>CM067359.1:150840578-150889750 GCA_034401795.1 Chaetoderma sp. LZ-2023a
ATCACTTGGGCTGCAAATAAACATTCCTCAAGACCACTTCAGAGGCCGGTTTTGGCTAGTTTGACCAATAAATGGTTAAGCAAGATATACTGTAAATACTACTTATTTTGTGACACTGTAAAATACTACATATTTTATGTGATACTGTAAAATTCTGAATATTCTATGTGGCACATATTACAGGTAAATTTGTTGATCATGTTATGATTGTCAGCGAGGATGGACTATCTTAGAAAGTAAAATATTAGTTATACAAGTGTTTTACTCAGTGTACAGGCTTGTATGACCTGGGGCAAACAGTAATTCCAGTTATACAAGTAGTCGTGGTATTACAGTATTTTGGCATTGACTGGGAATTGGACCCGCATTCGGCGAAAGCATCAAGCATCATAGCCCACAAACACTTTCACCACACCAATGCCGCAAGACATGTAATAATTCCATGTGTATTTCCTCGACATGCCCAAGCAAGGTGAGGGGAATATATTGTTTGCGCAGTCCATACAAACCTTACACCTCCAAAACGCTTGTATAGCAAATTTATTACCCGACACATGTACAGCGCTACATTAATTAGCCAGCAATGTGGCAACCGATACTAACCTGTAAATAATATCTTGTCTTCAAGCATAACAAGCGTGACAATCAACTTTATCAATTTGAAATGGATTCCCCAGAGCATAGCATAGAAACGTTTGTCTACTTGAAAGAAAACATTCAGCCCCAAATCACAGTTTCTTACCAAATGCTATCAAATTCTTTATTTTGTGTAATTTATAGGTGTTTGAATTTTCTAAGCAAAGTTGATGCAAAGTAGCGGAATGATTGACGTACAAATGGATATATGTTTGTCTATTACATATGATCGATTAACAGATTGTCTGCCAACCTTCTGATTAGTCTGACACTCATTTGTTGATAGATTAAGATCAAAGAATCCAGACGAATGTTCTTTTTAACCAGATCTATTGGAGATATAAAATAACACCAGAGTTGCTATGACTACTTAACTGTAGCATTTAAAACACTTATTGCTCTTTTGATCTTGTATTAAATGACCTAGCAAAAACTTAACCATTCAATCCACATCTATCAGGAATGGTTATCCAAAGTCTTGGTATTCCATTCCATATTGAATTGTCTCCATTGTCTTTGACAACCGTTGAGTACCGGTATTATATCTGTTGAATATGCAGATATCCCCTCTGCCACCCGTGAGCTTCTGATTGTTTGACACAGTCCTTCGTCCTTGTTGCCTTTGTATTTGTTTTGATGTTTTTGTGCAACACAAATCAAATGACCACGAGGTTTATGTTGGCATCTTCATGATTTAATCAGTAGGTACATGGAAATGATAAAATGATAGATCAGCCCATAAAGGGACGTCTCATTCAATATAGATTATATTACTCTTATTTGATCTTCAGATTATTGAAACCTACCAAATATTTAGAAAATAGATTTGTGTGAAATTTTCCAATTTGCTGATAAATTAAATCCACATTTAGCAGATATGTTCCTCTTAATATAATAATAAAATAACTTTCACCAGTAAGAAAATATAAAATAAATCAGAATAATATTTTAATATGCATCTAACCATGCCTAAGTACCATTCATCTGACTACCGGTAATGGATGCAACTCATTTTGCCTGAACTGGAAGTAGTTAATTACATCAGCTCGGCCTTTGTGCTTCGCTGCATACAGATCTACCATGCATATATTAAATAATATTTTCTAAAGCCAATCGTATTATCACTTCTACATTTACAGGGAAAATAATGATTACTTTGAAAATAATCTGACTAAGTCATTGTTGGTGACAGTAGCAATTGCTTTCAGTTATTCTGATTGCAAAATATTCAGTCGATATCATGTTGTGACCCTGAAAGCCAGCGGCGTATTTTGAAAACATTTTGTGTGCGGGTTGGTACTGCTGCAAGCGACAATGGCTTTTAATCAAAATGTTTTCAAAGTAATCAGCAGTAATTTAACAGTTGCAAAATAATTTCCCTATATTGATGTCTAAAGAGAAGATTATTTGTGCTGGCAGTTCCGGATTAACCACTAGGCTAACTAGGCTGCAGCCACAGCCTCGCTCCTAAGGGGGCCTCACTCTTTAACCATTTGCTGCCTAAGACAGCCAAGAACAGCCTTTATATTTGTCTTGAGAAATGTCGATTTGCAGACCACGAGAAGACTATTTTTGAAAATTTACCACTGGAATAACTGGCTCGGTAACCGAGCCAGTTATTCCAGTGGTAAATTTTCAAAAATAGTCTTCTCATGGTCTGCAAATGGACATTCTTATAAGAAATTTGTTTAGTTTTTCTGACACATTTAGACATTAAAGGGTTAAACCAAAAGGCATTTTAGGCTTTTTTCTAGATACTACATAATGGCAAGCATGTTAAAACCACATTTTGTCCTCAATAATAATTACTAATATTATGCCAAATTACGCGTCTTAATGCACCTCATAGCATCTAGATTTACACATTTTCCAGGGGGCCTTCCGTACTTCCCCGACGAGAGGGGACATGTCTTATGCTCTCTTCCCCCCCCCCCCATCTTTGGGTGTCCAGCCTAGGGCCTCGCGACAGCTTAATCCGCACTGTGTGCTGGGCACTGAAACCAATAAAGTTGAGTGATACCTCTTCACAGAGCCAGTTACATTAACTGTTACAGATTCGAAATAAATTAACAGGTTTCCAAAAGAAAATTAAACGTACTCTTGAATATTTTGAACTTGATTTGAAATAGCTTCCAATCAAATTAAGTCCAAGAACTTTCAACAGAACATATTTTACATCGTGTTTAAAATTGTACTAACTAGTAACGGGTTTCCTTTTTGTTTGGAAGCATGTTAACTTATTTATGTAATGGGAGTAAACTCGGTTATGATTTCTCATGCAAATGTCCATATTTGCAGACATCATTAGCACATCTTGGTTTATGGAGTCCATTTTCTGTACCTTTCAATTTTCTCGAGCAGATGACGAAAATGAAACTGATGATGGCTCGACATAGAGATCCAAATGGCATCTGCTACCTGCTGTCTTACGTCCAGCGTCCACCAAGAAGTATGTAAATGTTAACGTCTTTTAGTGGACATATAAATAATCAAGGACTTAGCTGATGTAAATAAAACTATACAGATTTGATTTATACCATCATTACATTCAGTCTGGACCATAATGAAAATGATTTTCAAAATTTGTCCAAACATTTATTTGATTCGGAATTAGTTTATTTTACATCAAGAATTAGAATACTACGGTTTTCGATGAACATTTAATCCATCAAATACTTAACTGATCTCAATTAAACTTAGTTTAATTTGCACAAAGAATTAGAAGAATGTTGTTACTTAACCCTTAGCACACTGATGTCAATATTCTATCATTAATGGTGTCAGTGGCAAAGAAACTAACGTACATTTTTCAACAATTTTGGTGTAAGATGTTGCTGTCTACGACAGCACCATCTTCCACCAAATCTGTTGAAAAATAAACACCAGTTCATCTTTTACTTTAATTTAAAAATTTTAAATTTTGACATCAGAGTGGTAAGGGTTAAAAATACTCCAAAGGCTCAACATGTTCTAATATCCTCGCATATTGATTGGAATGATGAAAGTCATAGAACACAACCTACTTTTCCAGGTCCTTGAATGAACAGTACCTCCAGATGTGCGCCACTTTTAAGCAGTGTTCCACACTCCGCCGTCTGCAATGCTGTTAAATACAGTATCATTTCTCTGGAACCTACATATGAATGTTTGCTAGACACTAGACAGCATGTTCTTGATCTGTTAAATACGATTTCCCCGGAACTTACATCTAAAAGATCGGTAGACAGCGACAACGTGTTCTTGAGAGCTGTTAAATACTGTTTCCCTGGAACTTACTTATAAAAGATGACCAGACAGTGTGTTGTTCACCTGTTACATAATATTTCCCTGGAACTTACGTGTGAAAGATCACCGGACCGCGTGTTCTTGAGAGCTGTTAAATATTATTTCCCTGAAACTTACGTTTGAAACATCGCCAGACAGCGTATTTTTTAGCTGTTAAGTACTAATTCTCCAGAGCTTTACCGCACGTTTAAATAATCACCAGACTGTGTGTTCTTGATTTGTGATATTTGAGCAAAACTTCAATAACTTTCTCACATGTGAACTTCAAAAAACATATATTTTAGTGATATCTATGTGGCATAACCAATCTGTGTGGTATAAGCAATTCATATGATGACATAAAACAATGAATGTGATTTCGTATATACAAGACTGATTAATAGTTCAGTTAAGATAATTGAAAGTTAGCCATGCGAAAAAATCCAGATTTTCGAACTGCATAACAGTCATAATAAACAATATGGCGGTATTACCACGTAATTCAATGATGATGACGTATGTGAGCGACGACAGACTTGGTACATTAACGGATGAAGAAATGAGGCAATGGGAAAACTATCAATCGTGTGATCGGGCTCGTAAGAACATTAGTATTGGAGCGGTGTTTGATAGGTGGGAGAATGTGCGCGGGTCCACAACATGTTCTAGTCATCAGGAGTTTGCGTCTCTTCTGTTGACAGCGTGAGTTGTTACTACATTACAACCTACCTCCTTGCATTACTATTGCTCTTTCCTTCTCTGAAGGGAAGCGTAGTAGGATGAATTTTTTACAGCCAATGTTTGCTGGGTATTGTGGTTACAGAATGACAGAAGGCTTCTTCAGGTATCTCCATACTCTCTCTAATGATGAGATCCATAGTAATTCGCTTGAATGCTATAACTCAGAATGAGGCAAGAAGAGGGTTAATCCCATACCCAGTGCCACTGAGTAGGTCATTAAGCACAATGACTACCTCATTGGCTGAGATATCACATGACCTTGTTGGTAGCAACCAAGACTTCATTCCTTTTCCTATCAAGGATCATCAAGATGTCGGACAAGTGCAAGAAACCTCCCAAGATAAGTGGTTGTAGGTCCTGGTGCATTAATAATGATTTGTAAGATCATTTCTAATTTCGTTTTAGGCGCGTTACCAGCTTTGGTTACTTGCGCCCAGAGTGTGTAGACTATGTGTTGTCTATTTTTTGCTTCTTCTATTACAGTAGCATGTATAAGCTACTGAATTGACATGCTTGTTGCGATTGAGCATGAATCTGCGATATCTCAGTAACATACTCTCTCAAAGAAACTGAAATAATTTTAAAATTATAGATCGGTAGGGTCTCTATCAATAAATCTTGGGATTAGCGCTGGCTAATCCTGAGTCATATTCGGAGCTTTACTCTATCAAATCTCTGTTATTACAATTCAGATTTGAGAAAGTCTCCGAAGAAGACCAAGGAGAAGGTCAAAGAAAAGAATCAGAATCATTATATCAGATGTCCTTCTGGCAGTTGCCATAGATTCATAAAATCGGAACACGCCGGACACGTGTGTTTGTAATGTACATCGTGTACTTTAGAATCGACCTGTTTGATATGCGGGTCATGGTCCCAATCTGCCAGAATGTAATTCTTTAAACCAAATTCCCCAGAAATCTTAAATATTCCTGGGAATCCTTCTACTTCAAGGTTGGTGGATAAAATAAAGGCCAAACCCGAGGCCACAGCGGATTCAGCCATCCTTGAAAAAATTGTACTATTCATGGAATGTCTCCAGAAACAAGTTCACAATATTGACTAGTCTATTGACAGTAGGATCAATAAGATTATCCTGGACCAGTGAGTTACCAATGCTTCATCTCTTGACGTAGTTGATTGTGAAGCATTGGAGCTGTCTGTTCCCAGGAAGCGCCTATTTTCTAAATCTAATAGATTACAACTCATTGATTTACATTGTTTCAGAGGTGCCACAAAAAATGGGAAGAATAAGAGTACAAAAACCCAGGTTTCGCCTCGTTCACCGCCTGTTCATAAGGCAGTCATACCATTCCAGGATACATCAGACCATTCTTCGTCTATCAACATTTCGCAGCCTGCGTCCATGTGGACCGAGTTCGGTTTATCCTCTCGGGGGCCCAAGCGGGTCGTAAGTCGGTCCTGTATTTCACCATTCAACATTCCGCAGCCTGCGCCTGAGTGGGTCGTAAGTCGGTATTGTTTCTCACCACCTCTCATTGCCAATGCATCCATTGACTTCTACCAAGCCAGTTTCATCATCTTATGTTGTAAGTGCCGGCTCCGGCCCCGGGTATTTTTCCGGGTCTGGGTCCACACCTATCTGGTCAGGCTCCAGTTTTCCCGACCTGGCTCCAGGGCGGTCATTCTGGATTATCAATTTCCCCGGTATGGCAGCCGGCCCCGGGTCTGGATGTTGGCCGGCTTTGGTTCCCGATCTTATCTATGGGGCCGGACCCGGACTTTTGTTGAGTTCTTGCCGGACCCGGGTCTTTTCCCGGGTCCAGGTCCACACCTCTGGTCAGTCCTATGTTTTCTTCGCTTTGTCTCCTTATTAGGTTTGGGCTTTTTGGCATATCAGATTTTATCTGGTTTTTACAACTAATTTTGGTCAGTATCCTTGTGATTTTATTTTTATGCAGATGTGCATGTGCTTTTTTCGCGACCAAAAAATTGTTTATTACAGAGTTACATGTATCCTCCATTAAATATATTAAAGCCGATACATAAACTACATTGCCAATCATTTCTTGTCAACGCAACTCCTCCTACAGTTTAGTTCTGATTCTTTTGAAAATTGGTAGGTGTTATCATTACCATGTGTAGGTGTGCATGTGCTATCCGTGTACCTGTACGTCCATCTGTCTGTCCAAAATGTATGTATGTCCATCTGTCAGTCCATCCATCTCTAACAATCATTTCTTTTCAATGCACCTCCTAGAGGTCTCTATGGATTAACGTAAAATTTTATCGACATTATCAGTATCATGTGCAGATGTGCATGTGCTTTTTTCGCGACCGAAAAATTGTTCATTACAGAGTTATCCCCCAATTTTAAACTCATGAACCATTTCCGGTTTTGGAAAGACCGTCAATCCCTGTTATTAGGGGTCCCTCTTCATCCACCATCTCCTCAGGCCATCTTTTTCACGGATTCATCCCTGGAAGGATGGGGCTCCATCTGGGATTCCAAGAAGATTTCAGGATCCTGGTTCCTCACAGAATCTTCGTATCATGTCAACCTTTTAGAACTGTGGGCGGTTTTCCATGCCCTAGTTCATTAGGAACCCCTGATTCTCGATCTTTCAATCTATCCAATCAGACAATTCCACAGTAGTCTTATTCTTCAATCATCAGGGGGGGTTGGGGGGGGGGGGGTCCAGGTCGGTCTCTCTGTTGAGAGTCACTGATCGTGCTTCACTGGTGCAAGTCCCGCAGCTTTTCTCTTCGAGCATCCCACATCCCAGGCAAATTGAATTTTCTGGCCAATCAGTTATCTCGTCCTTCCAGGATCCCAGAAACAGAATGGGAGTTGAAAGAGGCTGTAGCCCAGTCAATTTTTCTCCAGTTAGGTCGTCCCCTTATAGACCTGTTTGCTCCTGGCCAGAACAGAAAGATATCCACCTTCATATCTCCCTTTCCGGAAGTCATGGCTCTTTCAGTAGACGCTCTAGCTCAGTCTTGGGACAACATGTTCACTTATGCTTTTTCCCCTACGATTCTCATTCCTCTTACTCTGAAAGATCAAGCAACATCCTTGTGTGGTCCTGTTAACAGCTCCGTTTTGGCTGACATAATCCTGGTTTCCGGATCTCCTGGACCTTTTTGTAGATCTCCCTCTGTTACTTCCTGTCTCCCACAATCTGTTGTCCCAGAACAGAGGAAGGATTCTCCATCAGACTCCAGAAATCTTTTGCCTTTCAATCTGGATTTCGCCTTTCAGTCTAGAAGTTATCAAGTTGCCTCTTCGTCCAGCTTTTCAGTCAAATCTCAAGAACTTTTGGAGAAATCCCTCAGAACCTCCACTCGAAACATTTATAAGGCTCGATTTGTTTTTCAAAAAATGGGGTTCAGACCATTCTATCCTGCCCTCTGAGGCCTCTGTGACTCGGGTCACAGATTTTCTGGTTTCTTTTTCTATCAGAAAAAGCTCTCAGTTAACACTGTCAGTTCCTATCAATTTGGTCTGAACTCCTTTGTCAAATGTCTACTTGACCCTTCGGTCCAAGTACAAAAATTCATTTCACGAACACATTAAAGGTATGGGAAATTCACATCCACCTTTTAAGAAACCCCTTCCTTCCTGGAACCTTTCGCTTGTATTACAGGTTCTTGCTGGGCAACATTTCGAACCCTTAGGTTCTGTTTGTTTAAAACATCTTACCCTCAAAGCAGTATTTTTGTTAGCAGAAGCATTAGCTAGCCGTCGCTCTGAAATTCATGCCCTTTCTGCTGAATTGGATAGATTTCGATTTACGGGTAATAGCATTATTCTTTATCCCAGGGCATAATTTCTGTTCAAAACTCAAGTCAGTCAAACTTGTGGGTAAATCCCATTATAATTCATACACTTTCTTCCTTTTCTGAAGAAGCTGTCCGTTAACCCTGTTAGGTCCTATTTTTTTTGCCTGGACTCTTTTGTCACATATCTACATAATCCTTCCTCAAGATCAGTAACATTTCACGATCTCTAGGGTTTTGGAAAATTCTCATCTTCCCTTCAGTTACCACTGTCATCTTGGAACCTATCCCTTGTACTTCAGGTTCTGGCTGGTAAACTCTGATCCTTTATGATCTGGTTGTTTAAAACATCTCACTCTCAAAGCATTCTTTTTATTAGCAGTAGCTTTAGCTAGCCGTCTCTCAGAAATGCATGCCTTATCTGCTGATTGGGATTGTTTTCAAGTTACGGGTATTAGCATTATCCTCTATCCTAGGTCAGAATTTCTGTCCAAAACTCAGTTGAGTTTTTAGGTAAACCATCATATTTCATAAGCTTTCTGCTTTATCTCCAGATGACTGTCTGGTTCCCTGTTAGGGCTCTATATTTACAAATTCCATTCTGCTTGCAAATGATCTGCTGACATACATTTATGGGTTACGTTTGCAGAAGGCGTTGATCGTCCTGCCTCTTTAACCACTATTTCACGTTGGATCGTTGATACTATTAAAATTTGCCATGAATTAGCTTCTCCCGGGGTCAATTCACTAGTTGGTGTTAAGGCCCATGATGTTAGGGGCCTTGCCACCTGTTGTGCCCTTTTGTATAGATCTCTTGATAATATCGTGCAAGTTGCTAACTGGAAATCAGAGAATACTTTTATTAATTTCTATCTTAAAGATTCTGGTCCTTCTTCCTTCTTCTATAAAAATATTCAGAAGGTAGTTTCAGGGACCATGACTCGTATTTCTTCATCATTTTCTCTTCCTTCATCTTCATTCGTATAAGAAATTTTATTTGGGGCGAGTCTGAGTTCATTACTTTTTTCTCATGTGTGTATTCCACTTCTTTCATATCATCTCTTTCATCACACTTTATTTTTATTCATCTCATTCTTGCATGTTCATCGCTTCCCTATAGTATTCCTAGGGTCGTTTAATGTCCTCCTTTCTGCTCTCCTTCTTTCTTCTGTACCCTTTCCATTAGGTTTACTTATGAGAGTAATTCTGAGGAATTACTCATTTTTAGTATCTTGCCCTACTTGTTATTACTAACTTCGTATTCATTCTTTCTATTTTTTACATCAATTTTACGCAAAAATTCGCCTCCCTCCAGGCTTTGTGCCATGTTGAAATCTGTATTTGAGCAATAGTAATGCAAGGAGGTAGGCTGTAATGTAGTAACAATGACCAGATGACCCGGAAGGTTTGGTCTTGTTTTACTAATTACATATACCTTCCTCCTTGCAGTACGGCCCATCTCAAGCCTCCCCTTATTTTTTTTTGGGGGGGGGGGGGGGGCTTGATGCTTCATTTAAATGGTCATACTTATTAGTATAGTCATATTCAGGAAAGATATTCATTAGTCTTCAGCCTTCATACCCAGATATGTCAGAATTCAACATATTTGGGTATTTCTGAAAGAAATGTCCCGTCATAAAATGTAGAGAATTTAGGTTAATTTTTAATTTCAGCTTTAGTCAGATATTCAGAGGCAGGTAGTGATAGGATCATCTGCCTCTTCATGGATCTGCATAAAGCTGGATTATATGACTGGATTCGTCAAAGGAATGAAGTCTTGGTTGCTACCAACAAGGTCATGTGATAGCTATCAGCCAATGAGGTTGTCATTGTGCTTAATGACCTACTCAGTGACACTGGCTATTGGATTAACCCTCTTCTTGCCTCATTCTGAGATATAGCATTCAAGCGAATTACTATGGATCTCATCATTAGAGCGAGTATGGCGATACCTGAAGAAGCCTTCAGTCACTCGGTAACCACAATACCCAGCAAACATTGGCCGTAGAAAATTCACCCTACTACGCTTCCCTTCAGAGAAGGAAAGAACAATAGTAATGCAAAGAGGTAGGTATATTTAATTAGTAAAACATAAGACCAGACCCTCCGGGTCGTCTGGCCATTATTTATCATGAGCATGCTAGCTTTTAATTTCTAGTTAGTAGATTCTGTAGCGCTATCCAGCTGGTTCCAGATACAAAGGGGGATAACAAAGGGATCTGACAATCAAGTATCTGACGTCATAATCAAATATATCATGTGTTAGCTAATGTCAAAAATGACGTAGCTCTGTCATAAACATCGTAAAGTTTATCACAAAAATGTGTCTTTGATGAATTTACATTTTAATAAACATTCTGTTGAATATTTTGAAGTATTTGAAACTTTGAACCCTGAATTCCTACCATGTAAATTTCAAGGTAACTATTCAGGTAAAGCTATTGAATATTTTGAATGTAATTTGGCCGCGAGCTGTTGCCATAGGCAACACCAGCTCCCAGTCAAATTTGTATAGTTATCTTGAAATTTAGATTATGGGAATTCAGATTTCAAAATTTCAAATTGATTCCAACACACGTAAAATGTGGGTGGAGCTTAGCTAGAAATGGATCCCGATATTGTCACAAACAATTCATGGAGTCTAGTCAATCTAAGAAAAATTGTAGGTACACCTCGGCAAAATTGCAACAGAATCTCTGTCAGTAGATTTATGGCGAAGAAGCAATGGTATATTACCAAAAAAAAAGTAACCAATTCGGACAGTGGGAAATATATAATTTTATTTGTGATAACCCGCACTCTTTTGCATCGCGTTTATTACTGACAGAATTTAAATCGGCAACTTCCTTTATGTTCCCCTATATCCTGTTTTTAAATGGGCACGGTTATTTAGCGTTATGTTTGGTGTAAATCTCTGCTTTATGAACGTTCATTTGTACAGCAGTTACTAAAATATCTACCGTGATACTGGATTTTGAATTCTCTTCCTCCATGTTAGTTGTACTGTAGATCCCGTCTATCTAGTCTAGGAGAATCACAAGCGGATATTTTAAAATGATATGCTGAGCTAAGATTTCTGTTATTTCCTCGGGTCGTTTTCCTCTTCTGATATTCTGCCGTTAGTATGAGTATCGTGATCAAGTTATTAAATTATGTTATAATATAGCAATCTATGATGGCATAAACTTAGCTTGGCGTGATAGGTGATAATCCACACACTTTTGCTATATTATTCATTAATACATACAACCCTAATTTTTGCCTGAATGCAATGTATTTACATATACCAAGACATACATTCTTTCAAATAAATGTAGGTAATTTAGAGCATACTGTGTATGCATTTTAAGCAATTATATACATTTTATATCTGTAGCTTACAGGTTTTTAGCTGGCGTGAGAGATACAAAAATAATCACCATCACCGCCGCTGTCTCAGCGTTGCACTCTACCTATTATTATAATGTTCATGGGTTTTATTTGATTAAGTGGCGATAGACCCCTTTCCATGAATTAATGCAACACGTCTATGACCACACAGAATAACACAAGCAACTTTTAGATGGCATAATAATCAAATCAAATTTGAACCATGACCGTGTTTAACTGCATTTAAATACCCTGATACTGTCCTGTCACTTAAAGGTAATGTACTGGGGGTGGTATACAACCAAATATGGTCGAGTGGATACATCCATATAATGGATACTTGTCGACTGGTGACCAGGCACTGTGGAGCCTGCCACCGAAGCAGGCTATAAAATAGGTGATAATCCACACACTTTTGGTATATTATTCATTAATACATACAACCCTAATTTTTGCCTGAATGCAATGTATTTACATATACCAAGAGTAGCCAACTTGGCGCGTACATGTGTGTGCCTGAATTAAATCTATTTTTCAATTATAACACCTTAAGCAATTATAAAAATGTCTCTGTGCTGCACTCTACATATTATAATGTTCATTGCTTTTATTTGATTACGTGATGATGGACCCCTTGTCATCAACTAGTGCAGCACGTCTACGATCACACAGAACAACATAATCAAACGTTAGATGGCATAACAATCAAATCAAATTTGAACCACAACATTTAATGTGTGTTTACATACCCTGATACACTTTCCCTTAAATGTGATGTACCTGGAGTGGTATCTGTTGTCAATTCTAAGCACTGAACGACAATAATTTACCAATTTTTATTGCTGAAAAATGATATTTCTACCCTGAAACCTGATTTCTTATCACTTCTGACCACTGAAGGATGATATGTTGCCAATTCTGATCATTGATGCATGGAATTTCGCTAATGTCATGCCATGAGAGATTACCTTTTGTCCAACCTAATGCCTGAAAGATGACACTGAAGGATGACATGTTGCCAATTCTGATCATTGATGCATGGAATTTCACAAATGTCATGCCATGAGAGATGAGCTTTTGCCAAACCTAACTCCTGAAAGAAAACATTTACCAATTGTGAGTGAGGAAAGTTGATTTTGTTGTCAATTCTAAGCCCTGAAACAATAATTTGGCAATTCTTAGTGCTGAAAAAAAAAATTTCTGCCCAGAAACATGATTTGTTACCAGTTCTGAACACTCAAGGATGATAAGTTGACAATCCTGATCATTGATGCATAGAATTTCACAAATGTCATGTCGTGAGAGATGACCTTTTGCCAAACCTATCCCCTGAAAGTTGACATTTACCAATTGTGAGTGAGGAAAGCTGATCCGTTGTCAATTCTAAGTACTGAAAGACAGTACTTTACAAATTCTTAATGCTCAAAAATGATATTTCTACCCAGAAACATGATTTGTTGCCACTTCTGAACACTGAAGGATGATATGTATGTTGCCAAGTCTGATCACAAATTTCACAAATGGCATGCCATGAGAGATCACCTTTTGCCAAACTTAACCCCTGAAAGTTGACATTTACCAATTGAAAGTGATGAGATGCAAATTGCAATAAACTAAAGAGTATATACAGTATATTTTATATTCACAACCCTTGCGCCTGTACTACTGATCAGTCACCTTAACATTCATTATGGGAGGGCGTCCAGGAACCCACCTCAGGTGGTCAGCTCCTACATGGAGGGCAATTATTTCCACTTTGAGGTTGGAACAGTGGGACCCACTGCGTACAGAGATGGTTTCAGAAGGTATTCCTGTTTGTTGGCTGAAGACACCACTGTCTCTTATGGCTCTGGTAGATTTTTTTTGCTGTGCCAGGGCTTGGTGTGTGGCATCAGTCTGTTCTTGTTTTCCAGTGAGTGCAGGAGCGCTGGTCCTTATTCCGACACTGAGTAGCTCTGGAGACCACACCTGGTGTGTCGGAATCTCACGGCAATCTGGATTATTTGGACAACACCAACATTCTCCTGGCATTTCTTCAGCTGGTCTTGCTCTGTTACTTTGGTCAGCTCTTTGTTAGAGCCTGCAACTTCATTTGGAGAGGGTGATCCATGAGTCGCTTGAAATTTTCATCCTGTATCAGAATTTTCTTTCTCCCTTCAGGTTTTCAGTGGTTGGTCTTTTCCATTTCATGGATATATGAGTAATTTTCATTGCACGAAGTATGCTTCTGAGTCCACGGTTTTGCACCTTGTCTAGATTTGATTTGTTCATCTTTGACTCATTGTTCCAAGTGCATGAGGCATACTCGAACACAGATTGTACTGCACCTGTATAGACAGTTCCCAGGATCTTGGAGACTGATCACCATGTAGTTCCCAAGAGCTTTCTCGTAACACCAAGCTTTCTGATGGCCCTCGCCTCCATCAACTCAATAGAGGGCTTTCATGTCAGTAGGTAATCTAGATTGATGCCAAAAAGCTGAGTGTGCCAATTTGTGGGGGGGTATTCTCTCCAAGCATGAGTGAGAAGATGCTGGATAAGGTCTTTTACTTCATTGATTACTATCCCTCAATCTTCTGTCCACTGTTGTAGCTTATTCACGCGCTTCTGTATTTTATAGCCTGCTTCGGTGGCATGCTCCACAGTACCCGGTCACCAGTCGACAAGTATCCATTATATGGATGTATCCACTCGACCATATTTGGTTGTATACCACCCCCAGTACATTACCTTTAAGTGACAGGACAGTATCAGGGTATTTAAATGCAGTTAAACACTGTCATGGTTCAAATTTGATTTGATTATTATGCCATTTAAAGGTTGATTGTGTTATTCTGTGTGGTCATAGACGTGTTGCATTAGTTCATGGAAAGGGGTCTATCGCCACTTAATCAAATAAAACCCATGAACATTATAATATGTAGAGTACAACACTGAGACAGTGGCGGTGATGGTGATTATTTTTGTATCTCTCACACCAGCTAAAAACCTGTAAGCTACAGATATAAAATGTATATAATTGCTTAAAATGTCATAATTGAAAAATAAATTTAAATAAGGCGCATACAGTACGCTCTAAATTGCCTACATTTATTTGAAAAAATGTATGTCTTGGTATATGTAAATACATTGCATTCAGGCAAAAATGAGAATTGTATGTATTAATGGATAATATATCAAGAGTGTGGATTATCACCTACGACACCCAGCTAAGTATTCTGTAACTCCCGCCTTTTCATTAGGCGCACCCAGCAGAACTGGTGATTGTAGCTACATAAACTAAGTATTAACTAACCCATAATTAATAATATAGGTGCAATTAATTAATATGAATTACATACAGGACATGAGTTGTTACATGAGTTCATGCTAGATATGACTTATTAGTAAACTTTTGTTAGTTGCTATATATACACATGTACATAAGCATGCAACAGGCTATATATAGTGTGCTAATTGAAGATAATTTTCCTTAAGGACTATGCACATTTAGGCTTACTGGTTAAGGTAAGTATATTATAACATAATTTAATAACTTGATCCTGATACTCCTACTAACGGCGGAATATCCGAAGAAGAGGAAAATGACACGAGGAAATGACAGAAATCTAAGCTCAGTACATTTTCTGTTCGCCAAACAATTGTTAGGTCACATGGTACGTTCGCCCATCAGAACGAGGTGTTCACTGAATATTCGCGGTGATTGTTTTGTGGCGAGACGAACAACTTTATAGGTGACTCGCCATTATTTGCCATGAAAACCAAGATGGCAGCAAAATATACAGCATCGTCAATTTAGACACGTTTATTGTCAATTTAACCATAAATAATGCATACCAATGCATTCTTAGCGATCTTAGTATTATGTTAGTCTTCCCCCAATGTGTGTATGCTTGTGGATTGTTTCTGAGACCGTGATATTCATTATGACATAATAAATATGACATCATAATGCATCGGATCTGACAAAAAGTTAACCCTCATAACTATCACGTGATGTCGTAAAACAATGCTCGTCGAAGTTACACGTGACTACTCGTTCAGGAAGGCGAATATCGTTCGCGACGAACAGCGAACATAAATAGGCGAACGTTCGCCGAACATTTTCCTTCCTAAACTCACTCCAGTAGAACGTTTAAAGTATCCACTTGTGGTTCTCATATTAAAATATGTTCAAATATAGACGGGGTCTACACTAAAAGTAACGCGTAAGAAGAGAATTCAAAATCCGGTATCATGGCAGATATTTTAGTAACTGCTGTACAAATGAACGTTCATAAAGCATAGATTTATACCGAACATAACACTAAATAAGCATGCCCATTTAAAAACAGGATGTTTGGAAGAATAAAGAAAAAGTGAGCAATTTAAATTCTGAGGTGACGAGCGTAAGAGCAATGTGCGCACTCATTAAATCAGTAATAACGGCTAAACTTATACTTCCCACCGTCAGATTTGGCTAGATTTTTTTTGCTCATATGCCATTGTTTCTTCGCCATAAATCTACCGACAGAAATTCTGTTGCAATTTTGCCGAGGTCATTTCTTAGATTGACTGGACTAATGATGCCACTTTTGCAATCTGTGTCCAGCTCACTCATAGAGCTATCTATACTATCTATAGATAACTCTATGGCCTCACTAAAATACCATTGCTTTGAGTTTGAATTCATTGTTCACAGTGATCATTCGCTTGATTCTAATAGCCCATAATACACCGCGCACGAACAGAGTTTCGGTTTATAAATGAAATGTAAACAAACAACTGTCAATCCTCGCTTACGTCGCCACTTTGACTGTTTAAAACGATAATTTCACGCTTTCATCATTTAGAAACATGATTTTCTGTCAATCTTTATATTCTAAGCCGTAAGCGAGAAAATAAAACTACTAAATTCAACAGCTCGGGTAAACAGCACTACTGTCCATATTGATCGTTATCAGTTTACGAAGTGTAATATTTAAAAAGAGAGTAAATGGACTCTGAATATTCCTGAAAATAGTCATGCACATATTTATATATAAACTGTCAATGAACTTCTAAAAAATAATGCACACAATGCCAGCAGATGCTACACCATAACCACTATTATTATTTTCTTTTTTCTTTTTCCCTTTTTATTGTCTATGTTATGTGTAGAGTGTTGCTGTATTGTCATTGATAATGTGATGTCTGTACGTTATATATGTATAAAGGTTCCATCGCCTTATAGGCAGTGCCTTTGATTGATTCCTGTAATATATATATATATATATATATATATATATATATATAATATATATATATATATATATATATATATAATATATAATATTATATATATATATATATATATATATATATATATATATATATTAGCAGCAAATAAAGTTTATTTGATTGATTGATTGATTGGGTGGGGTGGGGCTCTCTAAACAGACTGACCAACAGATAAACAGACAGACTGACCAACAGACTGAGAGATAAATAGACTGACCAACAGACTGACAAACAGATAAACAGACTGACAGATAAATAGAGTGCTTGATTGACTGAGTTATACTAGTTGTCAGTCGCAACTAAAACTGGTTATTGAACCAGTCTTTGTTATATCTTATATCTGTAGCAACAAATAGTCTATTTGATTGATTGATTGGGTGGGGCTGTCTATTCACTATTTGTCATATAGACCTTTGACTCTATCAAAAGTAGCACCAATTAACAAAATACCTGATGGGTGGGGCATAGCTAAAAATTGAAAGGTCCATTATATGTGAAGGGGATTTCGAAATAAGTACTACTCAAGTACATATGAGTGACAGGTAGATCTGATCGTTGAGTTAACAACATGCACTAAATGGAGCATATACCATATAAATACACGTATTTAATCAAAATGTCCTATAACACAATTCTAGATTCAGCCTTGATATGTGATCTACACAGATGTCTAGCCACTGTAGCGTGAACTCCCCCTCCACTGCTCATATAGAGCATTTCTGTGAAACAGTAAATCCAGTATGTGTTACTGAATATGTATATTTTTACGATTCATCTATAAATATGATGCAGTTTCATATCCCCCCAACAGACCCACCCCCCTTTAGTGGGTTGGTCTGTAATTTTATTAACCACTAAAAATATACTTACCGTTCAATCACTACTTGCTAAATCAAATATTTGCATTTAGCTACCAGAATAAGATTTTTATGCTCACTTACATACTTCTTTATGCCTATATCATCACCATGCATACCCTTAACCAGGCTACTGGTAAGGGAACCCCCAGCATAAGCCTCTGTATAGACTGGCACCAGTCTGTACTCACTCCTTGGTGACACCTGTCGCTAAGCGCGCCTGCGCATGCGCAATAGATCCCAAATGGGAAACAGATTCACTTTTCGAAATTTAAGTGCCATATATCCTGACTAGATTCTCAAATCATTCCCTGCGGGGTGGCTGAGGCCGGGTCGTAGTGATTGAATGGTAAGTATGTTTTTATAGTGGTTAATAAGACTACAGACCAACCCACTAAAGGGGGGGTCTGTTGGGGGTTGTTATTACACCACAAAAACATCTTGACCGTTCAATCACTACTTGCTAAACCCGTAGATTTGGTCAGTGCCCCACTGTGAAACCTAGGTAGGTGGATATTTGAGAATCCATAAGCAAGGATAAAAATCAAACAGATATATTTGAGAATCCATAAGCAAGGATAAAAATCAAACAGAACTTAACCAAATGTTAATAACATAACATAATGGTACATCTTAATTAATCACACAGTGATTATCAAACAATGATTTCTTTAAACTTAAAGAAATAAATAAAAAAAACAATGAAAAAACTCACCATTTCACGCAGACAAACAACAGTCTTAACGGAAATGGTGTAGTGAGATTGATAAATGGTCTTAAGCCTTTTTAGATAGAATCATGATATATCTAAAAAGAGTGCCGCTGCGCTCTGATTTAATAAATAAAAAGGAGGTAAAAGACCAAATAAAGAAGAGCCAGCGGAAGCGAAAGAGGGAGCCTTCCATCTAAGGTCATGAGCTTAAATGTGAGAAAGATTAATATGATCAGAGGAAGCCATCTCAAAACAACAGTCTCACAATTCCATCTGGCCATAGAAAGCCTGGCCTGACTACCTCCTCTGCATACAGAACCCAGAAATGGGATAGATTGGATCTCTAAAAATCAGTACGACGCTTGAAAACTTTAAAACTCTGACAATATACTGAAGTCAGTCAGACGGCGAAAAGGAAGATAAAAATTTTAAAATAACTGGCTTAGCTGGGAGATAGTTAGATTGAATTTTTGATTAAAAAATCCCTTCTAGGATATAAGACTAGACTGTTCCCAGAATCAACACCTGTCCTTCTCGGCGGAAAAAGCCTGAAACTTAGGCTCATCTATTATCAGAAGCAGATGTAATCCTAAAAACAGATTTAAAGTTACAAAGTTCATGCTAATATAAGAGAAAAAGGTTCAAAGAAGTTCTGCCAAAAACCTGAAGAACCAAATCCAGGTTCCCGGAAGACAAATGTTTAGCTAGTGGAGGACGAATAAAGCATAAACCTCAAATGAAAAATATAAAGAACCTTTGAATCGTTAACATCAGTAATCAACAGACAATGAAGCATGGATGCCAAAGAAATGGGTAACCTCTTACAGTGTTAGAAGACAAATATGAGGAGACAAGGAGATAAAATAAAATATCTAACACTAGGGAAAATGAAATACAGGATCTGTCAAGAGACTAAGATCTGCACACCATACTTCTAAAGTTTTAAGACAGACCTTGAAAACTCTGTGTTGACTCCCTCCTGGCAGAAATACTGATGTCGTGAGAACTCGCAGAAATTCTACTCTCAGGGATCAAACAGATGAAACTCTCCAAAGATACCGACTGAAAATTCCTGAGACTGAATGAATACACTAAACTCTTACTTTAGACAGGTCCGGGGAGACTGGAAGAAGACAAGCGAAGACTATCCGGAGAAACGAGGAAATCTGCAACGCCGATCCACTTTGGTCAAAAGGGAGCTATCAGAAGAACTCCTTAAATCTGATCCCTGACCTACCTCAAGAGCAACGGAATCTGGAAAGATGGAGAAAACGCATAATCAAACAACCCTAACCAGGACTGAAACAGAGCATCCACCACCAATGCCTGAAAATCTGGGAAAAGGAGGCTGCAAGAGGAAATTCTATCATACCGACAGGACGCAAGAAATCTAAGAGGGAACAATCCCTAAGCTTGAAAATCGATTGACAACCGACCTTAGAAACTGGCCCTCTGAACAGGTGATCCCAGACTGTTCCCCCTCCTCATGAGAACCGTCTGAGAAAAACAAACACCAGAGGAGAAGACTTGACTAAAGGAACACCCAACAGAAGCATCCATCCCATAACTAGAAGGGGAAAAGGATATTAAGAGCAATGGAAAAGTCTTCTCATCAGAATCTCTCTATGAATGATATTCTTGATGCTGACCATCAATCCTATCACCCTGAGGAAGCAAATAGCTCAGACCATAAAAGAGGAAGATAGAATTCCATCCCTACTGAGATGGCTTCCACTCTAAGGTCTAAAGGGAAAAAAACAAGACTCCGAGCTAGATAGAATGAAAAAAGCCTAGGTGGGAGAAAGGTAAAGCGGAATTTGAACTTGACTTTAAGAGAATTACAATCCGACAAAGGCTGCATTCCAGACTGCAGTTCTCTGGAATGAAACTGCTAGAATTAATAAAAAAGCTCAGCTTATACGAGCCAGTCATTTATATAAACGTGAAGGTGAATAGAACGACCGTAAAATAAACCTGCCATGGCAGAATTGACGGCACGAAGGGTGGATGAAAACAAGTAGTAAAACGTCCAATATCTTTATGGAAAAGAATCACATGCCCGGATTCAGACTGGCGAAAACTGAGATAAGGCCCCCATTTAGAATATTGAACATAAGATTAGAGGAAAAAACTTCAGATTGATATCGGGCGCCATCCACCCAGTATCTTGGTGCTCCCAATTGGAACGAATTCTAAGGACTTCTTAGAATCATGAACTCCAACTGGTCCTCTAGGGCTCCCATCTTCACCAGGAAGGAATGAAAGGAGTCCACCTAGAAAAGATTGACAAAGGACGATGAAAATCCAATAGGAGCACAAAAAAACCCAGCGATGATCTCTGAATCAGGAGACCTGAGCGAGGGCTTACCAAGTCTCCCAAAATTAGAGACAGGCGGAAAAAGGGGGGGGGGGAAGGAAGGAAAGGACCAACAGATTCTAAGGCAATGGAAGAGGAAGAAATAAAATAGGATAAAGAGAAAAGGATGGGCCTACCGAGGCTGCCACCATCCCTTCAGATTCTCTTACTCTGAACCCCTTAAAGGAACAACCTCTAAGACTAGATCCTTCTCATCTGATATGGGAGGCCTGCCAGACTTGTCATCCGAAGAGGCACTAATCGGGAAAACTTCCTCAGATCCCTGATCTCGACTGACCCAGGAGTAGAAAGACTAGCGTAAACAGAAGAGCGATAGAACGAAGACACAAAAACAGACTAAGCCAGAGACAATGACTAGAAAACTAGATATTGAGAAAGAAAAAACAGACACAATAGGACATAGATGAACCACGGTGAAGAAGAAGATGAAGAATAAAAAAGGAATAGAAGAATTAGAAGAAAAAGAGGAGATGAAAAAAGGGAAACCTAATACACAAAAGCAAGACTATTATAAACAGAAAAAGGGAAAACAAGACTAAAGAAATTCTAACAGCCATAGTATAAAAAAGAAGAGGAAGAATAGCGCAAAGCAAATTGAGTCAGAGCTAAGGAAATATTATTAGAAGAAGAATCTGAACGATCAGGCAATTCATAACCTTAAGCTCTAAAATAACTCCCGGAAAGAGAGCCAGTAAAAGCTGATAAACTGGAAACGGAATTAGGTATCTATCCAGATCTAACAGACCCAGACAACACCTCTCAAACCGGAAGTGAAAGCACTATTACCGGAAATATAGAACAAAAACGGAAATGGAAGTTGGAAGTTAAGCCGGATCTAACAGACCCGGAAATGAACTTCTCATACCAGAAGTAGAAGCACTACTACCGGAAACAGATACAACGGAACCAGAAACGGAAGTATGATGCTAGGCAGGATCTAACAGACCTGGAAAAGCACCCCTCCTACAGGAAGTAGATACATACTCGGAAATGAAAAAAAAAAATGGAAACAGAAAATGAAGACAGAAGCTTGACCAGATCTACCAAACCCGGAAAGCAACTCTCAAACTTGTAGCATTTTCTCAACACCACTACAATAACTGAAGTGAAATAACCGTAACCAGAAATAAATAACGGATGTTTGACCGGATCTAACAGACTGACAAGCACCTCTCATACCGGATGCAGAAACACTACTACTACCTGAAACAGAAAAGGGGCAAAACCGGAACCGGAATGATAACAGATGTTAGGCCACATCTAACAGATCTGGAATATCGTCTCTCCTACCGGAAGCAGATACACTACTAATGGAAGCGGAGTCGGAATTTGAAAACAGAAGCTTGGCCAGATCAGACAGATCCAGAAAATAATGTCTCCTACCGGAAGCAGATACACTACCACCGGAAACGGAAGCTGAAGTACACTACCACCGGAAACGGAAGCTGAAGCGGAACCAGAAATTGATAGTAGATGATTAGCAGGATCTAACAGACTGGAAAATCATCACTCCTACCGGAAGCAGATACACTACTACCGGAAGTGAAGTGGAACCGGATATAGAAAACAGATGATTAGCAGGATCTAGCAGACCTGGAAAATCATCTCTCCAACCGGAAGCAGATACACCACTACCGGAAATGGAAACTGAAGCGGAACCGGAAATTGATAATAGATGATTAGCAGGATCTAACAGACCAGGAAATCATCACTCCTACTGGAAGCAGATACACTACTACCGGAAGTGAAGCAGAACCAGATATTGAAAACCCCCAACAGACCCCCCTTTAGTGGGTTGGGCTGTAGTTTTATTAACCACTATAAAAACATACTTACTGTTCAATCACTACTTGCTAAATCAATAATCTGCATTTAGCTACCAGAATAAGATTTGTATGCTCACCTACATACCCCCTTATGCCTATTCCATCATCATGCATACGCTTAACCAGGCTACTGGTAGGGATCACCCCTAGCATAAGCCCTGACAGAGACTGGCACCAGTCTGTACTCACTCCTAGGTGACGCCTGTCACTAAGCATGCCCACGCATGCGCAATAGATCCCAACTAGGAAACAGATTCAGTTTTCTAAATTTAAGTGCGGTATATCCTGAATAGATTCTCAAATCATTCCCCTGCGGGGTGGCTGAGGCCGGGTCGTAGTGATTGAATGGTAAGTATGTTTTTATAGTGGTTGATAAAACTACAGACCAACCCACTAAAGGGGGGTCTGTTGGGGGTTGTTATTACACCACAAAAACATCTTGACCGTTCAATCACTACTTGCTAACAATAGTTCAGATGTGAGCCAGTCATATTGCATAAACTCATAGATTGGCCCCTTAATATTTGCTTTCAGAGGCTAATATATACAGCAAAAAGATTTTCCAGGTTATTAAATGCCTTGTTAGTCTATGATACAAACTGAACATGCTTTTGACTATTTCTCCACTTGAAATAAATCAACAGCTCATATTTACGTAACCTAATTTTCGGTCTGCACTTAACGATACTGCGTAACCAACAGCCGAACTATAGGTTTGGTTACGTCAAATATCGAGGTCTGCATTCCCAGAATGCATAAATCTGTCCTTTTCTGTGGAAAAAGAATGAATATCGGCTCTTCTAGATGAAAAGGCAGCAACAAGGAAAACAGCCTTACGAGTCAACTGTTTGAGACTGAAAGATCCAATTGGCTTAAAATGGTGACCTGCTGAAACTAAGAATCAAGGCCAAATTCCAGGAAGGCAAAGGCTTAGAAATATAAACGAAATCATGCAAGAAACCGTGCTTTAACCCCCCCCCCCCCATACTCCAAAGATTTAATAGTTGTCCTTTGTACAAACTCGACAGGTCGACTCCCTCCTGGAAGAAAAAATTATATCCTGTGACCTTGAAGAAAAGAACGATCTCACAGAGACCGGACACTCGAAAATTCTCCAAACAAACAAGATGAAGAATTATTGATTGGATGAAGATGAAAGCCCCTTACTTAGCGAGATCTGATGATACTGGGAGACAGCTAGCAAAATCTTACCAGAAGATCGAGAAAGGCTACCATTCAGATCCTCTTTGACCAAAAGAGAGTAGCTAGAAGAAATTCTTCAAAATGGTCCATGACTATCTTCAGAACCATTACAATCAGGAATATTGGAAGAAACATGAAATCAAACAATCCTGTCCAGAATGGAGACAGTGCAATCATCGCCCAAACCTGACTGTCCGAAAAGGGAGACATGAAAGATAAAATCTGGGCAATCAGACATGTCGCAAAAGAATTTGGATCTAGTGACATCCCAAGAAAACCTTCCTCCTAAAAATGAAAGAAAACCCCATGGCAATGACTGAACGAATCGAGATTTAGATGCCTATCAGACAATCCAACCAATGGACAGAAGCCTGGATCTACTTTCCAAAGAAGAGCCTCCTCTATAGACTCCTTGACAATCATAGAAAACAACAACCCGTCTAAAGCTAATAGCTTCTGATTGGAAGGAACAGAAGACCATTTGGGAGATGAGACTGCAGAGAAGTGTTCTAGATCCAAGAATATCTGGCCCTTTTAATAAGGGCCGCCCTTAAAGATGTGGCAAACTTACTATATGCTAAAGAGGACTGCTCATAGAAACCACATAGATTACATATGCCATGATGCTCCAACCAATATCCTGGGCTATATCCTTATGCTTAGCCCTCACGAAAGAGGTAACTCACGTTTATTATGGATATTTTAATAATACCGCCTACTTTGAATGGAGAAAAATGTCTCATATCAGTATTGCCTAACTTATTAAAATGCTAAAGACTCAGCAAAAATTAAAGATAATTTTATTTATAGAGATTTAACCAGATATCATGGCAAACCAAAAACCCATAGTATGCCTATGGGAGTGCTTAGAATCAAGATATAGCCAAATCCTGTACCTGAGAATCTGCAATATTCCTGTCTGGAATTCGAAAACTTCAAATCATGACAAAATTTAGCAAGATAGAATGAAGAAAAGAAATTATGGTTTCCCAAACCACCACTCAAAATGATGAACTAAGGGAAACTTACTCGTGATGACATCATCACAATTCTACGAATAGAATGCATGACAAGGTCCTGTTAAGAGAACTATGGCAAACCTTTGACTATCTAATTTAAAAAAATCATATAATAATGGGAGATTTAATAAAAAATTGTTATTGAATACATCAACGGTTGCCTAGCCGCTCTGGCTTGTCAGATCATCTTGTCAGCTTGTCAAATAATACTTGATCTACGCAAGTATTTCTTCACAAATAGAGTTGTTAATGAATGGAATTCTTTACCAACAGAAGCAATTAATGCTCCAACATTAAACACATTCAAAAACAATCTAGACTCATTCTTCAAGTCACAGGGTTTTATATAGACCTAAAGTCGACTAACTCCCAAGATTGCACACACTTCTACACTGAAGTATTTGACTGCAATCACTGGTAAATCAACATCCTGAACATGAGACAGGATCCTATAATGATTGCAAAACCCTATATTTAAATCAACGTCCATATCGATTTCATTGGAAAACAAGCCAGCTTCAAGACTTGGCATTAGGTATACTGATTAATTAGATATCCTAAACAATTCGATATTTATGCCAAGAGGCAGAAGACTTAAAACACAGACCTACACATTATACATGTAAATTTTTTATATATATATTGATTCTTATGATTATAGACTTAGAACCAATAATTTCATCTTTGTAATAACAAATGACATTGTGTTTGAAATCCCAATAAAGGGAAAGATTGAATAATAATGAATCTCCGGGGTCAGCTCGAATGTTAAAAACACAAAACACTGATACTTGATTAACTGTCTGGCTACTGAATTTTGCAGACGACATATCACAATTGTAATATCTCTTGCCCTGCAAAATATTTTGAAAACAATTTGACCAAAAATTGTTTGTGGCTGCTTAAATCGAAAGATCCTTGGCCGTTCTTCCCCCTCCAGCGCAACCCCCCCCCCCCCCCCTCCAAGCGGCCCGCCACCAGCCCCCAGACAACAACCTCGACGAGCAAAAACCCAAGACCCGCCGAACAGTCCGGGAACAATCCGACTGAAAGTTGTCGGTGGCTTCACCAACAACCCTCTGTCAAACTGCCCCCAAAATACCAGCAGATCCCGAGTCCCCGCCCACCAAAACCACCGTCCGGAGGCCCGCAGCAACCCAGTCAAAATAGGGCAAACAACCAAAAATCTGGAAAAAATGAAAGCAAAGCGAACTCACCAAAACTATGACAACGCAGAAGAAGAATTTGGCTTATATTCCTTCTTCCTGCCCCCTTTTTCGCTTGATTATCTTTTCTCAGCGACTATTGTTCTTGTAGACATTAATCTTGTAGCCATATTTATCGCTATGAAGCCTCTACTGAATCTAATTCCTTCTAGCGACTGACAAAATTAGACTACGATTTACGCAAGAATCAGGGTTTTTCATCCACAAATTAACTCCCTTTGGTTAAAATAAATATGTCAACCTGCCGACATAAGAGGAAAAAGGAGCGCGAAAAAAGGTTGAACGGCCCGAAGACAACTGGCCATCTAAAGTTGGATGAAAGTAAAAATTACACATCTCGAGATAATGCGTAGAATACAGACTGACTTATCGGCTGATGATATGCGCATATAAAATAAGCTGCAACAAAAAACTCATACGGCAACCAGTCAGAAGAGTCTTTAATTATGTTAAAAATTGTCACTAATAAACGAATAAATCTCTGAATAGACTACAATTCCAATTGAGACTACAAGACTAGCAATGACTCGGTATGAATATTTTCAGCCATTAAACATTCCCAATATTAAACAATTACAGAAATAAGACTAATTCTTAGGCAAGAAGATGACTAGATTCTAGGAAAGCGAACATGTAAACCGGACCTGAAGAACAAACCTGGAACCCCAGGAGGTTCGCTATCACCTGAAATCCAAAACAGAAAGACAGACCCGGAAGATAATCCTAGAAGACCAGAAAGATCCATGAAAACCGGAAATGACCCTATCCCCGCCTGTATGAAATCCGGACGTGGAAAAATAGGAAACGGAAATGCTTAATCCGGTAGACAACCGGAAACTGAACAAGATCCTACAACCCGGATGTCCAGTATTGCCAGATCTCGAGACCACAGATGTACGGCCAAACCCGAAGTCATCACAGAGATACTATACCGGAAACGGAAAAACAGGAAATGGCAGACGGATGCTTGGCCAGATCTAGCAGACCCGGAAAAGCACCTCTTAAACCGGAAACGGATGAGCCGTTACCAGAAATGGAAGACGAAAAAGCCAGATGATCATGAGACCCCGGATGTCCAGCCAAGCCAGAAACAATCACAGAGCTCATATCCGGATGCCCGGTCAAACCCAGTGCATTTTTAAGCAAATTTTACTGGGCGACATTGATCATTGGAGTGTGTGAGTGGTAACTCGTTCCCTCTCTCTTTGGCGGTGGGGGGGGGGGGGAGAAGTCTGCAAATTAGATGCTCTGGGAAGCAATTTCCCACATTCTGAGTGGCGAAACAACACCATCAACACACTGCGCTCAAAGTCAGATTTGCTTGAACCGATGTGCAAAATTGTTAATTATAGTTATCATCAAGGCATACATATAATTAATATTTTTTATGCATCGGCTTACGCAAATCTGACTTTGAGTGCAATAGAATTTAGACCGAATGATGAGTGAATTACATCATTTGTGGGTGAATCATTCAATCCTGTATCAATTGCCATTGTACATTGTGATTGTGTATGACTAATCGGCAGTATTTTCGCATTATTATGCGGAATGCCTGCCTGTAGCCCATTGGAGAGTGGTGAAACAGCTACTATAGTAATTATTATGCCGGAGGTTAAATGCAAAAACGGCAAAAATGCTAATAAAATTCATTATATTTATGCAACAGACAGAGTTATATAGAACAGATACAGGTAAACCTATCTATTGCGCCGACTTTCACGCCAAAAAGTGATTTCAGTAAGCAAGTGAATGTTGAATACAAATCATTTACCATTGTAAATGGCTGTTGGCAGTGATGGGGTGGGGACACAACTTCACACAAGATGATAATTCATTAAGAAGAGTGGTCCTATGACCACCTGTCTTAAAGACCCGTCATCTTACATCCCCAAAAGCAATACACCTTTCCAGAGCATCCATCCATCATCTGACCTCGTATGACGTAATAATGATGTAGAATTGTATGTCTTTGTAATTCGTTGCTATTTAATAAACATGCTGTTGAATATTTAGAAACTAATTTGACTGGGCGCTGTTGTTGCCTTAGGCAGTAACAGCACCAGTCAAATTAGTTTCTAAATATTCAACAGCTTACATGTGTAGTTTTCTGAGAAATGATAGCAAGCGTGTTCAGAGATCGATTCCAACATGAACGCGGTGTGGGTGGAACTTAGATAGAGATGGGCAGGGCGTAGTTAAGACCGTTAAGGTGAATTGTCTACTATAGGTTTGACATACTCAGTAGAGACACTAAGAAAAAGTCAATTTAATTTCTTTGCTAAGACACCACAGATTGACTCAAATTGTACTGTCTTTAGCAAAGAATTTCTTGACAAAATCTCGGTTTCGGTACAGTTCTTTATCTGGAACACTGCAACGACGCTCCTTCTTCTGCAAGAACTTTGAAACTGGAGGTCGTCGATCAAAGTGTGCTGTTCCAGTGCTATTAATGGCAATATACATCTGGCTGTTGACGGCCTCTCGAGTAACTATACTGTTTTGGACCCTTCAAAATAGTATGACATGAAACTGCACGTTCCGGACCATTTGTCTTAAGCGACCATTGTTTGTTGGTCCATGCTTAATGTGACACATGTATAATGTGGTCTTTTGAGATATCATTCATTCTAATTAACACTTTAATGCTTAAACTTTGTCAATAAGATTTCTGTTTCTCATAGAGAAAATGTAAATTTCCAGACAGAATATTTTTTGAAAATGCAATGACTGGCTCAGTCATTTCATTCAAAAACTTTAAAAATTGTCTTTGGTCAGCAAATCGCCAGACAACTGCAGAAATCGGTATTGGCAATAAAGAGTTATTTCATAACAATTACTGACTAAAATTAGATGATATTTAATACACTCACCAGTAAAGTGTTGGCAGAAAAGAAGTAAGTTGAATATGTTAAACAATACACTACTATATGATTTACATTGTAATTGGAATTTCAGTACTTAGGGCACAAGATCCATAGCCACCCGGCCGGTATTAATTGTGATTTATAGCGGTGTCTACAGCTTTAACATGATATGGCGATACCTAATGTAACTTTATCTTTGATAAACTTTATCTTTCGATGTAGCTGTAATCTGTTTGCTGTCTATCAGACGGGCCGCATTGAGAAACAGTATTTTCAAACGCTACAAAATCATTTCCGGGAATTCTGTCACTTCATAGCAGCTAACGTTTATATTTTAAGCATCAGTCTGTAGTGTATGTTACGCTTCCAGCTCTCTGCTAATAAGGGATTGACTTTAATATGAAATCTATATTCAACGTGACCTGTTTATGACTTTCAGTACTGGTTAGAATTTCAAGTTTCAAGTTTAATGAAGTAGTCCCAGGTCACAATGTGACATTATGGGGATTACAAAATAATAGTTAATTTTTACAGGTCTGAGTGAGATTTACCATTAAAAGATATTATTATTATTATTATTATTATTATTATTCTTCTTCTTCATACCAAGCGTATTGTTATCATCAGTGCTATAATATGAATATCATTGGTGTAGACATTCTTGTTATCAACATCTGTGACAGCATTATAGACAAAGACAATATAAACACACTACACATTACACATTATTAATATAAACATTATTACACAATATTTGTATTGAAAATATGTTTAGAAAATGTTCAGCTAGGTACCATCCAGATGGATGCCGTAGATAAGAGCAAGTTCCCAATTCTGCCTATTAGCTATTGCCTAAGTGCATGTTATAGTTAAACTCTTGTTGATTATTTTGAGAACAAGTTTATGTAATGTCATTTCTGTCACAGGCAGCATCCACATTCGAATTAAATTATTCTCGAAACATTCAGCATATTTCATAATTAGCTTCACGGCAACAATGTGTCTGTCTTCCCGAGAGTTCATGACGAGTTTAAGTAAGAGTGCAATAAATTTCAGTTAGGCCCATCAGAAAATGGACGGCGTAAATAAAAATAAAGATGAATAATTGGCATCTGAACATTGAAGAATGGGGTGGGGCATTACGCAGTCACACCCTCGATCTAAACAATAGTAAACATAGAGCCGTAGCTACGTGCTATGCTGAGAGTACACATCTCGCCGATCTTGCGATTACCCGTAGGACATCTCACGGGTACCCGAATGTCATACCCTGTCTCAGCGCCTATGACTAGGTATTAAGAATTGCTACTAGGCAACACATGCACAGGGCGCACAAACGTGTTTAACCCATTCTATATTATTATACAGAAATACTTCATGAGTAATAAGAGCTCAAATATGTATGTACTCATAAGTAAAAGTTGAAAATGCCTTGTTGCCCAGTAGTTAAAAATTTCATTCACTAGGCGACAAACTTTGTTGACTGGGCGACATAAATGTCGCCCAGTCATATAGTTAGAAAATGCACTGGTCAAACTAGCAGCAATACCGGATTTAGAACCCGCTTGCCCGGACAAGCCAGGAGCAATAACGGGAGCGGACATAGAGATCAGAGATCTCTTAACATTACTGGCAATAGGTAAAACAGAAAAAAGGACCGTAGCATGGGATGTGTGATCGGTAACTCCCGTCACCGACGCCACTGCATGAGGGTAATGCCCCCCCCCCCCTCAAGGCTTATGTGTTCTTTAGTCTGAGACTTACTGGAAGTCGTTTTAACAGACTCTTTCTTAGATTCTAAAGACTTAGACTGCAATGAATGCAATTCCTGACTAATCGAGAGGGACGATGAATTTCGCCCATTTGCAAGTACGCCCACAAGACTTATGACTGTCGTCGTCTGATTCAGACGAATCCTCTTTAGAAGCACGAAAAGGCAGAGGATATTCGCTCATCAGTGAAATTGTAAGCACATTAGCAAAGGACTCGAACCGAGCAAATAATGCCATAATGGCATTCAAATTTGTCGCATGTTGACGATCGCCTAGTAGGAAGTACACTTCACTCTCTCAGACGATAATACTGACTCCTAAAATTAAAATAAATATGAGAATGAAGCAACAGCTCCAAGAAAACTAATAACATTTCTCTAAATAGGAGATCAGTTAAAGAATACAAAGCCTCTATACAAAAGGTGGGAAAAAATCCGGATTTGAAACTCACTGAAAGAGCAAAGGATTTCACAAAGTTTCGTTTAAATATTTATATAGGCACTAAACTAGAATTAAATAAGTGAGTAATAAGGGTTTTTAAAGCATGTTTTGATGATGATAGTACGATAGGTATATGTTTATAGAGTACCTCGAAAACAGGGGGTACTGACACGAAAACCAGTAACTCATAAACCAGAGTTAAAAACATCAAAAACACCACTAAGTATACATTAAATATAACTTAGGGAGAATAGATTTCATTGAAGGCATTGTTCCTGTATTAGTAGCTCTTAAATATGTAGCTGAACTTAAGCGCAAAGCAAAATAAACTTAAGCTGGATAGCCGGCCAACTGTTCTGCTTGCAGAATATTTGAAAAGTGAATCTGTTTCCTAGTTGGGATCTATTGCGCATGCGCGGGCATGCTTATGACAGGCGTCACCTAGGAGTGAGTACAGACTGGTGCCAGTCTCTATCAAGGCTTATGCTGGGGATGATCCCTACCATAGCCTGGTTAAGGGTATGCATGATGATGGAATAGGCATAAGGGGGTATGTAAGCGAGCATAAAAATCTTATTCTTGTAGCTAAATGCAGATTATTGATTTAGCAAGTAGTGATTGAACGGTCAAAATATTTTTGTGGTGTAATAACAACAGATGATTAGCAAGATCTAACAGACCTCGAAAATCATCTCTCCAACCAGAAGCAGAAACACTACTACCGGAAAAGGAAGAGGAAAGACCGTAACCGGAAATGAATAACTGATGCTAGGCCAGATCTAACAGTACCGAAAAAATAATCTCTCCTACCGGAAGCAGAAACACTACTACCGGAAATGGAGCGGAACCGGAAACAGAAATTGATAACAGATGCTTAGCAGGATCTAACAGACCCTGAAATCATCTCTCCTACCGGAAGCAGATACACTATTACCGGGAAGGAAGTGGAAAAAACCAGAACCGGAAATAGATAACTGATGCATGGTCGGATCTAACAGACCTGGAAAAGCACCTCTCATACCGGAAGTTACTACCGGAAACGGATGTATCACGTGGAGAAATAAAAAGAAAACAGCCAGATGAAAAAGAGAATGAGACTCCGATTGTCCAGCCAAGCCAAAACAATCACAGAGCTCATACATATCCGGGTGCCCGGTCAAACCAGAAGACAATCCGGATTTAGAACCCGCTTGCCCGGACAAGCCAGGAGCAATAACGGGAGTGGACAAAGAGATCGAAGATCTCTAAACATACTGGCTATACCTGCATGGGATGAATAATCGGTAACTTCAGTCACCGACGCCACTGCATGAGAGTAATGCACCCCCTCAAGACGTATGTGGTCTTTAGACTGGGACTTACCGGAAGTCTATAACAGGCTTTAAGAGAAACCAAAGCCTTAGTCAACAAAAGACATAATTCATGCCTGGTCATGAAAGACTGCAGGAAATTTCAATTTCCCTTTCTCCGAGATCTAACAATACTCACCATTCTGTTACTTTCTGATACACAGCTGGCCCTGACAGCTGGCTCTAGGACTATAGACTTAGAAAGCTTTACCGACTCCTTGGAACCAGGTACTCGGCTCCCAACTGCCGAGTACCCGTCTACCATAGAGCTCATATTGTTTGCATAGCCACCAAACAAGATAAATCCATGGCTTGCCTCCGTGGGGCTGGGAGGCTGGGTCCGTAACAGAATGGTGAGTATTGTTAGATCTCGGAGAAAGGGAAATTGAAATTTCCTGCATTCTCCTTCGATCAATACTCACCATTCTGTTACTTTCTGATATACACCAGATTTGTTCAGTAACCTGGTGGGAAGGGGCAAGCCATAAATGCTACTTTTGCCCCTTGGAGAAAGATTTAGACGTAACAACTTGACTAACGGAGACCTAAAAGGACCGTCAAGTTATCGGAACCGAATCACATTCGCATCACTGCCCCCCCCCCTTTTTCTCCTAAGAAAAGGGAAAGAACTCACGAACATGTATCTCGCCTGAAACACAAATATGCCAAGAGGGTTAACTGCTCTGCATATAGTATTAGCCTGGGAATGAGCATGAATATATAAGATGAATGATCATGATATATAGACATAATACAAAACACTCAATCGTGAATTACCTCATGATATTTGGAATTCAGACCTGGAGCGTCCAACCATTCACTTGTCCGGCCTCTGTCCGTTTTGTACTTAGTCAAAGCACGGACTGGGCACCAGACACTGGCATCACGATCTAACCTACTCAGTTTCGGTATAACGATCGGTTTGCCGGGATATCTCAAAGACCGAGATCTTTGACATAAACTCTGCTCTTGGCAGTAGATGCAGACCCTCTCTGGAGACAATAACGGTCCCTCTCGGTCAGTGACACAACTGGTTGATATCCTCTCGCTCGACCAAGCCTGCTTCTAAATTCTCTCTTACAAATGCCAAAAAAGGAAGAAGAGCAGTGCGGTCATATAGCTATCGTCTCAAAACAGCTAAAGCGAGTGCAATGGCGAAGTCTGACACATCCCTCATATAGTAATCCGTGAAAGAGGACTCACAGTGCCCTTGTGAGACAGCCCTGATGTCCGTAAACGGAACACCATTGTCAAGGGCGGAAGAGGCGGCTATTCCTCTAACAACGTGCCCTTGCACTTGGTGCCCAGTCGTAATCTCACGGGTAATCTGAATGCATTCGAATACCCAACGAGAGATAGAATCCATGGATGCGGCGCCATATGGCTCCATATGGCAGATCCACAGATGTCTACCATTCGACCGTAACGAGTCTGTCCGTTTTGTACTTAGTCAAAGCACGGACTGGGCACCAGACACTGGCATCACGATCTAACCTACTCAGTTTCGGTATAACGATCGGTTTGCCGGGATATCTCAAAGACCGAGATCTTTGACATAAACTCTGCTCTTGGCAGTAGATGCAGACCCTCTCTGGAGACAATAACGGTCCCTCTCTGCTGAAAGTGCATGGATCACACTGCGCCTTCTAGCTGAGGAAGCTGCCAATAGAAATACAGCCTTTAGAGTCAAATGCTTTAGACTAGCCGAACGCAACGGTTCGAAAGGGTGCTTGGCCAGTACATTAAGCACTAAAGATAGACTCCAGGCTGGAATGACTACCGGTTGTCTCGGTCGGAGATTGCTCATTCCCTTCACCATCACACTCAACTGGGCCACCTCTGGACTATCCCTGTTGGCTAGACAAGGGATAACTGATGCCAAAGCTGACTTGTATCCAGCAATTGTGATAGGAGCTAGTCCTGAAAAGAACAGCTCACAGAGAAAGTCTGCTATTTGCTGAATAGTGGAATGAAAGGTACAATCGCCTTTCCTCACACCAGTCTGCAAATCCGTTAACCGTGTCGTTATATGACTTGAAGGTTGGCCTCCTTCTCGCAGCCGCGATGAAATCAGCAGCCTGTCGAGAAAAGCCTCCGACGTGGAACGTTGTTTGACAACAACCACGCAGTCAATAACATTTCGGGACGCTCGTGTAGGAAGCGTCCCCTGGCCTGGGAGATTATGTTCGGAATCTCGGGCAACTGCACTGGATTTACCACCAGCAGATCTAGCAGATCCGTGAACCACGCGCTGCTTGGCCAATACGGCGCTATTAGCGGGACCAGACACGGTTCCTCCCTGATCTTCACCAATACCTTCGGCAGAAGGATGGTGGGTGGGTACGCATAAGCGTGCATCCCTCTCCAGCTTATCGCCAAAGCGTCTGTATCGACGGCATTTGGATCTGGAATCGGCGAGACATAAGTCATGACTTGAGCATTTCCCCTTGTGGCGAACAAGTCCACGTTGGGTTTGACCCAATGCTCGAAGATCCTTCGTAGAACTGGAGGGTTGAGGGACCATTCTGTTGGCAGAATTCTCTGTCTGCGAGACAAAGCATCCGCCAGAATGTGAGCTGCTTTCAAAACAACCGAGTAATTCCTGCACCACTGAATCAAGTGCCACACTTTGATACACAGTGTGGGTGACCTGGTCCCTCTTGGCGATTTATGTATGATACTACCGTCGAATTGTCCGACCGTATCAATATCGCCTTGCCCCTAATCATCGGAAGAAACTCTTCCAACGCCAGTTCCACTGCCATCATTTCCAACAGATTGATATGCAGCTGACTCTCCAGGAGAGTCCATGTGCCCGAGACCTGGTGTTCTCCCAGGCAGGCCCCCACCCCTCCAGCTATGCATCCATGTACACGGACAGCCGGGGGTGGGGTAGGTGCAGCGAAACCCCTACTAGGAGATTCTGATGCTGTTTCCACCATACAAGATGCGATATTATCGGCTCCAAAACTGGCACCAGTTTTGACAGGGGTTCTGTTCTCTGTTTCCACAGAGACATCAGATACAACTGGATAGGTCTTCGCATTAGAGCAGCGTACAGGATCACTTGCTCCATGGAGACCATCATGCCCAGCATCTGAAGAAACCGCCTCGCCTGAATGTGGTTTCCCACTCGAAAACTCTTGAGGATGGCTAACAGAGACACCACTCTGGGCTCTGAAGGGTAAACCCTGCCCTCCTCGAGATCGAATCGCATCCCCAAATAAACGAAATGTTGAGTGGGTGTCAACTCGGATTTCTCCTTGTTGACTATCCAGCCTAGATCTGAAAGTAACTTCAGAGTCAGAGCAGTATCCACGTTCAACCTGGCTGCAGAGTCTGCTTTGAGCAGCCAGTCGTCTATGTAGGTGTGTAGCGCCACGTTCTCTTCTCTGAGAAACGCTGTCACCGCAAGGACCACTCTTGTGAAAACCCACGGAGCTGTCGACAGGCCAAACGGTAGAACAGTAACCTCCCATACTAGATTCTGAGACGCAAATCTCAGAAACCTGTGCCAACTCCGGTTCATAGGAATGTGGAAATATGTATCTTTCAGATCGATCGACACACACCACATTCCCTTCCTCAATCCTGCCATTACCGACCTCGGTTTTTCCATCTGGAACCGAGGGGTATGGATAAACCAATTCAATGGCCTGAGATTGAGTATGGGTCTCCATCCCCCCGTGCTCTTGGGGACAAGGAACATAATTGAATAGAAGCCCGGAGTGTTCTGGTTCGCTGGGTTTATTGCTCCCTTCAGAAGCAAACCCGACACTTCGTTTTGAATGGCTTCTAACTTGTCTGGGTCCCGTGGTACGGGTGTCCAGACAGGTGCCAAAGACAGATTCTGCGGTGGAAAGTCCCACCACTCCGGCATGTACCCCTGGGGATAACCATCCCGGGACCAGACTGTCTGACGTCACACCTCGCCAGGCCTCGACGAAACGCATGAGCCTTCCACCCACCATAGACGCCTCGACGTCTAACGGGGTTGTCCGGCTCGCGGTCCGCTCCACCCCCTTTCTTAACGAGAGAGAGAGAACCATTTCCGTCTTGGCTCGGCAGGTATAACCGGCACCGCTGTTCCTGTCGCACAGGTGCGGTCCAGGCGGATATGAAGGGAGCCCTCGTACCCTCAGGTACGATCCGCTCCCTTCTTTCCGCCCTTGGAGGACTTACCCTTACCCCTCCCCCTGCCCTTCCCGCCTCTAGGGTGATCATGAGCAACAGTGGGGAGGGTAGGGGCCTCCACAACCTTCCTGGCTTTCTTAGCCGGCGGCGGCTGAGAAAATCCAGGCGAAGCAGAAGTCGCAGTAGGCTTAGCTTTCGCCTTGCCTTTCTGCTTCTTCTGCGTCTTCGAAAGTTGGACAGCTAACGGTTTCCCTACAGCCCCTAGTGCGTGCGCTTGCCGCACTCGCTCCAGCTGTAGGCCTACCGCCAACCGATTCTGCGCAATGCTGGCAGTGTCCTCTAGGATGGCCCACGCCTGGCCACCGAAGATGCTAGGCCCTGTCAGGGGTGTCCCAAGAAGACACTCCCTGACTGCCGTAGCCGGATGCATATGGTCAAGAACCATTTGCCTCCTGGACTTTGTCACACGCACCTGCACCCTTGCCAGTGCGTCCATAGACAGCACCAAGCCGTCATTGACGCACGAAAGCGCCACAGGTGGCACAGGGTGGCCTGCCCCCGCTTCAGCCCACACCGACTGAAGAAGGTGATACGATTGGTTGACAGCACTCATAGCTGCCCTCACACCCACATCGCATAGGGACAGGACTTCATCCTGGTGTGCCTGGGACTTGTCCACAAGTGCCGGACCGGGGCCACCCGCTCCAGCACTCTGAACACCCAGTACCCAGCGGTCATTCTCAGTGACCAACGGGACAACACCATACCTGTCGTATTCCCCCCGTGGAATACGACCCCTCGCCTGCACCTCCATCGAGGCCGCAAGAAGCTGGCCCTTGTTCATGCAGTGTTTGCTATACATAGTATCAAGCAACACCATAAACCATGGATCCAGTCCAACAGACTGGATCAGGGCTGCGGGCAAGATCCCCGTCCTAATCGATGCACCGATGGACGGGGTACATCCTCCTCGGCCGTGGTCGAAACCACAGACGGGTCCACCCTGCCTAGCCAAGCCAGAGCCTCAGACCAATCCGTCTCCGAGGAGGACACTCCTGTGAACACGTCACCCGTTGACATGTTCACGGCCCTACCAGCAACGGCCTCCCGGCTAGGAGCCATTGCTGATATGCCAGGAACTCTGGTACCGTACGGTTCCGCCGCCACCCCATGGAACACACCAGTCCATGGAGTAGGCCTGCACGGAAACCGTGCGGACCTGTAGCGGTTACGGAACCGTGGCCAAACACGGGCGCCAATGGCACCCCATGTCTGACCGCCGGACCAGGCGAGATAGGTGAGTACCATGCCTGGCCGGCCACACCCGTCACCGTGGCGGTTGGCAGCAAACCAACCATCACGGGACCGGTGCCCGGTACCGGAGTGGCCTCAACCACGGGCGGAGCCGCTGCCCTGGCTTGCGCCAGGCCAGACAGATGGAGGTCGGGTTCCATCAGGACGGAATCGACCTCCATGCTCTCCACCCGCGGCCTGCGCAGCACACTCTCCTCCTCGGCCTCCTCATCTTCAGACCCCTAAGAGTCGTCACTAGACAAGGAAAACCGTGGAGCCGTCCTGGCGGACGGCTCCCATGCCTGACGGACCGGCCACCGCTACTGGACCACCCGGAGGTGGCCGCAGAGAGACAGAACCCATCAGGCCGGAGCCCGACGGGACTGCCAGGGGGCCGTCGAAATGGCTCCCTCGGTGTCCAGTCCAGAACCCTGTCCAAGGACAGGGTCTGAATCAAACATGGTGAGAGACTGCCCTACAACTTTTGGCAGCAGGGACGACACCAGCGTGGGCAGAACGCTATGCAAGACACCTTGCCTAGCCGGACCAAACCACGCCGGCGGTGCCATCTCCGCCACCTCCGGTTGCAGACGTGGAACGCCCCCACGGGCCGAAACGGACGCTCCACGATTTACTTTCGGACCGCCTGACCCCGCGTCAGACCCTGCCAAGTCCTTCTGGCAAGGAACTTAAGCATCATATCGACCGACCACACCGCGCAAACGTTACACCTACTGTCAAGACTACACTTAGTACAGTGGAAACAGACATGGTCCTTGTATAGAACCCGTACGATATGTGGCACTCGACACATGATGGCGGGGATGGCTTGGCCTATAAACCAAGCCTACAATAAGCCAGCGGAACGAAACAAAATTGGAAGGCAGACAATTAATTTTCAAATAATTTGACCATAAATTAACTGCAAACCCTCCCGCACCCCACCCCGCAACGTTACAGCAAAGATCGCATTGATTATGACGACAAGAACGAAGCGGGCATAAATACACCCATAAATTGATCCTCCAGGATGTATAACGGAACCAGGAATCATATCGCATAGCATTCGGGGTATATTTACCAATCAATATAAATTATACTCCTAACGAAAGCCGACACGATATGTGAAGAAACAACAAAATGTAAACAAACTGCTGTAGCACACGGTAAAACCGCAGACCACACATCACTCAAGAATTTTGACACCACCGATCATTGCAAACCGATCGTGATCACACGTAAACTTGACCATTCCAAAGTTTTCTGGTACCATTTTTAGTACGCAGCACCCAGAACAAGATGCGCGAATTAATGAAAAAAATTTTCTTCACATAAACATCCGAGCATCACGGGTGTGACGTCACCCGCTCGGACCCTACAGAGAACGACGTCAGCCGATATTCGTGTTAGAAATACTGTAGCAAACACCTATTTTCATATCTGCCGATCGCCTGTTGGGATTTAAAGAAGGCGATCGTCTGGCATATCACGTTGTTAGCACACGTCCCAGATTCTATGGGGTCAGAAATTGGGACATGCGACACAACGGAATTTAGAAACCTAAGTCTTTTAACTATGGATAATAAGGAATAAAACAACCTGGTCATCATTGGCGGTATTCTCCATTTTATCCAGTTAGATCCTTTCAAGAACGCACTAACTATCAAATCACAGTATAAAAGACTTAGATTTCTTTTCAAAAACTTTAATCTTTCTCCTGCAAAAAAAATGTGGACAGCTCTTGTCGCTATGCAAACAAGAATGAGCTCTATGGTAGACGGGTACTCGGCAGTTGGGAGCCGAGTACCCGGTTCCAAGGAGTCGGTAAAGCTTTCTAAGTCTATAGTCCTAGAGCCAGCTGTCAGGGCCAGCTGTGTATCAGAAAGTAACAGAATGGTGAGTATTGATCAAAGGAGAAGTGGGATTCCCCCCATTAACGAAAACGGCCGCAAGAATTACGGCTATCGTCTTAAACAGACTAATTATTTATAGGATCACGGAATAGAGAAAATCTGTTCATATGATGCTTATGTAAAAAACGTATTTAATAAGAGCTCTCTAGATATGGAAATCTGCTAAAGAAACAAAACCTCTATACAAGAGGCTGAGAAATGGATTTGAAAATCCCACTGAAAGACCAAGAATTTACGAACATTCGTAAGATTATTATTTTTATGTAGGCACTAAATATTAATAAGCGAGTACTAAGGGGTTATTATTCTAAAGCATGGTTTGATTGATGATATTAAATAGGCATGAATTGTAATACCTCAAAAACGGGAGTATTTGACACGAAAACCGGTAACTCATAAACCAGAGTTAAAAACTCCCAAAAAACCACGAAGTATACAATAGACATAATTAGGGAGATTAAAGTTTATAATAGACATGATTCCTGTATCAGAAACTGTTAAATATGTAGCTGATCTTCAGCGCAAAGCTGTAAAAACTTAAGCTGGATAGCAGACCAATTGTTCTGCTTGCAGAATATTTGAAAAGTGAATCTGTTTCCCATTTGGGATCTATTGTGCATGCGTGGGTGCGCTTAGCGACAGGCATCACCAAGGAGTGAGTACAGACTGGTGCCAGTCTATACTGAGGCTTATGCTGGGGGTTCCCTTACCAGTAGCCTGGTTAAGGGTATGCATGGTGATGATATAGGCATACGGGAGTATGTAAGCGAGCATAAAAATCTTATTCTGGTAGTTAAATGCAGATAGTATTAGAGATATGTGTGTTTAATATGTCTATTATAGACAGCAAGTAGTGATTGAACGGTCAAAATGTTTTTGTGGTTTAATAACAACATCAAATATGTATTGAGAGAACGTTCGAACGAGAAGTCAAATATGGTCGCTTATGACAGGTGATCTCTTAAGACATATCTACAGTAAGAAAGTCCAAAAATATTAGAAATCATCTTGCCGATTTGAGGGTGCATGATATGGACACAAAAGTAGAACTCACAATTGATGGCACGATATCGCAAATCTGCACTCTGTCACCAACCTTGACATTCCGCACCAACACCACCATCTCCCCCCATACATACCCTACCACCCTGGGTGTGGAGCATATATGTAAGTGGCCAAATACACAATCATGACATCATATGGGTAAGCAGCATAACAAATTTGGTTGAAGTATTCCAATTTTAACATTTGCCCCCCCCCCCCACCAAGAGCAGAGCCTAATGTAATAAACGTGACCTTGCAATCTACAAATCATGAGTAATTCACATACCAAATTTGTTTGAATTCCGTTAACGTTTGATGTTTTGTTGACTTCTGCCCTTGAACCCACCCCACCCCGGGTTTGGAGCCTAATGTAAATATTATCTCACACTCCATAATCATATGGCTATGGGTAACTCACATATAATCACTTTGGTTGAATTCGAGTGAGATTAATTACTGTACGGCAGCATCAATGTAAGACGCTGTCAGCTCTTAGGCCAAACAAGTAAGCATGCAGGATTGAGGTAAGGTTAATTAAAATATATGCATGACACGTGTGTGTAGTCAGAGTAAGACTGGCCAATCACATGAGGTCATTAATTAGCTAATCCACCCACCCAACCAGTTCTATACTGCAATATTTGTATGTGTTGAGGGAGAATGGGTTACAAGTACTCACACAGAAGTTTTGAAATTTAGATGGCCTCTGTGTCCGCCATGGCCTTCCAATGCGCAAGACATTACAGGGATGGACCTACCCATTTGAAATCGTTAGCCAATGAATTAGCCTATTTTGGGATTCCGGATTTTATAAGGCCATATCTCGACATTCTTAGTCTGACCAATAACCTACATGTAGCAATCTAATACATTATGGTCCTGCTTAGCTGAACCTGAAAGCTAATAACTAAATAAGAGGTAACCAGCGGGCCAGGTAAGCAATAGGATATCGGATGGAATTAGATAGGTCATCATGGTTCAACAGGGACCATGCAGCCTACCCACTTAAAATCAATAGCCAGTGAATTAGCCTATTTGGACATTTTATTAGTCAACCATGTGAATTATCCTCGAAAACCCAAAAAAATTGGTGAATTATGGGGTAGGTCTGTCCATACAATAGATTCCTTACAATATCATAAATATCCTATTGAGTATTCTGAAAATTATTTGACTTGAAGTCAGCCACCGAAGATTATTTTCAGAATAATCAATCTAGCTTTATTATATAGTGTCCGAAATTATGGGAAGACATTTGTGTACTAAGATCTTTGCTGCCTTTTTTTCTCTGCTAGTAGTTTAATCTCTTGCAGACTAATGATTCATTGGTAGGCGGTCGCTTAAGAAAAGAAATTTACTAATAAATTTTATGGCTGTACGAATGAAAATTAAAGTGCAATTTTTTTAAGAAAGGGAGAATGTCAATCAAAAGCATGGCCATTGGCTTTGTACCCCTCCCACCCCCTCTCACCCCCAAAGCAATAATACCATTCCTCTTACTTGAACCGGCTTACCTCTCAAGTGTCATGTAGAATTGCATTTGCAGAGAAACAAGATATTGAGTGGAAACCAATTACTAAATCTAGGGCATGTTGGTTTCACCTTTTAATTTGAAAGGTTATTTACAACTCTCGCCACGTAAGGCCTGCCCTAAAGAGAGTCAAAAAGATGGACGGCATGAGTTAAAGGAAATCTCATCTTATCTTATACTAACCATTCAGAATTTACCACCCATAATTCATCCCTGACATTTTAGCTTTTTTATCTTGCGGATAATGACAAATATTCAGGCTTTAGTAGCTAAATGTTGATAAATTTTTACAGCCCATGATGGCAGTCATGATTTACTTTTCGACCAATCAGAAAAAAAATAACACGTCTGCCTCCGTATATACGCTGTCATAGCGGTGCCACATAGTTTGGCAATGTGTTGAAAAAAGCAATCATACAGGTAAGCCATTGAATATTTTGAAACTACCTTCCGGTCAAATTAGTTTCAAAATATTCAACGGGATGAGTATTACCTAATAAAGAAGGCATTGGCACTTATATGACATCACACACTATCTCTTGAGGAGACAGAATGGTGGCGATCACTGGTCAACATTTATGCGATATTACAAAGCAGATAATTGTGATATATAGATACGGGAATGTGACAGGATATGAAAGATATGGAACCTATAAACCATAATCTTTTGGTGCAATACAACATTTGAGATGAGATTAGCATCCCTTTAAGGTATCACTCACCTGGAACATTGAGAATTAAACTCAAAACACACATTTTGGATTAGAAACATGAAAATTAGTGCAGAAAATTAAAATATTTGGGCCTTAATTGTGGAATTTGGGATTAACCAGGCTGAATAAAATGTCTTGTGCTGCAGGGGTCTTGAAAAATGTCCATTTACAGAGCAAGTTGAAAGGAGAGGAATATTTGAGAAAACTTAGCGCACCCAAAGCATCGTTCCAGTAGTACGTTTTCTAAGATATACCACTCTATCCTAAAAATGGCCAATTCCTTTTGGCACATTTTGATTGTCTTGATAAACCACTAGCTTGTTAGCCCTTGAAATTCCATTGACTCAATTTCAAGACAACTATGCAAAAAAGTTGTTGAATATTTTTAAACCAATTTGACTGGAATCTGTTGCAACAGCTTCCAGTCAAATTAGTTTCAAAATATTCAATAGAACCTTTCGTACATCACAAAGAATTTGTGTTTCTGATCTTGCAGGAAAAAGAGGAAATATGAACATTTGTAAGCGAAATGCACAAATCAAATATTGGCCTAGTAATGTGAATATTTTGAAGAAATATGAAGATTTTGTCAGAAAATGACATGAACTATATTCTGGTCAGCAAAGATGGACATCCAGGGTCATAATTTATATACAAATCAGGTTTAGTATGAATTAAATATATCTTGTACATATATTTGATTTTGTTATACAGGGTAAGATGCAGATGTACAGGTAAACACACAAATTTCAAAATTTTTATTTATGCATAAACTACCCACTATGATTTAATTGTTTGAAAACAATTTGACTGAAAGCTATTTTTTAGAATTCAGAATGCTTTTTTAAAAGTAACATGATTGATGCTTCAAATATCAATTAATACAGCCTGTTCTGAATCAAATGCGCTACATACTTTTTCATCCTTATTTTTGGCCATTTCCAGACATATTTTACAAAATATGGTCAAGAAAATTTCAAGTAAATTTCTTTTTTCAGACCAGGCACCTTTTTTTACATTGACCGTTCTCGAGCCAGTCATTCCACTGTACATCTTTAAAATTACTCTCTTTGCAATTGCTGGGCCCGCAGATGGACATGCGGAATCTGTGTTTGGCCAGTTGGGCCATTAAATGGTTAAACACACATTTTATGATATATCACAACCTGTGCCTGTTTGAAACCTTTCAATTTAAATTGTCAGAATTAGAACCACAATCAGCTGCACAAGATTCTAAGAGTATTTACATTTTACGTCGCTGTCAAAATGAGAACCAGCGGTATTTGCAACTTCGAAAATTTCCCAACATTTACAAACCAATAGCGCAGAATGTTCCAGGGTTGGAAAAAAATCGATTTTTTTCAAAAAAATCAAATCAATCGATTTTTTTGATTTAAATCGATTTCAATGATTTAAATCGATTTTTATTCGCGACATCCCAGGAAATTACGTAAAACTTATACAGTGAAACCTGTATTAAGACACTGGCTGTGGGAGTCGCAGAAGGTGGTCTCTTAAGACAGGTGGTCTCTTAATACAGGTCCAGATGCATTGCTAAACTGTATTTTGGAACTGAATAAAGTGGTATTTTTATGACTTATTTTTAACTGAATTTTAAGCTTGCTGGTTTCTTAATACAAAAAAACTTTGTTCGCTTAAGCAGTTTTAACAGTATTATTATTGCATCATTTTTTATTGCATCATTTTTTTATTGCATCATTTTTCTATTGCATCATTTTTTTATTGCATCATTTTTTTTAAATGATGCAATAGAAAAGCATTTTTTCATTCTTGAAAAATACAGTCAAAACTGCTTAAGTGACAAAGGCTATGAAATATTTTCAATTCCATAATTAGCAAAATGTCTAACTCCGGCCGAAAACAAGATCCAATATGGATTCATTATGAGAAAGTGAAGACCCCAGATAAGGCCGGTGTCCGGGCTGTCTGCAAGGTCTGCCGACACGAACTCCAAGGTATCCCAGAGCGGTTAAAAAAACATGCAGCCAATTGCACAGGTCCACCAACACCAGCACTTCAAGGTCTAGCTGTAGCCGCAACAGAAACGGGGACTTCATCTCAATCTGAGCAGCAGCAGCGCGTTGAAACTGTTGTTGATCAAAACGATGTGGTGGTGATGGAAGTTGAACCTCTGTCAACTTCAAGTTCTGCTTCAGCGGCAGTGAAGCGCCCAGTGCACGGTCAATTAGCTGCTGGTACATTGGCCGCTAAGATACCCAAGCTGAATTATGGTCTACAGAATTATGTCATCAGAACTTCAGCAGAAAAACGTGGTGAATTAGATCGTGATGTAGCTAGGATGGTGTATGCTACGAACTCCCCATTTCGCTTAGTAGAAAATAGACATTTTATAAACCTTGTAAAAGATTTACGACCAGGCTATCAACCACCATCCAGAAAGGACATAGGGGGGAAATATTTGGATGTTATCTACACAGAAGAGCGGGAGAAGGCGAGAAAAAATTTGGAAGGTGAACTTGTCTGTCTAGCATTAGACGGTTGGAGCAATATTCATAACGAGCCTATCGTATGTGCTACAGTGACGACCTGCTTAGGTGATATTTACTTAGTGGATACTACGGACACCTCTGGACATCCTCACACAGCGGAATATCTTTATGACATTGCGAAGCAGACAATTGAAAACACGCACAATGATTTTGGGTGCATTATATGTAGTATCGTCACAGACAATGCTGCTAATGTAGCAAAGATGCGAGAGTTCTTGAAAGAACGACTGGGTTTCAACATGATTGCGTATGGATGCACGCCTCATCTTCTAAATCTGACTTCAAAGGACTTAGAAATGGGTAATGTTAAGGAGCATGTCACACAAGTTGTGAAGTATTTCCGAAATAACCACTTTGCTAGTGCCCAAATACGCCAATCATCGTGCAGAAAGTTAGTGATGCCAGCAGATACAAGGTGGAACACAATGTACGATTGTTTAAACTCGTATTGTGAGGCATGGCCGACACTTGTGACAATCTGTGATGGACATACTGACCGCATAGATGTTGCCATTGCCAATAAAGTTCGTAATGTAGTAATCAAACGTTCTGCAGATGAATACCGACTTTGTTTGAAACCAGTAGCTTGCGCTCTCGATAAAGCTCAATCGGACAATTGCACAATAGCAGAAGCAGTTGAATTATGGAAAGATGTAAAAACGGCCCTGCATAATGACACTAATAATTCAACAAAGCGTGCGGCCGATAAGCGTTATCAACAAGCTGTGACACCTCACCACATGCTGGCCAATCTACTCCACCCTAAATACCGTGGTCGAAACTTGACTCAGCAAGAACGTGAAACTGCACTCACCGTAGCATCCGAAATCCCTGGTTTGATGACTTTGGTAATCAAATTCGAGGCCATGGCACCACCATTTCACATTCTTAAATTTAACGACGAAGTTGTTAATGGAGTAACCTCTCTTCATTGGTGGAAGTCGCACAGACGTGACTTCGAGGATGATCTGCTGGAAGCATTTGAATTCACTCAGCGTCTGATGTCAGCTGTGGCGGCGTCAGCTGGTGTCGAGCGCGTGTTCTCCAGCTATGGGCTCGTGCAGAGTAAGTTGAGAAACAAACTTGGAACTTTAAAAGCGGCTAAACTAGTATTTCTTTTTCGGTCCCTAAACTGTGACAAAGAAAATGACTTCCGGTTTCAGTTGAATGATGATTGTTGACTAGACTAGTGAAGTACAATTGCAGCATTATTGAAAACTGAAAGTGAAAAGTGATGACAGACACATCTATCTGTGACTCAGTTAGGTTTGCGCGATATTGCTTGAGAGAATATCGATATCGTTATTATAAAAAAATTGCGGTATCTCAATAGTCAATATATCGAGTGTTCTGGTTAATCACTTAATTGTGAATAATTAAAGAATATGCATCCCATCATTCATAACATATTGAATATTTTGAAAGCAATTTCACTGGAAGCCGTTGCTGCCTAAGTCAGCAACGGTTTTCAGTGAAATTGCTTTCAAAATATTCAATATGTTTATTATGTTACGAATGATGGGATGTCTATTCTTTAATTATCACTGTTTGAACTAATAATATATAGAGTTCAAAATTTATATATTACGTCATATTAGCAACGATTTTTCAATTTTGTTCACAATTGCATCACAGATACAGTGAGTAGCAATAGGACAGAAATGATGCAATGCATAAATCTAACGAATTAGCCCTAATTAGATGCACAAAATCTATGAAGGTATGCAAAAGTCATCATTGTCTAAGTCTATCAACCTTGTTAACTTCTGTCTTTAAAAATATGCTCAAATTAAAATTGATAAACTGGTGTACATTTTTCAACAATTTTGGTGGACGATGTTGCTGTCTGCGACAGCTCTATCATCCACCAAATTTGTTGAAAAATGTACACCAGTTTATCTTTAACCCTTAGCACACTGATGTCGAAATTTTTAAATTTCAAATTAAATTTAAAGATAAACTGGTGTACGTTTTTCAACAAATTTTGTGGAAGATGGTGCTGTCACAGACAGCAGCATCGTCCACAAAAATTGTTGCAAATTGTACACCAGTTTATCTTTAAATTTAATTTGAAAATTTAAATTATCATGCTCCAGAGTGCTAGGGGTTATGTTTATTTTGAAAAATTAAAACTCCTACATCAGTGTGCTAAGGGTTAATGTAATGTAATGATGTGTTTACGTGTTACAATGTATATAGTTTCTTGCCAGTTTCAGCAATTACTGATTTTGATTTTTGAAGTTGTAGTAAACTACTTAATTTAATAACATTTCAATCTTTATTGTTTTAGTGTTAAATAAAATGGAGCCCAAAAGTCCAACTTGATAAGCACTAGCCAATAGTAATCGAGACACTCAATGACACTCCAGAGTGACTCCAGACGCATGTCATAGCTGAAAAAAGAGACAGTGTCTTGCTTTAAAAGAGTGTGCTTTTGGAATTAGACTAATAGTAATAGCCATACTGGCCCATACATGACTTTTCATGTACACTATTGCTTTAATGGTCATGTAGTGACATGTACGCACATGGAATTCTCCTCTTCTTTACAGCTTACACATACTTAATGATCATACTTTGTACACATGTGTGATGTACTGTGTACATGAACCTCAAGTATGTAGATTGTAGATGTGGACTCATGCACTGGGTCTAGTCTTGCTGATGACAAATATGAGCAATTAAGTGTATAATTCTATTTTGTGTTGATGTTCAAGTGCCATGGAAGCAGTAAAATAATTATGTTACTTTAATTTAACAAAATTACTGTTAATTGTATTAATTACTTGAAAATTCCTCTATTTTTGCAAAACTGATTTAAATCACGATTTTTTCGATAAAAATCGAGTGATTTAAATCATGATTTAAATCATGATATAAATCAATTGATTTAAATCAAGCCAACCCTGGAATGTTCTATTTCGGATATTCTTTTAAGCATTGAAAACAGGTTCTTAGGTTTCCATACTTTTCCCTGTCTTGAGATATACTAAGTGATACAGGAAAAAAATAAAGCTACTTTCCTATCCATTGTAGTTCATTTAACTTCTGCAGAATGAAATTCCATACTTTTCTGTACATCATAATCTAGATCTAATTTATCAACTCTCAAACCCACAATTTATATGATGCCTCCAATCAGGCAATTTGAGAAAATTGTAAGAATTAATAGTCCAAATTGGTAATAAGTTAATATTAACCACTGTACATTTTATGCAAGAATGAGTAAAACAATTAACAATTAGGGGAGTCCACAGTAGGGGTAGGAGATGCAGTTTCCATCCACATCAATCTAGGGGTGGGGGTGGGAATTAATCCCCCCCCTACCTCTGCAAACAAGGAACATCGTCGTGTCGT
>CM067359.1:151490250-151865250 GCA_034401795.1 Chaetoderma sp. LZ-2023a
CGAGGCTTAACTAGGCATTAACCAGGCCGTAGCCAGTTAACTGGACATTGGCCATGCTTGACTAGGCCCTACCTATGTCTAGCCTTGGATAAACCGTAGCTAGGCATGGCTACACCTTACCTACATGTAAGCCTTCGACAAGCTTGACTATGCCTTATAAAGGCTTAAGTAGGCCTTCTCAAGGATTGAATAGGCCTCACATAGGCCTTAGCAATGCTTTACCTAGGCCGTCGCTGGACTTCACTATGCCTTACCTAGGCCTTAGCGAGGCTTGACTAGGCCGTACCTATGTCTTGGCTCGCCCCTTAGCCAGGCTGAGATAGACCGTAGGTAGGCTTGGCTACACCTTACCCAGGCATGACTAAGCCTTCCCTAGACTGTTGTCAGGCTTATCTATGCCTTGTTAAGCCGTGGCTAAGCCCAACGAAGGACTAGCTAAGACCTACTTAAGGCATTGTCAATCCTGACCAAAGCTTAGCAATGGTCTAGCAAAGCCTGGGTACGGTCCAGGTATGACCAAACCAAGCCTAGCTATCGCCTATATAAGGCCTACCCAAGCCTAGCTAAGGCCTATATATGGCCTACTCAAGCCTGGCATATGCCTTGGTATGGCCTAATCCAGCCTAGGTAAGCCATAGCCAAGCCTACCTGACGTTTAAGTAAGGACTAGCTAATGCTAGCCAAAACCTAACTAAGACTTAGATAATGTATATCCAAGCCTAGACAAGGCCACGCTCAGGCCTAGCCAAGCTTAGCTATGGTCTGCAGGAAATGTCAATTTCCCTTTCTCCGAGATCTAACAATACTCACCATTCTGTTACTTCTGATATACAGCTGGCCCTGACAGCGGCTCTAGGATTATAGACTTAGAAAGCTTTACCGACTCCTGGGAACCGGGTACTCGGCTCCCAACTGCCGAGTACCCGTTTACCATAGAGCTCATATTGTTTGCATAGCCACCAAACAAGAGAAAACTATGGCTTGCCTCCATGGGGTTGGGAGGCTGGGTCCGTAACAGAATGGTGAGTATTGTTAGATCTCGGAGAAAGGGAAATTGACATTACCTGCATTCTCCTTCGATCAATACTCACCATTCTGTTACTTCTGATATACACCAGATTTGATCAGTAACCTGGTGGGAAGGGGCAAGCCATAAATGCTAATTTTGCCCCTTGGAGAAAGATTTTAGACTTCAAACTTGACTAACGGAGACCTAAAAGGACCGTCAAGTTCACGGAACCGAATCACATTCGCGTCACAGCCCCCCCCCCCTTTTTCCTCCTAAGAAAAGGGAGAGAACTAACGAACATGTATCTTGCCTGAAAACACCAATATGCCAAGAGGGTTAACTACTCCCTGCATATTCCATGTATTAGCCTGGGAATGAGCATGAATATATAAGATGAATGAACATGATACATATACATAATACAAAAAACTCTCACTTATTGAATTACCTTATGATAACAGGACTTCAGTCGTACTGCCTCCAACCATTCACCGGTTCAGCCATCAGTGACACAATCTAGTTGACATCCTCTCGCCTGACCATGCCTGCTTTAGGTTCTTTTCTTACCAAAGTGAAAAAAGGGGAAAAGCAGTGTGGTCACTAACTATCGTTTCAAAACAGCTAAAGCGAGTGGATTGGCTGAGTCTGACACATCCCTCATATAGTAATCCGTAAATGAGGACTCACAGTGCCATTGTGCAACGGCCATGATGTCCTCTAACGGAACACCATTGTAAAGGGCGGTCGAGGTGGCTATTCCTCTGACATCGTGTGCCCTTACGCCCTGCACCTGGTGCCCAGTCGCCATCTCGTGAGTAGTCTGAATGCATTCGACCACCCAATGAGAGATAGTATCCATGGATGCGGCGCCATACGGCTTTTTATGGCAGATCCACAGATGTCTATCGTTCGACCGTAACGAGTCAGTCCGTTTCTTGTACTTAGTCAAAGCACGGACCGGGCACCAGACACTGGCATCACGATCAAACCTAGTTAACTTTGGTATAATGATCGGTTTGCCGGGATATCTCAAAGATTGGTTCTTTGACATAAACTCTGCTCTTGGCAGAAGACGCAGACCTTCTCCAGAAACAATAAATCGGTTCCTCTCTGCCGAAAGCGCATGGATCTCACTGCGCCTTCTAGCTGAGGAAGCTGCCAATAGAAAGACCGCCTTTAGAGTCAAATGCTTTAGACTAGCCGAACGCAACGGTTCGAAAGGGTGCTTGGCCAGTACATTAAGCACTAAAGACAGACTCCAGGCTGGAATGACTACCGGTTGTCTCGGGCGGAGATTGCTCATTCCCTTCAACATCACATTTAACTGGGCCACGTCTGGACTATCCCTGTTGGCTAGACAAGGGATAACTGATGCCAAAGCTGACTTGTATCCAGCAACTGTGACGGGAGCTAGTCCTGAAAAGAACAGCTCACAGAGAAAGTCTGCTATTTGCTGAATAGTGGATTGAAAGGTATCAATACCCTTTTCTTCACACCAGTCTGCAAATCTGTTAACCTTGTTGTTATATGACTTGAAGGTTGACCTCCTTCTCGCAGCCGCGATGAAATCAGCAGCCTGTCGAGAAAAGCCTTCCGACGTGGAACGTTGTTTGACAACATCCACGCAGTCAATTAGAACATTTCGGGACGCTCATGTAGGAAGCGTCCCTTGGCCTGGGAGATTATGTTCGGAATCTCGGGCAACTGCACAGGATTTTCCACCAGCAGATCTAGAAGATCCGTGAACCACGCCCTGCTCGGCCAATACGGCGCTATTAGCAGGACCAGACACGGCTCCTCCCTGACCTTCACCAATACCTTCGGTAGAAGAATGGTGGGTGGGTACGCGTAAGCGTGCATCCCTCTCCAGCTTATCGCCAGAGCGTCTGTATCGACGGCATTTGGATCTGGAATCGGCGAGACATATGTCATGATTTGAGCATTTTCCTTTGTGGCGAACAAGTCCACGTTGGGTTTGCCCCAATGCTCGAAGATCCGTCGCAGAACCGGAGGGTTGAGGGACCATTCTGTTGGCAAGATTCTCTGTCTGCGAGACAAAGCATCCGCCAGAATGTTCAATCGGCCAGGAATATGAGCTGCTTTCAAAACAACCGAGTAATTCCTGCACCATTGAATCAAGTGCCACACCCTGATGCACAGAGTGGGCGACCTGGTCCCGCCTTGGCGATTTATATATGATACTACTGTCGAATTGTCCGACCGTATCAATATCACCTTGCCCCTGATCATCGGAAGGAACTCTTCCAACGCCAGTTCCACTGCCATCATTTCCAACAGATTGATATGCAGCTGACTCTCCGGGAGAGTCCATGTTCCCGAGACCTGGTGTTCTCCCAGGCAGGCACCCCACCCTTCCAGCGATGCATCCATGTAGACGGACAGCTGGGGGTGGGGTAGGTGCAGCGAAACCCCTAATAGGAGATTCTGACGCTGTTTCCACCATAGAAGATGCGATATTATCGGCTCCAAAACTGGCACCAGTTTTGACAGGGGTTCTGTTCTCTGTTTCCACAGAGACATCAGATACAACTGGATAGGCCTTCGCATTAGAGCAGCGTACGGGATAACCTGCTCCATGGAGACCATCATGCCCAGCATCTGAAGGAACCGCCTCGCCTGAATGTGGTTTCCCACTCGAAAACTCCTGAGGATGGCTAACAGAGACACCACTCTGGGCTCTGACGGGTAAACCCTGCCCTCCTCGAGGTCGAATCGCATCCCCAAATAAACGAAATGTTGAGTGGGCGTCAACTCGGATTTCTCCTTGTTGACTATCCAGCCTAGATCTGAAAGTAACTTCAGAGTCAGAGCAGTATCCACGTTCAACCTGGCTGCCGAGTCTGCCTTGAGCAGCCAGTCGTCTATGTAGGTGTGTAGCGCCACGTTCTCTTTTCTGAGAAACGCTGTCACCGCAAGGACCACTCTTGTGAAAACCCTCGGAGCTGTCGACAGGCCAAACGGGAGAACTGTAAACTCCCATACTTGATTCTGAAACGCAAATCTCAGAAACCTGTGCCTACTCTGATTCATAGGAATGTGGAAATATGCATCTTTCAGATCGATCGATACACACCACATTCCTTTCCTCAATCCCGCCATTACCGACCTCGGCGTTTCCATCTGGAACCGAGGCGTATGGATAAACCAATTTAATGGCCTGAGATTGAGTATGGGTCTCCATCCTCCTGTGCTCTTGGGGACAAGGAACATGTTTGAATAGAGGCCTGGAGTGTTCCGGTTTGCTGGTTTTATTGCTCCCTTCAGAAACAAACCCGACACTTCCTTTTGAACGGCTTCTAACTTGTCTGGCTCCCTTGGTACGGGTGTCCAGACAGGTGCCAAAGACAGATATTGTGGTGGAAAGTCCCACCACTCCGGCATGTAACCATGGGATAACCATCCCAGGACCAGACTGTCTGACGTCACACCTCGACGAAACGCATGAGCCTTCCACCCACCATAGATGCCTCGACGTCTAACGGGGTTGTCCGGCTCGCAGTCCGCCCCCCCCCCCCCCCCTTTCTTAACGGGAGAGAGTGAGAACCATTTCGTTCTAGGCACGACGGGTATAACTGGCACCGCTGTTCCTGTCGCACAGGCGCGGTCCAGGCGGATATGAAGGGAGCTTTCGTACCCTCAGGTACGCTTCGGCCCCTTCTGTCCGCCCTTTGAGGCCTTACCCGTACCCTTCCCGCCCCTAGGGCGGTCAGGAGCAACATTGGGGAGGGTAGGCGCCTCTACAACCTTCCTGGGCTTCTTCACCGGCGGCGGCTCCGAAAACCCAGCTGAAGCAGCAGTCGCAACAGGCCTGGCTTTCGCCTTGCCCTTATGCTTCTTTGAAGGCTGTCCCGTTAGCGGTTTCCCCACAGCCCCTAGTGCGTGCGCTTGCCGCACTAGCTCTAGGTTTACCGCTAACCGATTCTGCGCGATACTGGCGGTATCCTCTAAGATGGCCCGCGCTTGGCCACCGAAGATGCTAGGCCCTGTCAGGGGCATCCCAAGAAGACGCTCCCTGACTGCCGTAGCAGGACGCATATGGTCAATGACCATTTGCCTCCTGGACTTCGTCACTCGCGCTTGCACCCTTGCCAATGCGTCCATTGACAGCACCAAGCCGTCATTAACACATGAAAGCGCCACAGGTGGCACAGGGTTGCCTGCCCCCGCTTCAGCCTACACCGACTGAAGGAGACGATAAGAATGATTGACAGCGCTCATCGCTGCCCTCACACCCTCATCGCATAGGGACAGGACTTCTTCCTGGTGTACTTGAGACTTATCCACTAGTGCCGGACCGGGGCCACCCGACCCGGCACTCTGGACTCCCAGTACCCATCGGTCATCCTCCGTGACCGACGGGACTACACCATACCTGTCGTATTCCCCCCGCGGAATACGACATCTTGCCCGCACCTCCCTGGAGGCCGCAGGGAGCTGACCCTTGGTCATTAGTTGTTTGCTATAAATAGCATCCAACAAATCTATGAACCGTGGATCCAGTCCCACTGACTGGATCCGGGCCGCGGGCAAAATCCCCGTCCTAATCGACGCAACCGATGGACGGGGCGCATCTTCATCGGCCGTGGCCGAAACCACAGACGGGTCAACCCTGGCTAGCCACGTGAGAGCATCTGACCAATCTACCTCCGACGAAGACACCCCCGCAAACACGTCACCCGTTGACGTGCTCACGGGTCTACCAGCCACAGCCTCCCGGCAAGGAGCCACGGCTGACACGCCAGGCACTCCGCTACCACACGGTTCCGCCGCCACCCCATGAAACACTCCGGTCCATGGGGTGGGTCCGCACGGAAAACCGTACGGACCCGTAACAGTCGCGGAACCATAGCCGGACATGGGCGCCAACGGCACCCCACGTCCGGCTGCCAGACCAGGCGAGATAGGTGAGTACCACGCCTGGCCCGGCACACCCGTTCCCGTGACGGCTGGTGACAAACCAAGCCGCCCGGAACCGGTGCACGGTAACGGATTGGCATCAGCCGCAGGCGGAGCCGCTGACCTGGCTTGCGCCAAACCAGACAAATGGAGGCCGGTTCCGTCCAGGACGGAATCAACCTCCATATTCTCCACCTGTGGCTTCACGGGCCGCAGCAACCTCTCCTCCTCGTCTTCAGACTCCGAAGAGCCGTCACTAGACGAGTCAACCGTGGAGCCGTCCTAGCGGACGGCTCCCACACCTGACGGACTGGCCACCGCTACTGGACCATCCGGAGGTGGCCGCAGAGAGACAGAACACGTCTGGCCGAAGCCAGACGGGCCTGCCAGGGGGCCGTACGAGACGGCCCCCTCGGTAACCAGTCCAGAATCCTGTCCGAGGACAGGATCCGTACCAGGCATGGGGAGAAACTGCCCCCCAACCTTTGGTAGCAGGGACGACACCAGCGTGGGCAGAACGCTATGCAGAAAACCCTGCATAGCCGGACCAAACCACGCCGGCGGTGCCATCTCCGCCACCTCCAGCTGGGGACGTGGAGCACCCCCACCGGCCGAACCGGGCGCTCCACGATTTCGTCTCGGACCGCCTGACCCCGCGTCAGACCCAGCCAAGTCCTTCTGGGCAAGGAACTTAACCATCATCTCGACGGACCACACTGCACAAACATTACACCTATGATCTATATTACACAGGGAACACCTAAAACAAGCATGGTCCTTGAACATTACACGGACAAACTTATGGCAGTCGTCACATGATGGCGGGGCTGGCTTGGCCTATAACACAAGCACAAACCTACAATAAACAAGCGGAACGAGACCCGGATGGAAGGCAGACAATTAATTTTCAAATAATTTTGACTCATAAATTAACTGTAACCTCCCCGCACCCCACCCCGCCACGTTACAACAACGATCGCATTGATTATGACGACAAGAACGCTGCGGGCATCAAACACACCCATAATAGATCCTCCAGGATGTGTAACGGCTCCAGGAATCATATCGCATAGCATTCGGGGTATATTTACTAATCAATATAAATTATACTCCTAACGAAAGCAGCACGATATGTGAAGAAAACAACAAAATGTATAACAAACTGCTGTATCACACGGTAAAACCGCAGACCACGCATCTACTCAAGAATTTTGAAACCACCGATCATTGCAAACCGATCGTGATCGCACGTAAACTTGATCATTCTAAAGTTTCCGATACCATTTTTAGTACGCAGCACCCAGAACAAGATGCGCGAATTAATGAAAAAATTTTTCTTCACATATACATCCGAGCGACCGGGTGAGACGTCACCCGCTCGGATTCTACGGAGAAACGACGTCAGCCGATATTCGTGTTAGAAATACCGTAGCAAACACCTATTTTCATATCTGCCGATCGCCTGTTGGGGGTTAAAGAAGGCGATCGTCTGGCATATATCGTTGTTAGTACACGTCCCAGATTCTATGGGGTCAGAAATTGGAACATGCGACACAACGAAATTTAGAGACCTAAGTCTTTTAACTATGGATAATAAAGAACGATACAACCTGGTTATCTTCGGCGCTATTCTCCATAGTCCTTAGTTAATCCTTTCACGAACACACAAACTATCACAGATTAAAGACTTGGATTTTCTTTCACAAAAAAACCCCCACTAAAATCCTTAATGCAGAAAGCATGTATTGCTCTTGTTGCTATGCAAACAAGAAATGAGCTCTATGGTAAACGGGTACTCGGCAGTTGGGAGCCGAGTACCCGGTTCCCAGGAGTCGGTAAAGCTTTCTAAGTCTATAATCCTAGAGCCGCTGTCAGGGCCAGCTGTATATCAGAAGTAACAGAATGGTGAGTATTGATCGAAGGAGAATAAGTAATGCCTAATCCAGCCTGGTTACGGTCTACCCAAGCAAAGCTAAGGCCTAGGTAATGCCTAGCAAAGCCTACGTAAGGCTAAGTCATACCAGGTTAAGGCCTAAACAAGGCTTTGCTAGGCATTAGCCAAGTCTAAATAAGGACCAGGTAGTCTAAGTAAGGACTAACGAATGCCTAAGTAAGGATAGCTGAGGCCTACATGTAGGTAAGACTAAGCCAACCCTAGATACGGCATGGCTTAGAACCATATAAGGCTTAGCCTGACCTTAGCTAAGGCCTAGCTACGGCGTAGGTAGTGCCTAGCTAATGCTAGGCAAAACCTATGGTAACTAAGACCTAGATAAAGTATATCCACTCCTAGATAAGGCCAGGCTCAGGCCTAGCCAACCGTAGATATGGTCTAAGTAATGCCTAATCCAGCCTGGCTACGGTCTACCTAGGTAATGCCTAGCAAAGCCTGGTCAATGCTTAGGTAGGCTAAGCCACGCGAGGTTAAAGTCTAGCTAAGACCTAGCCACACCTAAATAAGGACCAGGTACGGTCAAAGTAAGGACTAACTAATGTCTACGTAAGCATAGCTAAGGCCAAGATAAGACTAAGCGAAGCGTAGATAAGGCATATATTAGGCCTAGGAAGGCCTAACCAAGCATAGCTAATTCTTAGGTAATGACTAGGTAACCATAGCTAAGGCTAGATAAGGCATATTCAAGCCCGGAAAAGACCTAGCCATAGCTTAGCTAATGTCTAATTAAGACCTAGACAAGACCGAGCTATGGCCTAACCATGAAGGCTAGACTAGGCCCATAGGCTAGTATAATAGGACTGTAGGCTAGTAAGCTGGTAGACTAGGCATGTAGGCTAGTAGAATAGTAGGTTGTTAGACTAGGCCTGTAGGCTAGTAAGCTGGAAGACTAGTTCTGTAGGCTAGAAGACCGACCGACCGACCAACTGACCAAGGTCGGACCGACTGACTGACCGACCGAGCCACCAACCCACCCGACCGAGGTCGGACTGACCACCCCACCTACCCACCCACCGACCAATCGAGGTCGGACCGACGACCAATTCACCCACTGAACCAAATCGACTGACCCACCCACCGACTGACCAAACCACCGACCGACCGGCCAATTCACCCACTGACTGACCAACCGACCGAGGTCGGACCGACCAACAGAATGAGCGACCAAACCACTGACCGACCCAACGACCGACCGATCCACCCACTGAGGTTGGACCAACTGAACCACCGACCGACCCAATGACAGTTCCACCCACTGACAGACTAACCGACTGACCGAGGTCAGACTGACCAACGGTCCGGCCGATCGACCCACCCACCCACTGACCAACCGAGGTCGGACCGACTGAACAACCAACTCACCCACCCATCCACTGACCGACCAACCGACCCATGCAGCGACCGACCAACTGACTGACTGATCCACCGACTCACCGATCCAACCATTGACCGACCAACCCAGAGACCGACCAACTGATTGACCCACCGACCGTTCCACCCACCCACCCACCGACCATCCGACCCACCGCAGTCGAACCGACTGAACGACCGACCGATGTCGGACCCACCGACAGAGGTCGGACCGACCCACTGACTGACCAACCGACGTCGGACCCACCGCACACCCTCTCATTAATTCACTGAATCACTTAGTCACTGAATAACTCACTTAATTTTCCACTCACCCACTTCCCTGTCACCCACCCACCCTCACACCCACGGATGTAAAATGAGAATAATGAATCCAGCATAAATAATTGAATATCTTATCCCACCAACAAAACTGACGCGATCTAGATCTGTCCTTTTCATTCCTGTTCAATTTAATCATCCCGTGGCTCGAGTCGGCTCGGTGCAAAATTGCGTGATTTTCGAGACGAAAAGTTGTGTACTACGTCATCAGTTTTTGCAATGGCTGTTCGCTTGAAATTTGATAAAATTCATCAACAATGAGCTAAAAAGTTAAATAATGTAAGATATATAACATATTTAACAGGATTTAAGGTGGATATGTGAATTATACGAAGCAATAACCTGCGTTTGTGTTGAATATTGTAGCCAAGGTCGATTAAGAGACGCACTACCAAGCGGTGGTGGAATTCTCCAACTTTTGAGCATATAAATTGCTCCGACTCTCGACGGCCCATCAGTCTGTCAAAATATGTCACGGGCGGGTTGAGTAAGAGCAGACTAGGACTAGGTTATAGGAGAATTGTCATTCTGCAGTAAAATGGTTATGGAGCGTTGCAATTCACCCAGTAAAACAGTTAATGCAGGCTTTACAGCAGTAAAGAAACTAATGCATGCTTATTAGGCAAGTTGTTACTTGCAACTCAGCAGGAAAATGGTTAATCGAGACTTGCAATTCAGCATTAAAATGGTTAATTGGACCCGTTTTTCACTATGGCTAGCGATAAACTCATCATTGCTTAAATCACAAACATTGAAATTATTTCACAACTGTGATAAAGTAGAAATTATGAGATTACGCCACCCTCGTAACCATGCACATAATGTGGTACTAAGAATCTATCTGTAGACCAGGTCATGGCTATTTATAAATGCTAAATTTATTTTTGGGTCTTTATTTTAATGCATGTTTTAACTCAATGAATGTTTGCTAGTTAAGTTGACATCATTTGTTGATCAAAATTCTCATTCTTAAATATTAAATCAGCGAAAATGTGCTTCCGAGTTGAAGTTACACTCTCGAAAACCGATCATCCAATGATAGACGAAGGCTGTTAACTACTTTGAATCTAATTTAAATGGGAAATTACTGTCGACATATTCAACGGAATATTCCTTACATCAGACATAATTGGCAGCAGTTTCTGGTCTATGTGGTGTTAAAGGGTTAACTGTCAGTGTTACCTGATAGATCTTAGAACGTGTCAAATACACAGCGAATAATACGCCATTCTGCACTATTGCAAACAGCAAAATAATTATTAGCCAGTAAGACTCCCATAAATAGCTCAAAGACGATGATAAATGTGCTATAATTGGTAATACACAAACAAAAGCAGCAGTCAGGAAACCCAACAAACTTGCTCGACACTCAGAATTAGTTTGAAGTTCCTTCATTTTATTTACAAATTTGTGTTGCCAGATAGTTACCGTTTCAGTTAATTCGACCCAGACAAGTCAGGGGTTCTGTGGCGCAGTGGTATAGCACGTTCAGCAGCGTAGTGACGCATTGGCTCGGTTGGAAAACCTGTTGTGCTGCACAGAGCCGGGTTCGATCCCGGATTCAGGCATGTGATCAAGGTGTAAGAATAAAGGAGTAAGGTCATGCAGCTGTAGAAACTGAGGGCAATGAGAGCCTAGCAGGGACCAATAATGAAAGCGAACTAAGTGGCACTGCCATGGAAGAAACTATAGATCTGGATATACAGGCATTTAATGACATTCTTGTAGAAGTTCTCCAGGAGATACAAGAAATGAGGAAAAATTCCAATGTTCTCCTAACACAGGTACATGACCTACAAGTTGCAAAATTAACCGAGAGTAAAAGCCCCCAACAAACAGAGAAAGACTTCCGAAGGACCGACGACTCAATGGACCCCAATGATCACCACAAATAACGATAACAAGTGCAATGGCAAACAACACCAAACAAGTATTGAACGAAAAATTACGGCGCACAAACATGAACAGAGAGCCTCAGTGACACAGAAACCAAAAACTAACAACAACAAACATAGAAACACTGAAACATATATATACATGAATTCAACTCACAAACAATTGTACAGCAGTCTACCAAAGACACCATCAAGGAACAGTACTCACCACAACAGTCAGCAGACAACACAGCATACAGACATATCAAAGAAAACACTGCTTATCAGCAGCTCAAGCTGCAAAAGGCTTAGCGGGCGCTATATGTCTACAGTGGACATGAACATAATAGTACGATCCTTCAGTGGGGCAAGGATAGCAGAAATCAATGACAAGCTCGAGATTCTAATTAAAGCGGAACAGTTTGATGCTATAGTAGTACATGTTGGGGCTAATGATATTAGCAGACGTAAACTAGAAGGTATGATCATAGACTATGACGAATTTATTGAACTCATACAAACAATTGCACCCACTACCAAAATCTTTGTTTCGTCGATCCTACCATGACCAAACAACAGGAGTGATAACAACTTAGTAGATGTCTTCAACAGAATGTTGTGGTCCCTTACAAATTGGCACACGTCCAACTTCATTAACAATACAGAGCTATTCAGTGACATCAATGGTGAAGCACACTACAACCTATTTTGGGCTGACGTCCACCCTAATCATGAAGGCCTCTGCCTCCTGTCAGATAACATTAGTTACCATCTTCACTCTGCGATGGACACCACCTCAAAATCACAGGATTTTTATTATACCCAAGCCACACCATGGAGAAGATAAGCCCAGCTACAAACCAGATCAAGCATCACACAATGCCAATATATCTCTCAAACTGATACTCAGTACTAAGCGAAGAAACTGTAGATATATCCAACAATGAGTCACCCAAATACACTATGAGTTGCAATGAAAACATAATAAGCTACACAATCTTGGACATGGGAAGAGATGAAAAAACAAAACACACGCACATAAGCCATAAAAAGCATGTAAAAACACTAACTAGTGAGAACACAGACACCAACACAGGACAGATACCAAAACATATTCAAATAAACAATGATATAGATTCTAAAACAGTGACCAATACATGTACATACACAAATGCATATAGTCTAATTAATAAAAAAAAGCTGAGCTTGAAGCCCTAGTACACAAGATTTGCCCTACTATCATACTAATAGCAGAAGCCTTACCAAAACACACAACCATAAACGTCAGTGAACTACAGATTGATGAGTACCATATCTCACTGAATAATAATTTATCAAAAGGCACCATCATCTATACCCATGTATCATTAAATGCTAAAAACTGTGAAACCCTAAATGATGACAGCTTTCAGGAATCGGTGTGGAGTACATTGAAGACACAACAAAAGGAAAACACTCTTGTTGGTTGTATCTACAGAAGTCCCAACTCGGATGGCCCAAACAATAACAAACTCATAAATCTACTAAACGAAGTTGATACAGCAAATGCAGATCACATTCTTATAGTAGGAGATTTCAATTTCCCATCGAGTAACTGGTGCACTGGAGTTTCTTCAAATGAAGATGAAGATTTATTCTTAAAACTAGCAACAATATTTTTCTACAGCAACTAGTTACTAATGCAACATGACATAGAATAAATCAGACTTCAAATATTTTGGATCTAGTTTTAGCAAACAACCAAAAACATCGTCCACGAAATAGCACACCTACCTCCATTAGGAAAAAGTGGGCATGATGTTCTACAAATATCACTATGTCCTGACATCGTAAGCACAAGCAAGCAACCAGCTAAGCCAAAGCTACTGTTGAATAAAGGACGGTATACGAAAATGAGAAAAGACTTAGGAAGACTGACTGGAATCATCTGCACGAACTTAATGCATCAGAAGCTTGGAACCTCCTACAGAAAACATTGATCACAATGAAAGAGCAGTATATTCCTTCATCAAAAAACTGCGGTAAGAAAAAGCACCTCTGGCTTGACCGTACCACAACAGAATCACTCAATAGTAAACATTGGGCATACAAAAGATACAATGAAACAAAGAAAACCACAGATTGCGCCCTTTATAAAATTGCTAGAAACAAAGTGACAGCATGCATCAGAAAATCAAAACAGACATTTGAACGTAAAGTAGCAATTGAAAGCAAGAGTAATCCCACAGCTTTTTGGAACTATGTCAAGAGTAAAACAGTTCTACATGAATCAATTAGCAAGCTACGTAACCCAACTAACAGTACTATAACTACAGATGATAAAGAAAAAGCCAACATTCTTAACAAGTTCTTCTCAAATATGTTCACTTCAGAAAATCTTCATTCTACACCAATTATTAGCACCAGAAGCAATCGTATTGTACTATAAGACATAATAATAACACCTATTGCCATCGAAAATAAATTGTAAGGACTCAACCCCAATAAAAGCAATGGCCCGGATGAAATACCAGCCAGATTATTAAAGGAAGTGGGTAAAGAAATTAATACACCACTATGCATAATCTTTAACAAGTCTCTGGAAGAAGGCATATTACCTAATATCTGGAAAATGGCAAATGTATGCTGCTTACGCAAAAAAGGTTCCAAAAATGACCCGAGCAACTGCAGGCCAATCGGTCTCACCTCTACCTCATGTAAGGTCCTAGAGTATTTTATAAGAGATAGCATTGTACATTTTCTGGAAACAGCCAATCTATTTACCAAATGCCAGCAACGATTCAGACATAAAATTTTATGTAAAACTCAACTACTAGAATACCTCGAAGATATAACAGCCAAACTTGACTCAAATGAACCTGTCGATGCAGTATACTTAGACCTCTCAAAAGCATTCGACACTGTACCACACAAACGACTACACAAAAAAATGAGAAGCTATGGTACTGGCGACAAAAGCCAAAGAGTAAGGATCAATGACACAACAACAGACTGGATTGAGGTGACCAGCGGCGTGCCACAAGGAAGTGTCCTGGGACCCATACTTTTTCTGTTATATATATAAATGACCTACCTGATGGACTAACCTGCCACTGCAAAATTTTTGCGGAGGACACAACGATATATGGCAACCCAGCTACCAGTAAGATTCAAGACAACATAGACAAAGTATGTAAGTGGTCACAGATATGGCAACTATCTTTCAACACAGATAAAACGCATGTCATACATTTCGACAGAAACAACCCTCAAACCAAATACTATATGACAGATATGCCCGATAGACATCATGTATCAACGTCAGAAGTAGAAAAAGACCTGGGAGTGCGTATTGACAGAAAGCTTTCATTTGATATACATATAGGGAATATCGTATCCAAGGCGAACAGCACATTAGGATTAATCAAGAGAACATTTACCAACATTGACCCATCTACTTTCATGCTATTGTACAAATCTCTAGTGAGACCTATTCTCGAATACTGCAACTCGGCATGGCTACCAAGATTGAAAAGGCAATCACAGCTATTAGAAAGCGTTCAATGCAGAGCAACAAAACTCGTCCCACAAATCAAAGAGTATAGCTACATGGAACAACTTGAAGCCCTAAATCTAATGTCACTAAAATATAGACGATTCTGAGGAGATTTAATTGAAACATTCAAGCTCATCAGGGATCTATATAATATTGATAAGGACTACTTTTTCGAGCCATCCAGTATCATACAGACCAGAGGGCATAGGTTCAAGCACAGCAACAAAAATATTCGCAAGCACTTTTTCGCTAACAGAGTGGTACCACAGTGGAATTCACTGCCAGCTACAATAGTCGAAGCAACAACACTTGGAATTATTCAAGCGCAAACTAGATATCTACTTCAAAGAAAGATAATTTGAATTCGACTGAACAGGCATAAGTATACCAGCCCAACACAAAATCATACTTAAATTCTTCCAATACAGTGGAGTTATCTCGGAGTAGGCTGTGCATCGCCAAAAACATGCTCTGTAGCTATTTCAATTATCGGTGGATCAGTCTCTGTTTCCACGTCCGCATGTTGTGGTAGCATGACGAGACACTAGTGTAGAGAAGGATTTTCGGATAGCAACAAACACAGAAAATGAAAACAACAGCAATAAAAACCAACCACGGCCTCCACAAGTCAGCGTGCACACAAATGCTAGGCGTAGCAGGGTGTAACCATGAGTCTAGGCGGCACACCGCAGCTGATGTGGGGAACACCCATCTGCACCACAGCATTTCCACAAATCAGTGTTAGCCCTTGCCGCTCCGATGTCGCAATTTTTAATTCTCACATTAAATTAAAAGATGATCTGGTGTTTATTTTTTCGGTAAATTTGGTGGATGATGTTGCTGTCATAGTCATCAACAGCCTCAACCAAACTGTTGAGAAATTTACACCAGCTTCTTTATTATTTAGACAGCAAAAGATAGAATATATTGACATCAGAGTCTTAAGTGTTATACTCTCAAATCTATCAGTTTCGAGGAGACTTAATTAATCAACAACAGACAAAGCATTCAAGAACAAACTAGATATCCAAAAAAGAGATTTTGAATTGGACTGAGCAAGACATACTACAACAAAAAACACTGAGGCAATAATAAGCCAATGGCTTATGCCTCGTAAAAAATGATGATGATGATGATGATGATGATGATGATGATGATGATGATAAATAAACAAGAAATCCAGGAAGCCCTCATTTACTAAATTTTTGGCTGTTTATCTTGACCCTATAGGCTAACCTGGGATAAACAAATTGAAACAATTTCATTGAAAGTATCAAAAGGCATTGGTGTCATCCAACAGCTTAAGACTTACATTGACACTGTTAAAGCTCTCTACTCTACTCTAATCCTTCCACACATCACATATTGTAACATAATCTGGATTGGTGCACATGAAATTGGACTAATAGGGCTAAAACAGTTACAGAAAAAAATGTTTTATAATGTTCTCTAAAACAGCAAAGGGTGAAGACATCGTCAAGATAGAGGATATGCTGAAACTCACAGATATTGGGACCATGCAATCATATGCATTGCTAAGAGAACTACACCATGATCACCTCCCTAAATTCCTATCAAAGTTATTCAAGAGTAACACACAAGTCAATGTACACAACACTAGATCAAAGAATAAATTGCACAACCAATATATCAGAACAGAATAAGGTAGACACAAAATCTCAATCTCTGCAACCAAGCTCTGGAATGAAACTGAATCAGATGTCCAAACACAAATACTTACACATAAATCGTACAGGAAAACTATAAAGTAATAAATAATAAGCAAATACTAACACTTACAAACACACATTATAAACTTCACAGTCAATGCGCACATATTTCCTACAACCACCACCACCTCTCAGGACTACCACTATTACCACTAGACACTACTACTCACACCACCATGACATCATCTAATTCCTGTCTCGTCATAAATGCACCAGTCACCACACAAAATTACTATACCCTCACTATAGTATAGAAATACGCCTTCACCATACTGATAACCTGATGAGCCCATCCCCCACCCCTCCACCTCGTCCATTCCCATATGTTTTCATGTATGTGTGTTTTCCATGTTTTGTAATGTGCTGCCGCCCCGGCATATCAGGAAATAACATCACCATGTCACCAACCATGACACACATCACTTTTCCTGCCATCAACTATAGCCAAAAAGCATAAATTTTGTTGTCACCCATATGATGACATTTGCCTACAATTAACCAATGGCACTCCATACCGTAGATACCACCATTGACAATATATTGCAACCCGGTGACAATGATATGTCAACCCTATAAAAGTAATTATATACAAATAACAGATGCTACTCCTAATAATATACTGCCTTATGTGCATTGTGCTTGTGCATGTGACTGTTAATATTAAATATTGTGACTGTCTATTTAATGTAAGGGGTCCATCCGATTATAGGCTTAGCCTTTGATGACCTACCCATTCTGACTGTGTACATATACTATTATGCAGCAAAATAAACAACTTTGAATTTGAATTTAAAAACCTACGTCATTCCATATCTCATTCACATGACTCATCATATGACAACCCTACCTACAGAACAGCCAACAATGGCCAATTCAACACACCAGTCAGGATCACGTAGCAATATGCAATTCAGGTAGAAGTTGAGAGGCATATGCTGCAATACAGGGTCCCAATACTGGAAGAAACTTGCCAAAAGTTGCAGTTGAAGATTCTCAGTTATCCATATTTGCAAACATACATGCCATTACCACCTGTCGTTGCACCACCTCAAGACAATCCTATATTTATGCACCAGGCTACTCTGCTACATCCACCAACTATATCATCTTCTCTTCCACAACAACCGCACCGAAGACATCGGCCTCTGCACCGTACAGTACAAGACTTCCGTCATCAAATACGAGTCCAGACTGCTTCCCCACTGCTTTTATGTCTACCATCAGTTGCAAAAACTATGAACAGATCTAAAAATGCACTAGTCTCTCCTCATCAATCACTAGCACAGACTCCATTTGCCCCACCCAGACAGCATGCAGGTCAGAGTCAGCGTCCAGTCATACCACCTGTATATCCACCAGTACGAAGTCAACATTCACGTGCATCATGGTCATCACCACCTGTCTATCCATTAATGAGCAGGAAGAAATCTATGTACTCAGCCAATACATTGTCAAATGAACCAGCCAGACACAATGGACAGAGCCGGAACATGGATAGTAGGTCAATGAAAAGTCAACAGGTATTACACAATAATGCAGGAACTGGAAGTGGAAGTATGACAGAAATACTATAAGCTATAGATTATCAAACTCTGAATGCAGTAACATCTAGTATGAACCAACTACTTAGCGGCAGCAGTCAGCAGTGATCACAGATACCAAAAACCATAGCCCAAATGCAATGTGCCATAGTATGGTAACACCACAAGAATCCTCAAATAGAGACACATGTGGTCCGGCTGATGATGCATGTTATGCAGGTACAACACTATCTTATGTTGGAACTGGCAGCAATTGCACAGGGCAGAGCTCCCGTAGCATCGAAACACAGCGCTTACACCCCAATGTAAGCATAACTAGTCATACAGCCTACAGGCAGCATGAAAGATGCTACAACAGGGCACTCATCTGATAAGGACAGTACAACACTGCAACAGTTACTTACAAACCCATGTTCTGTTTTAGGCCTAGGCCCAAAACAATGCACAAGACCACCGCACGGGATGCACGAGCACCACCTGTCAATGAGAAACGTAATCACTTATAATATTAAGGGTGTGCTGTTTAACTGAACTTGTCTGGCCGAATTATGTACCAAAGGCATTTTAATCACTATCCAAGAACACCGGTTACACCAATATGACTTGCACCATCTGACCAACTTCCATCCAGACTTTCATGCTCAAGTAAAAACCTGTGGTGATGCTACCCCACCCCATCCATCTCCAAGCGCACCCCCCCCCCCATAGTATGCATAGTAGAGGGCAAGCTGGAGTCGCATTGCAGTGGCACAAGAGACTGGCCGAATCACTTGATTAACCCACTCACTGACCGAGGTGATAGAGTGGTATGTGCAACTATGATTGGCAATGGTACAACGTATCTACTAATCAACATATTATTCCATCTAATGATAGGACCGGATCCAGTGAGGTCCGTTATAAGTATCAGGACATCCAAGCTGAGGTCAGTGAGATTATGATGAAGTATGCCAGTTACATTCTATGTGACGATCTGAATGCTTCCCTCCACCGTAATCTTCCAAATGCACGAACACCATCCTCCCTGACTTTTGCAAGGATGTAGGATTACAGCTTAGCATTAACTATCCAAATAAACCAACGTTCTCTTGGAATGGAAACTGGGATGATGCCAACACTGACCATGTACACAGATTGATTATGTGCTATCTAGCTATAGCACAGTTTTCACAAATGTAGAGATCCTTGACTACAGTATGCCTTTCTTAGAAAGTAATGGTTCAAAACATGGCCCTGTTCATACAAAACTTAAGCCGAAGTCACACGTGGGAAAGGGAATAGTGTGGACTGGCACAAGGCCGACATCCAAAGATTTAACCACGTGGTAAGACACGATGCAGCCCACTCTGTCAAGATACAGTTGTATTCATTGGACAGGACTGAGTCAGCCATTAGTCACTCGACAAATATTCTTAAGAATGCTACAGAAAAGTCTGTCCCCTGCAAGACCACCTTCATCAAAACGAAACGCAAATAAATTCCTGAAAGTGTTCTACTTATACACAAAGAACCCAAAGCAGTTTTTTAGATGAAAAGAAGCTGGCAGGCCAAGCGACTGACCGCCTTTAGATGATGTTAGCCATCTTAAGAAAGAAAAAATATTTGTATGTGAAAGAAGAAGTCTGCAAAGGCCAATGACAAGCAAATTGCTTGGGCAGAAAGACTTGTACACCCAGATACAAGATGCTAATTCCAAGGACCAGCAACCTTTCTTCAAGCTACTAAATCACCAGAGAAATAGACATGCATGAGTCACTGGGGAGCTGATCATCGATGGACAGAGCTTCGAGTCTACTGAAACTATTATATTTAGTTATACAAGTAGACGCGGCATTACAGTATTTTGGGATTGACAGGGAATCGAACCCACAACCAACGAAAGCGCCTAGCATCATAGCTGACAAACGCTTCAAACACACCAATGGTGCAAGACAAAGTGGTACTTTGCCGGTGAAGCATTCACAATATGAGTTTCTGATACACAGTGGAATTCTTTGGGATTAACCAGTTACAATAATTACGATCAAAATCAGCCACCAAAAAATTCCACTGTGTATCAGAAACTCACACCTCATTTCAGTTTAAATAATATTGGCTGACATGAACATAGGATAATCTCAGTGACCTTTTTAAGATTCAAGTCTCTTTATCACCATAATGTAATGAACATTACTATGCTATTTATGATTCATTACACATGAGATTCTTTATCTTGATCTCGTATCGAAGAAGATCTCATGAAACATGAATGCAGTCTTACTGTGTGATTGAACTTGGAGAACGAATTAGTCACTGGCTCCCTATATGAACTTCTAAATAGCATTGCATCACACAGACTGGATCACACTAAGAGGATGTCACGCATCATATATGAAACAGTTGAAATCAGAATTCCGGAAACAGATATAGTGACCTTTTTAAGATTCAAGTCTCTTTATCACCATATTGTAATGAAAATTACTATGCTAATGACGATTCATTACACATGAAGTTCTTTTTCTTGATCTCGTATCAAAGGAGATCTCATGAAACATGAATGCAGTCTTACTGTGTGATTGAACTTGGAGAACGTATTAGTCACTGGCTCCATATATGAACTTCTAAATAGCATTGCATCACACAGACTGGATCACACTAAGAGGATGTCGCGCATCATATATGAAACAGTTGAAATCCGAATTCCGGAAACAGATATAGTGACCTTTTTAAGATTCAAGTCTCTTTATCACCATATTGTAATGCAAATTACTATGCTAATGACGATTCATTACACATGAAGTTCTTTTTCTTGATCTCGTATCAAAGGAGATCTCATGAAACATGAATGCAGTCTTAGTGTGTGATTGATCTTGGAGAATGGATTAGTCACTGGCTCCCTATATGAGCTTCTAAATAACATTGCATCACACACACACACTAGATCACACTAAGAGGATGTCACGCATCATATATGAGACAATTGACATCAGAATTCCAGAAACAGATATTGGTCATAGACTTGGTGTAACTTATATGATGGTCATACACGAAACTGCAACACAAACTGCCCTCTGTGCAAATCTGGAGCTGGAACTACATAACTTTTTCTTTGACAGTGTCCCAGCCTTAAGATGTCATGAATGCTATTTCTAAAGAAGATTTTATAACATAATTGTAGCAGGGCACCATCTCAGGGCATTGGGAGGAGGAGACTATCAAACCTATTCTGGACACACCACATGCTTTTATTATGCCAATCACATATTGATCTCATAAAAGCCTATAAATATCTCCAAGGCTTTTGATAACATTCCCCACCAGCACCTTATAAGCTAGGTTTCTCACTATGGCATGTGATGGAATATCTGTCGCTGGATAGAATTATTCCTCAGTAATAGAACACTAAAAGTAGTTTGTATTGGGTGCGCATCAAGTTTCAGCAACGTACTGTCAGGAGTTCCTCCGGGCTCTGTGCTGGACACACTACTCTTTCTACTTTATATAAATGATATTGCACAGAACATCACCTCCACACGGAGACTGTTCACTGATGCCTGTCTAATGTACCATGAGATCATGAATGCTGGAGATACTGACATTCTACATGTAGATCTGGACAAAATCTATTAATGGAGTAATACCTGGCACATGTCATTCAATGTGAATAAATGCAACATACTCAGTCACCAATGCCACAAAGACCATCTTCAACCATGCCTACATCATGCCCATACATTGGTGTGGAAGTTAATTACAAATTGAAGTGGGATAACCACATTAACACCAAATCTGCCAAGGCACAGCACCTCCTTGGACTGCTATGCCGAGCCCTGCAACAGTGTCCAAAACAGCTGAAAGAGATGACGTATGCGACAATAGTTGGGCCCAGATTTGAATATGCTGGCTGCATCTGGAACCCATATCAGAAGTACCTCAAGCAGAAGATAGAAGCTGTACAGTAGAGGGCAGTGAGCTTTGTCTCAAATACACCATACTGCTGTGTCTGGTATGATTTGGTGACTTCCATTATCAAAGATGCGAAGTGGCAGTCACTGGACGACCATCGTAAGAAGACAAGCCTGGCCATGCCCTACAAGGTTGTGAATGCATTATGCAAGTGCCATTGGAGTACCATCCAACCATAGATGCCTGCAGCTACAGAACTCGTAGCAGCCAAAACAGCATGCAATTCACCATTTTCCAACCAAGGGTGGATGCACATAAGCACAGTTTCTTTCTGAGGGCAGTAGTGACCCCGAATCAGCTTCCAAATGAAGTGACTACCCTGATAGCAAGCAAACATTGGCCCAACATTGGCCCAACGTTTACCACTACATTGGCCCAACATAATTTGGCTCATCGGCCAAACATTGGCCCAATGTTGGTAATACGTTATTGGGATACCATTGAGCCAACGTGCATAAATCTATGAATATATTTAAAATAGCACACCAGAAAGCATAAGTTAACAATTTAAAAATTAAAAGGTGAATATTATGTTGATATTGTTTGATTTACTGTGAAATTTCCTATGCTGGCCCAACGTTGGCAAACAAGTGATACAGCCAATGTTGGACCAACATTGGGCCAATGTTGTAATGCCAACTGCGATCTACCAACCTGTTGCCAACGTTGGCCCAATGTCTACATGTTATCTGGGTATGCAGAGTCACCAAACTGGCTGTCACTGCTGTGTAAATTAACAGGAATCTTTTATAAATAGTGTACATAAAGAAATAGACCAGTCACACCAACTTCAATCGCAAAAGTTTGTATTAGATGTCATCAAGTATTATCCAGATACCGATCCAGATCCAGATATTCCAACACCCACAAAGGAGGGATCTACAAGGACATAGTTATACAAACAATGGTGTACAAAAATTGGTAGACGCTTCATCATTTCTAGACTAGTCACTAACTGGAACAACTTACCAGAAGCCGTAGTCAATGCACCAACCATGGACGCCTTCAAGAGAGAACTGAGAACTGCATTTTTCGGATGAGACAGCTAGTTCATTAATTATGCAATGATACAATGAAATGGGTTCTTACAGCAGGCCTCCAGCCCCAAATGTCAGGAGTAACAGTTTCGCATCAGTCAGTTCGTATTGAAGTAGAATTGTGTATACATATAGGTTTAGCATCAACGTTGATGCGCATAGGGTGACTTTCCCATAGTTTGTCCAATTTATGTTTAAAAGAATTAAATCATGGCGCAATGATGACATATTCAGAGAGTTTATACCAATGATCAGTGCACAATAGTGGGAAGGAGTATTTCCGTATGCCAACTAACTGTCATGGGTCTAACTTAACTGGGTCTAACTTTCATGATTTTAGGCTATGACCTCTTGTGCTGGTATTTGTGTTGCAAAATTCAATGAAGTCTGATGTTCCTTGGTCATATTGGTTATTGAGATGTTTTATAAATTGCTATCATATCGCCATGTAATCTTTGAAATACCAAGGTTGGCAATTTCAAAGTTTGTATGTGTTCACTTTAAGATAAATTGTGTAGACCACGAACGAACTTGCTGGCACATCTTTAAACATTTTCTACAGCATTTATGGTTTTCAAATGTGGGCTCAAAGTACATTAGCATATTCAATTAAATATCATGTTCCAAGGAAGTATATGACTGGCAAGTGACAATGTCTAATAGCGAACGCAGTGAGCGATGGCTTCACGCGAAGCCATCGTGAACGAAGTAAGCGTATATTGATAACATGTACGTACGTATAATGAGGATGAATCAACAGAAAATGAGACAGGGAACCAGGCTAAAATACATATACCATACTACTGAGAAAGCTTCGTTTCCGTTCGCAAGCTTTTTTGTTCCAGTTTCGGTTTATGATATAGCTTTTGTGGTTTCTTCATGGGCCCCCGTTGCATTATGGGATACGGTTCTTCATTATGTGTATGTTCCCCTAGTTGTTTTAGGGGGCAACCTACTGCGCATTTTCAATGTCCAAAATTTCTGTGACACTGTTGTCACGAAATAGCGTACATTTACTTCAGAATGTAAAATGATTAAATAGTATAAAGCAGGCCACGTAAAAGCTGTATTTATTTTTTATTTACGCGTCTGCTAATGCAATATGAGGTTTGGTTGACTGTCTCGTATTATTGTTAATACTGATGGCCGTGGAAAGTCCTTGTTGTCAATGCCATATGCTGATAGCGCTGGTAGCAGGAAATTTAAGACCAGTTACCATGCCATTCGCACCTGGATGGAATGTACATTAATATATTTACTTGCTGACGTGCATTAATTCCCATTTTTTTAAGCTTATGTCTGGATAAACGAGATTAAAAAATTCTAGCGGACGATATTTCATTATGACATCATAGTTACTATGAACTTGTTTGTATTTCCCCAAATGGCTAGGAGCACCATGATACATCGGTACAAATTTTATAACGTTATTGGACTGGCGCAACTATTTAATCGTGTAGGCCCCGGTAAAAGATGCAATAATGCTGGCGGATATCACTGACAACGGCAGACGCATTGTTGTGAATATCGTGGACTGGATTTACAAAAATGCCCTCCAAGCGTGATGAAAAATCAGCTTTAAATGTACTATATATGGGCATACGTGTTTAGGACATTTCGACCATATACCAATTCGTCCCATTTATTTAAGCAATAAATGGTGTCTGCGTTCGCTTATAGGAGGTAGCGGAAACTCTCAGTGAGAAGAAAGCAGCACACCATGATTGGAAAGCAAGTGGATATCCACAAGATCCTCGTCATGTGATGCACTGTCAAGCGCAAGAAGTCTAGCCTTAAACTGCGCCAAGTACAGAGGAAGGTGGCAGCCTATGCAAGAGAGAAAGACCTGCACAAACTCATGGGAGCCCACTCATCTGATAGACAACTTTTCTACAAGTTGGTGAAAAAGCAAAGAAACACGCAATCCACTATAACTGATTTAATCAAGGTCGATGATGTGGCATGCAGTAGCAAAGACATCTTGACAGGATGGCACTCTCCCTTCAGTAACCTAAGCTCAGTAAAAGACGAACCAAAGAAGGCTAGCTGCAGAAGTAGAGTTTGATGAACTAGTAATAACATGTTACTGTAAATCTAAACAAAGTTACCAACCTTTACCTATCACAGAAAGAGAAGTCCAAACAGCCATGAGCACGATCAACACCACTAAATCCCCAGACTCCAATGACATAACAGCAGAGCATCTCAAGTATGGAGGACTGATACTCACTAGGATCTTAACCAAGCTCTTGAATACCATACTATTGCAGGAAATGCTACCAGAGCAGATGAAATCAGGAATACTCACACCAGTCTATAAGAAGAAAGGTGATCATTGTCAATCTAGCAATTATAGAGGAATCACCGTAACTCCAGTAATTACAAATCTACTAGAAAAAGTCCTCCATGGCCATATTAAGAACATGATAGATCAGTCATAACATCAACTACAGTTCGGATTCACAGAGACGGTCTCACCAATCTATAGCGCTACAAGAAGCTGTTCTGGAATCCAAATTCAAAGGACTACACTCCTATGTTGCTCTGCTCGATGCGAAAGCCGCATTTGACACAGTATGTCACAAGAACCTCTTCAGGAAATTGTTCCTAATTGGGATGGACAGTTCCCTCTGGCTCATCACTACTGACATACAGCGCAATGCGCAAACTCAAGTCAAGTGGAATACTCTGCTGTCTCAGCCATTCCAGATAGAGCAAGGTGTACGGCAAGGAGGAATGCTGTCAACGGATCTTTATCAATGGTCTCCTAACCCAGAGCACAGAGTCCAGACTAGGTGCCACCATCGAAACGGAATCATATGTCTGCCCAACCTGTGCAGATGACGTTGCCATGATAGCGAACACAGAAGAAAATCTCAGACCATCGCTACCAACTCCAACCAGCAAAGAGTGCAGTCCTATGTAATGACAAAAGTGTATCACATGAATTCAAGATCCATGATCGCGTAATTCCCCTAGCTGAGTCAGCGACCCACCTTGGCATACATAGAGACAACTCACTTATAAGCGGTAGATTAACCATTCAATCTAACATCAAGAAAGCCAGAAAAGCCATGTACTCATTACTAGGAGCAGGGCTCCATGGGGTTAATGGACTAAACCCAGTAACCTCCGCACACCTGATAGAAATATACGTAATTCCAATTCTAATCTATGGAATGGAGTCATTACTTTTGACACAAAGTGACATTGAGCTGATGGAAGTCTTCTACAGGAAAGCCTTGAAGCAAATTCTCTCACTTCCGGACAGAGTTGCACAACCAGCACCATCCCTACTTCTAGGAGTCTTACCTATAGGAGTGATAATACACCTCCAAACAGTGACGCATCTAAGGAACATAAGCGTGAATGAACACAACATTCTTCATGATTTGTGTATCCGGCAAGTAACGATGAAGGGGTTTGAGAAAAAGAGCTGGTTCAGTGAAGCTAGCAAGACCATAGCACTCTATAGCTTACCATCTATCCATGCACTACTTGATTCCCCCACCCGGTAAACACTCCTGGAAGAAGACCACCAAACATGCTGTGTCTCACTAATGGCATGAGAAGCTGCTACGCAGGGCGAAACTCTACCCATCCCTCAGGTACATGAATGTTGAGAACACCAGGCCTGGCTCTATCCACCCAGCAATCATATCAGTCTCCGCAAGTCACACAGACATAAGGGCCTTACCGGTGCAGATGCACCTAATAATAATAATAATAATAATAATAATAATAATAATAATCGTTATTTATTGAGGGTAGCACTTCAAGTACACGGCCTGATCTAGCAGAGGCCCTCATTAACATATATACAAATTTTTATATATATAATATGTACAAATTTATACATCTATGTACAGACAAGGAACTTAGGGAATCTATTTCTTATAATCATATAATATTCTGAATGTATTAAGAGTAATTTGAACAAAAGCTACTGATGCTTTCAACAGCAGCAAACTTTCAATCAAATTAGCATTGATATATTCAGCATTGTAAAGTAAATTCCTTTCTTTTCTGCTGAAATGCTTTGGAAACGATGCAAGAAATAGAAATAACGATATTTTTATGTGCTAAAATATAGAAACTAATTCTCAATTTCGTAGACAAATACAGCTAAGCACATTATAACATATTGAAGATTTTCGATCTTCGGGTCTAATTTAGAAATATATCTACTACACTTCTGATAAGAATATGATGTACCGGTTGCTGCGACAACCTCTTATCAAAGATGCAGTAGTACGATTATCTGCTCGCCTCGTCTAAGGTAATGGTGACGATATTTATACTCGATAATCTGGGCCTGATCTGACTCGGGTAAAAGATGGTGGCTCGGGACGGTGGTCTTCCGTCGCTTCCAGACTGGACAATACACAACCCAAACTCTTGCTTCGAGAATATCGAAGTGATAATTTATTCTCTTAAGTTTGACTGTCTAATATGGCTACGGATATGTGTGACTTATGCTGTCACGATAGAAAACAAACTGTTAAATAAAACTCTAAGTAAATATGAGTGGCTTATACTACCACCAATCTCTATCAATTATGGGTGGCTTATACTACCACCAGATACTTTGAGTAACTTTTACTGTCACTCGCGTCTATAGAAATAACTGATTTTCATACAATACGAATACTGGTTATTCTATCATTACAAAGTTGCGTTTCACGATTCTCTAAATCATTTTCGTCAAAAACCGTTCTTGGCTACTTAAAACCATTCACTAAGAACTTGTTTGAATTTCGACAAATTCAGTTCCACAGAACTATACGGACTCGAGGCTAGGTTTACCTAAGCGCAATAATTTTCGGAACCAAGATTTTTCTAAAAAGTTAAAGTCCACTTTTTATACTTCTCTGGAGCCCTCTACCATGTTCGTTTTGGTTCCTCTTTCCAGAGTTTGATTCGATGCTCATTGATTGTGACGTCATCCTGACTAATCAAACTCCGATTTTCTCTCTTAGGAAAAGAACACCGAACAAGTTAAAGCGGCTTAATTGACTCATGAGTGTGGAATTCTATCCGATAACCTCCCACTAACTTGACAGTGATGGACATTGCTTCGACAATCATTGCTAATCGTTTCTTAATATCTTATTCTGACTAACGTCTTCTGTCAACTTTTCGTCTGGTTTTCTAATCTACTTGGCGCCAGACGCTATCATGCCCACGTCCAGCCCCTTGCTTATTAGGCATACGCCTGCATTTCAGAAGGGTGCCATGACGTAGTGACCATGTGGTACATCTGATTCACCAACATCTGGTGTCGTATCTGGTGTCGTGGGTCGCCTCTATAGAAATATAGAAACCCGGTCACCTATTTACGGTCCTTATGGTAAGTCGGTCGTCGCCACGTTTACTACGTCATTCTATGAGTCATTCAGTCTGTGCTACGTACACTCTGTGCGTAGCATTCTACCGACGCTCTTGCTTGAATATTTAGAAAACTATTGGTCATAACTTCTGCTGAATACTATAAAAGGTTATGCCGCGCCTGCAGCAACAGCTTTTATCTTTCAACCACCGATAGATTCCATCAGCTCACTGCCCTAAGTCTTAGTCTATTCTATTCCAATTTCATATTCCAATTTCACTTATTGTATCAACTATATTTTCGTGTCAGTTTTGCATCGACTTGATGCACACACTAGATCGTGTTAATACATTTTCGCTCATTGTGTTATCCGTTCCCTAGCTCGTCTGGTATTCAAAAATATAGTCATATTCTTTGCTGGGGGTCTTGTCATATTCTTCGCTGGGGGTCGCGCTAATACATTTTCGCTCATTGTGTTATCCGTTCCCTAGCTCGTCTGGTATTCAAAAATATAGTCTTATTCTTTGCTGGGGGTCTTGTCATATTCTTCGCTGGGGGTCTTGGACTGCAAATATAAGATGTCCCCGGGGTCATGACCCCCCAGAAGACAATCCCATATTTACAATATGATTATACATACATACAGAAACAATAGATTTAGTAAAATTGTTATCATTACCAACGCCGTCGAATGTCTTAACCCTTTAGTGACTAAATTTGTCAGGAAAACCTCGATTAGGTCTATCTATTGTGAAATGTCCGTTTCCAGAACAAGACAATGCCATTCTTGGAAATTTACCACCGGAAAGACTGGCTTGATTATCGCGCCCGTCATTCCTGTCATAAATTTTCAAAAATAGTCCTCTGGACTGCAAATGGTCATTTCTCCAGCCGATTTTATGGACTTGTTTCTAGGCTTGTGCATTTATGGGTCAAAGAGCGGAAGAATCACCAAATTTGACATAGCACTTCATAATGTAGGATAAAATCAGAAGGTTCAATCGAAGGTTTGTATCTTAAAGGTTAATTAGGCATATATAGTTTACTGAAATTAAGAACTCACCAAAGCACATGCACTCCCAATCACACACACTCACTTCCACACGCACATGAACTCATGTACATACACTCCTGTGGGTTTACATCCAATATAGTAGGTCTACGCCAACATCTAACCATTTCAACACTAGTATTAGAACTCAAGGCATGCTATTAAGCTGTTGCATATCTTAAGCATAATTTGAATGAAAGGTCTTGATACCTTCGGCAGCAACACTATCCAGTCAAATTAGTATCAAAATTATACAGCAAGGGAACCTATTTTGTGTCTACATTTCGTGCTCTAATGATAAAGGATCGGGAAAGTGGAAAAATATACGATAGATATATTCATCACAAAGTAAGCATATGGCCCGTAAGTGTGCACAATCACATAATAATGTTACGGACAATAGTATAATACAATTTCATAATGCATACACAAAACTATTTACATTAGGAGAAGTATTTTCCATGCATGTACTATATGACTATCCTGAAACTCTAACCTTTGGATTGGCGAAATTTGAAATGGTCATTTGCTGGTCCGGAGGAGTGTTTACGACAATTGGACACAGGAATGATTGACTCGGTTACCGAGCCAGTCATTCCAGTGCTCCATTGTCGGAAACACTCCTCTCCTAGGCCGCCAATGTCCTTTCATTGTATGTTTAAGGTTTTCTTTTTTTTTCTCTTTTTTTTTTTTAAACACTTTTTTTTATTGTAATAAATGTATTTAGAGAAAAGAATCTTGTGGCATGCTCGTTTAACACACAAATACCCTTTTCAAATAGAAATATTACATAATGGTAGTTAAATTAGCGAGCGAGCGTGCGAGTGAGCGAGCGAGCGAGCGAAAGAGGGAGAGAGAGAGGGAGAGAAAGAGAGAGAGAGAGAGAGAGAGAGAGAGAGAGAGAGAGAGAGAGAGAGAGAGAGAGAGAGAGAGAGAGAGAGTGTGTGCAAACGAGAGAGCCTTTATAAATGATATCACAAAGAACTATTAGCATTACATTGCTCGGAAATGATCATATGCAGACCAAAAGAACACTCCTCCTGAAAATGTATGACCCGAATGACAGGTGTTCGAAAGGGGACTTCTAATATTATTCGAGCTGCACGCTTTTGTAATTTTTCAAGTTTATTTAACAATGTAGGTGTGCTAGCGTAATAGACAAGACAGCAGTAATCAATGTGTGAAAGGATGTATGCCTTGTAAAACAGGTTTCGCTCATCAACATTCATATATTTCTTATTTTTCTTTAACATATGGATAAGTGAAGCTATTTTGCTGCAAATTTTTCTTACGTGCTGGTCCCGTGAAAGAGTGTCATTAATATGTACGCCTAAAAGTTTCGCCTCATTTACAATGACTAGTTCACCATTAGATATTGGTATCTTAATATTCTCATGATTTATCTGCCCTTGTTTACGCTTAGTGCTTATCATTAAAAGTTTAGTTTTCTCCGTATTTAACACCATTTTATTATTTTGACCCCAATTTTCTATCACAGACATATCGCTAGTCAGTTGGTCTGTTATCTGTGGAAGTTTTTCAAAATTACAGTGCATCGTCGTATCATCGCAGTACATATCAACATTACTAGTCATTCCCATATGAAGATCGTTTACATACATGATAAATAAGAGTGGTCCCAATACAGAAGCTTGAGGTACACCTACGGTTACCGGAAGATGTCCGGAAATTTTGTCAGAAATTGACACATATTGTTTTCTATTTTCTAAATAAGATGAAAACCATTTTAACGCAAGCTTATCAAATTGATATAGGCCTAACTTTTCTAGTAAAATATCGTGATTAACTAAATCAAAAGCTTTCTTAAAATCTATCAATATAGCGCCGACATAATCACCATTATCTATCGCAAATCTCCATTTTTCGACTAGCTTAAGCAGTGCAGTTTCGCATGAATGCTTCTGACGGAAACCTGACTGAGATTCAGTCAATAAATTGTATTTACTAAGAAATTTATACAAATGGCTATGTATATGTCGTTCAATAATTTTGGAAAGAACAGGTAAAATTGATATTGGTCTATAGTTATTAACCTCTCCTTTGTTGTCTGATTTGTATAACGGTTTCACCGTAGCCAATTTCCACATTGTTGGAAACACGCCTGTATCAATACTTATATTTATAATACGTGTAATTGATGGCGCTATGACTGGTGCCGATAATTTTAAGAAATGTGCATTCAATCCGTCATGGCCCGCGGATTTATTTGTTTTTAACCGACTAAGTTCCTCGTAAACGTTATTAACAGTTATTCTCGGTATCGTAAATTCAATTTCGCTCGAGATTTTCGTTCTAACATGCGTTTTAATGTCGTCTGAAATTATGTGAGATTGCGTCTTTATGGAATTTGCGAGATCTGCCGCGATTGTAGTGAAATACTGATTGAACATTTCGCAATGTTTTTCGACGTCTTTAATTTCATTACTGTCACTATCAAGCAAAGTCAATGGCATTTTGTTAGGTTTCGGATTAATACTCTTCATTATTGTCCATATATGTGAAGGATTCTTTTTATTGTCAGCCAACGCTGTGCTAAAGTAGTTTTTCTTAGATCTTTCGATTAGCGACATTACCTTACGTTTCAACTCTTTATATTTAATCATATCTTTAGCTTTCTTATAATAATCCCTGTCCTCTATGGCCTTCAAAATTTCATCTGTTATCCATCCTGGCTGAGAGAATCGCTTTACTCTACGCTCAACAATAGGGGCGTGTTTATTTAGAATGCCTATAAATGCGTCCTGCCATATCTGCAGCGCTTCATCTGGGTCATTTAGCAAATCAATTATCTCCCAGTTGCAATCGGGAAGATTCTAAAGAAATTTCTGATTGTCAAACCTTTTTCTGCATCTATACTTTATAGTGTGATGACTATGTGATTTTTGTCTGGTGTTTTGTCGCGCACCAAAAACGGGATAGTGATCACTTGATCCTAAATCTCCTATGCTTACTGACGTAAATTTGTTTCTCTCTGTAACGTATATATGGTCTATTAGGGTAGCTGTTTTATCTGTAATTCTAGTTGCGCTATTGACTAATTGTTCAAGATGAAATAACTCCATTACTGATAGCCATTTTGGCGTGACTGCTTTTAGAAAATCAAAATTAAAGTCGCCGATTAGAATTATATCCGTGTTATCTGAGTATGCAGGTTCAAGTAGGGCTTCAAAATCGTCAATCCAGCTAACGGGAGAATTTGGAGGTCTATAAACGCAACATAATAAAAATGATTTCGATTTAAAGGGCGTAACCTCTATCCATAATGCCTCTGTATTCGGTGATTCTAAGTCAAGTCTCCTATGATGTGACTGATTTTCGGCTATGTATATTACAATCCCACCTCTTACATTGTTCGGTCTATCTTTCCTCTCAACACTATAACCGTGAATATCTATTAAATTGTCGGCGACGCCGCCGCTTATATACGTTTCTGTTATACCAAATATTTCGATTTCTTGTGTAGTTTTCTCCATAATTATTTTTAATTGGCTTAATTTAGGCATTAAGTGTTCAATATTCCAATGTCCAATGCGTATACCTTTTTCCTTTAAGTTAAATGATGGGAAATCAAGGCGTTTTACTAGTTTTATAAACTTCTTGCTACATACCCATTGGTCCACATCAGAGAGGACGTTATTACTGGAATGTGTGTGTGAAAAATTATTATTGCTTGTTCCACCACAATACCGTATAATATTAATAAAATTGAGAAAATCTACTTTATTATTATCATCATCATCATCACCACCTGCTTACTGGTACATACATACGCCAGGATAATAGAGCAGCCTTCAACCAGTATGAGGTGGATCCAGAATGCCAACTCTTTCATGAAGATGCCGAGACATACTCACACTTTCTAGTAGACTGTGTGACCTTAGATGATGTCAGGATGACATATCTCTCATTGCTGCAGTCAACAATAATCTGCAGTAGTTGCCAAGGGCAGACAAAGCGCCTAGTCGCAACAAGTGAAAAGATGGCAATGCTGCTTATTGAATCCTCGCATGGCCTTAGCAAATGCTGCCTCGCAATAGCTGAAAACATCATCCGCCGTTACCTGTACATAGTACACCACAGACGACGAGAAATAATTGACTCCGACTACCAACCAATGTCTTAAAACGAGAGCAGAAGCGTCCATGGGCACGCAGTCTGATTTGATGTACACACCTCAATTACCATTAACTTACATGCAGTTTCAACAAGTTCGGTCTACATATGTGTATATACGTTCATATTCAGACTACAGAACTCACTTTACTCCAGGCCGGAGGTGCTCCTTTATACATGAGGAATTTACGATAATAATGATTCAAAGATTCAAAGATTCAAAATTATTTATTTTCATATAACACATAGATTTTACATTTACACAACAGGCAGTCCACCAAAGGCTGAGCCTATACGGTGGACCCCTTACATTTAACATATAATAAACATATAATTCAGTAATAGTTGGATCATGGGTGAAGATAATATAATATTTACATGTATACATTTAAGACAATAGACAATTAACGCACGCACGCACGCACGCACGCACGCACACACACACACACACACACACACACACACATGGGAATGGGGGAAAAGACATGCATATCTTGTTTACAATATTATTATTATTATTATTATTATTATTATTATTATTATTATTATTATTATTATTGGCATATATAATAATACGGCCTAATTTGTATCAACATTTCTTGGTGCAGCATTATTATTATTATTATTATTATTATTATTATTATTATTATTATTAATATTATTATTATAATACACAACTGCATCATCCACATCAACAATTACGGATACATTATTATTATTGCAGATGTGTATTTTACATTCTAGTTGTTATCCTGGCAACTGGGTACATACTTGTTTTTGTACTGCCATGGTGGTGACTTCTGCATTCATGTCATTGGTTTGGATTTTTAGTATCTTTCTAAGATTATTTTTTAAATATTTTGTTTAAAAGAGCTTTGTGTAAGAATTTGTGTGCGTATATTTATATCTGTGTTGTTCCAGAGTTGTATTGCTTGGTGGGATGGTTTTTGTGTAGCTGTTATTGTTCTGTAATAGGTTTGATGTAAGTTATTCTTAGTTCGTGTGTTGTGCGAGTGTATATCGGAGTTGTTCCTAAAAAGGTTTGATAATGAGGAGGGTAGATTGCCATTATGGTAGCCCCTTAAGATAGTGTATAGCTGGACAGCTCCAATGTTTTCAAGTTTTAGCACTTTTTCGGTTTTAAAGACATCCTTGCCCTCTGCTGGCTGTGCGAATAATTTGATTGCCTGCTTTTGTAGTGATTTTAGATGTGCTAGTTTAGTTTTATGCGTGTTAGTCCATATTAGATTGCAATAGGTGATATGTGGAAGGATCAGTGTACAATATAGAGTTTTTAGAATATTAGGGGGAAGATATGGCTTAAGTCACAAACTAATTTCCTGTCTCCTGACATGGCCCCACTGAATTTTACACATTGTGTTCTGTTAGTTAAATAGCTATATATCCAATTTAATGCAATGCCCCTAATTCCATAGTGGGCTAGTTTTTAAAGTAATATTTCATAATCAATAGTATCGAATGCTTTGGAGAGGTCCAAGAATACACCTAGAGTGTGTTCATTTCTCTCAAGGGATGTGGTTATTTTTTTCAAGCATATCCACAATGGCAAGCATGGTAGAGTGTTTTTCCTCGAAGCCGTACTGGGATTCATAGATTATAGAGTTTTTATTAAGATATTTTATAGTTCTATTGTAGTATAATCTTTCCATAAGGTTAGAGAAAAGCGGAAGTACTGAGACTGGCCTATAGTTAGTAAAATCAGATGGGTCTTTAGCTTTGAATATAGGTGTTACACATGCAGTTTTTAATCGGGATGGAAATATACCCTGTGAAAAGGATAGATTGCAGATATGATTCAGTGGAGTTAGCATTTCTCTAGTACAGTTTTTGAAGATTTTCCATTTAAAGTTATCAATGCCGGCACTCTTAGTTGGGTTAATTTTCATTAAGATTTTGTAAATTTCTTCATTGTCAGTTGGGGTCAGGAACATTGAGGATTGGTAGTCGCCTGTCAGATAGTCTTTTACATTTATTCCAGGACTGGCCTGTATTTTTTTAGATAAATTAGGCCCAATATTTATAAAGTATTCATTAAATTTATCCGCAATTTCTTTTTTGTCAGTTATAATTGTATTATTATAAATGAACCGGGATGTTTCTGAACTGCTTTTTTGTTTATTCAATAGTGTTTTTATTAATTTCAGTGTTTCTTTTATATTGTTCTTTTGCTCTTCAAATTTATAATGATAATAGTTTATCTCTGCCGTCCTGATTATCTGATTTAATCTGTTTCTGTACTTTTTAAATTGTGCATCATTATTTCTTGTTGGAAATTTTATAAAATCTAAATACATCTTATTCCTCTTATGACAGGCAGCTATCAATCCTGTTGTTAACCAGGGTTTAGTAGGGTTTTGTTTAAACTTTTTTTAGTTTTTTTTAGTGGAAAGCTTGATTCATAAATGTTAGTGCAAAGAGTATGGAATGCGTTGTAGGCATCTTCACATGTCTGGCACTCTATTATCTGATTCCAGTTTATATTTGCCATATTCATTTAAAATTTTTCTATGTTATCATTTCTAAAATCTCTGCGTGTTATTTCTTCCTTTATGAATGATTTTTGTCTTATTTTTTCTTTCTCCATATAATAAATAGGTAGATGGTCTGAAATGTCCACAACGAAAATACCTGCTTGGTTCTTGGTGCTTACAGAGGCATTCGCGAAAGTGTTGTCAATAACAGTAGCTGTGAACTCAGTGATTCTTGTTGGTTTTGATATAAATGGATAGAATCCAAATGTTTTTAGTAAGTTCAGAAAATCCTGGGTATAGAAATTATTTTGTTTCAATAAATCAATGTTAAAATCTCCCAATATATAGGCTGCTTTATTTTCATTTTGAAATGTTTTAAAAATATTTTCTAGGGTTTTAATAAGTTTATCATTGTCACTTGCAGGAGGTCTGTATGTGACACCGATAATTTTATTCTTTGATTTTTCCACGGGAATTTCAATAAATATTGTTTCAATGAATTCTTCAGTTGTTGACAAATCTTCCCTCATAATATACTGTATGTTGTTCTTTATATAGATGCCTACACCACCTCCAGGTTTAATAGGACTGAACTTCTCTATGAATTTACAGTTTTGCATATTAATTAAGTGAGTGGAGAGTCTGGCTTTAGCCATGTCTCAGTAATCCCTACAATACTAAATTCATGAATACTAGAATCTAGGAAATTACTTAGTCTATCATAATTCTTTAAAATAGAGCGAGTATTAATATGAAGGGCTGAAAAGGAAACAGATTCTGTACTCTTAGTCAGTTTTTCATTGAATTCATTCTGTAGTGTATAGTTACATTCAGGCAATCAATTTCTCCATCTTCAGTATCGGCTTCAGAGAATGTGCATTGGTCTTGTGTATTTAACTGAAATGGATTTATAAAAATATTTGAAATTGTGTGTGTATTAGGGTTCAAGTAGCTATCATTGTAATTTACGCCTAATATGGTCAACATAAAATCGATATCATTTTAATAGTGATTGAATGGGAACAAGCTTTTATTGCATTCTATGCACCACCATGGCTCTTCAGTATTTTCTAATAATTGGTAATCAGATATGGTTAGATTGGAGCAAGTTAGGTGCACCCAGTTGCCACAACAATCACAGAGCATTGCACGCTGGTTGGTCTTGACTGGTTTGCTACAAGATACGCAGGGGAACTTGACTGGCATATGGAAACAAACAAAACAAACAATACAAATACATACAAACAAGGTTTTGGGCGGCTGTAGGTGATTAACACCGGTTTCTGTGGATAAACAGCAGTTTTAGATTTGGATTTAGAGGAGGAGATTAGTTACTATATTCATATTTATATGTTAGGCTTGAGGAGGATAATCATGTTAAAGTACATTGTTGAGGCTACTGATACTAGGTTACTGGAAGCATCCGCATTGATTATAAAGCATCATAGCTTTCAGTTAATCGGCATCACATGCCAACAGGATGCTGCATATATAATATTCATCGCAGTGAACAGCTGGATGGGAATCCATGTGGGTTAATATAGGAATTATAATTATAATATTGCTTATTGTTACCATATGGGTGTTTACTCAAGTGCTGTAGTTAAACACTCTTCAGCATTTACATTTCAATGCCTGAGAACAGAGAATATATTTGCAAGGAAAATAGCATAAAATAATACATGACAGCTCAAGCTGAATTTTGAAGAGAACTTGAAAACGCATTTTCATTTAGATTTGCCCAGTGTTGCTTTACATGAATCCATGTGAAGTGATATATATATGTGTTTAACAGTAATGGATTGATCAGATCAGTTTGTCACTTGGGAATACAACATTGTTATCAAAGTGCGTAATAAATTACGTATCTAGATAAATCATGGACATTGAATTCTGATAAGTGTACGAATTGTATGTGTTCCCTATTTAATAGTCAGTTGAATATTTTGAAACCAATTTCACGGGGCAATTCTGGATTTGTGGTAAAATATAGATGATAACCTGGTAGCACACAATGGTAAGTTCATACATAAACTTTTGCTTAATTATACATATCTGAATTATATGTGTTTCCAATTTAATAAAGTCAGTTGGATATTTTGAAACCAATTTGACTGGGAATTCAGGTTTTGAGGCAAAATATACATAATAACCTGGCAATGACACAATAATGATAAGTTCAAATATAGGCGTTTGCTTAATTATACATAACAGAAATGTTTGTCTTACAGTTTAATCAGCAGTCAATTGACCATTTTGGATCCAATTTCACTGGGGGCGATTGATAGGCAGCAATAGCATCCAGTCAGATCAGCCCCAAGAATAATAAATTCAAATATATGGGATTGCTTAATTATACATATCTAGATTGTATGTGTTTCCTATTTGATAATCAGTCAATTGAATATTTTGAAACCAATTTGACTAGGAATTCAGGCTTTGCAGTAAAGTATACATGGTAATCCGGCAGCACACAACAACAACAAAAAAATAATGACAAGTTCAGATATAAGCATTTGCTTAATTATACATAGATCTGAGTTGTATGTCTTTTCGGTTTAATAATGTCTGTTTAGAATTTTGAATCTAATTTGACTGGCAGCTGTTAGTCTCATATGCAGCAACAGCTCCCAGTCAAGTCACCCCAATAATTAAGAGATAGGTTGAAAAGATTTGATTGAATTAACCATACATATCTGAATTGTATGTGTTTTGACTGGGGATAACATTTTTGAAGTAAATATAAAAGATAACCTGGCAGAACACAATAACAAATAATGACCAGTTCAAATATAAGCCTTTGCTAATTATAAGGAACTGACTTATATGCATTTCCAATTTAATAAAGTCCCTAATGATAATAATAAATAATAGCCAACGCCTATTTTCATATAGGGCGAGAAGCCAAAGTAGCACACTGAAACGACAGGAATTGGCATCTTTACATTCTACACCAGCTAAGACAGCAGTATTTAGTGGTGGTTGTCCTATGTCAAAGAGACGGGATACACAGAGCATGTAAGTTGTAAACTGAATTACTATCTGGCAACTATGCATTCGTATGACTTTCCTAGGAACGTTTAATACATAATATTTTGTATACTAACAAGATAATACGCATGCGCAAATCTTAACCTAAAAACCATGGCTGACATTATTGCCGTAAAGTCGTGACAGTTCACGCAGAAAACAAAACAAAACAGAACGCATATTCATCATTTTACAAACTGATGTACACGAAACGAAAACAAACGCTCGCGCATATTTATGCTGTACTCATGTTGAAGTACTTTGCGATGGGATTAAGAGGGTTCTTCGTGCTGGCAGCAAAGATATGGAGCTTTATATGCTACTGTATAAGACGGCAAATAAGATCGGTATGAATCATCTTTATTTAAAGAAATTCTGCTAAAATAAGAAAAAACGTGTATGGTAGCTCACTACTTAGGCTATGTACGTATTCTTACCCTCACTAAAACTGGTAACTGCTTGATTATTGGGAATTCGGTTGTACCTAACGCACATTATCATACCATAACCATCACCATGGATGGATCACACTCACATGCCTTTGAATTTTCGTCTATCCATCATAGACATATTCCCCCTACTATATATAATATACACAAGGTGTGAAACCTTCATCTGTGAGCACCATTGTCAGAAAGCTGATTGGTTGGTTTGTTGTCAAAATCCGCTGACATCACGGTTCTGACTACAAACCAACCAATCCGCTTTCTGACAATGGTGCCGACATACGAAGGTTTCATACCTTGTGTATATTATATGTAGTAGGGTGGATATGTGGTAGAGGGATTGATGGACGAAAATTCAAAGGCCTGTGCATGGATGGTGGATCCTGGCCAGAACACCATGTATGGTCAGGGTACCTGTTCCTAACAGGGTTCTATTTCTAACAATTGCTCCTTTTTACATTTTCCCGCAAATTAACAAAAATACAAGAAAGAATGTGTTAAAATGTTCTCAAAACAACTCACAGACAGGTAATCACAGATGATCAGCATAGGTTGAATTCAAATATGCTGTCGCAGCACTCCGACCGAAAATATCACATGGTTGCTTTGCCTTTCTCCTTCGATCAATACCCACCATTCTGTTACTTCTGATATACAGCTGGCCCTGACAGCTGGCTCTAGGACTATAGACTTAGAAAGCTTTACCGACTCCTTGGAATCGGGTACTCGGCTCCCAACTGCCAAGTACCCGTCTACCATAGAGCTCATTCTTGTTTGCATAGCAACAAGAGCAATACATGCTTTATAGCAGTTGGAAAGATTAAGAATTAAAGTCTAAGTCTTTTTGTGAACTGTGCTTTTTGTGATAGCTAGTGCGTTTCTGCAAGGATATTTGGATTAATATGGATAGCGCCGATGATAACCAGGTTGTATATTTCCTTATTATTCCTTAGTTAAAAGACTTAGGTCTCTAAATTTCGTCTGTGTCGCATGTTCCAATTTCTAACCCCAAAGAATCTGGGATGTGTGTTAACAACGAAATATGCCGGATGATCGCCTTCTTTAAATCCCAACAGGCGATCGGCAGATATGAAAATAGGTGTTTGCTACAGTATTTTTAACACAAATATCGGCTAACGACGTTCTCCATAAGATCCGAGCGGGTGACGTCACACCCGTGTTGCTGAGATGTTTATGTGAAGAAAATTTTTCATTAATTCGCGCATCTTATTCTAGGTGCTGCGTACTAAAATGGTACCAGAAAACGTTGGAATGTTCAAGTTTTGCGTGTTATCACGATCTGTTTGCAATGATCGGTGGTTTCAAAATTCTTGATTAAGATGTGTGGTCTGCGGTTTTACCGTGTGCTACAGCAGTTTGTTTACATTTTGTTGTTTCTTCACATATCGTTTTGGCTTTCGTTAGGATTAGGATTATAATTTATATTGATTGGTAAATATACCCCGAATGCTATGCGATATGATTCCTGGTTCCGTGATACATCCTGGAGGATCAGTTTATGGGTGTATTTATGCCCACTTCGTTCTTGTCGTCATAATCAATGCGATCTTTGCTGTAACCTTGCGGGAGGGTTCAGTTAATTTATGGTCAATTTATTTGAAAATTAATTGTCTGCCTTCCATCTTTGTCTCGTTCCGCTTGCTTATTGTAGGTTTGTGCTTATTTATAGGCCAAGCCAGCCCCGCCATCATGTGACGAGTGCCACAAGTTCGTCCGGGTCCTGTTTAAGGACCATGTCTGCTTTAGGTGTACCTCATGTAACCTTGATAGTAGGTGTAATGGGTGTGCAGTGTGGTCCGTTGATATGATGATGAAGTTACTTGCCCAGAAGGATTTGGCTGGGTCTGACGCGGGGTCAGGCGGTCCGAAATTAAATCGTGGAGCGTCCGGTTTGGCCCTTGGGGGCGCTCCACGTCTTCAGCTGGAGGTGGCGGAGATGGCACCGCCGGCGTGGTTTGGTCCGGCTATGCAGGGCTTTCTGCATAGCGTTCTGCCAACGCTGGTGTCGTCCCTGCTGCCGAAAGTTGTTGGGCAGTCTCTCCCCATGCTTGGTACGGACCCTGTCCTTGGACAGGGTTTCTGGACTGGTCACCGAGGGAGCCGTCTCGTACGGCCCCCTGGCTGTCCCGTCGGGCTCCGGCCTGACGGGTTCTGTCTCTCTGCGGCCACCTCCGGGTGGTCCAGTAGCAGTACCGGTCCGTCAGGTATGGGAGCCGTCCGCCAGGACGGCTCCGCGGTTTCCTCGTCTGATGACGACTCTTCGGGTCTGAAGATGAGGAGGCCGAGGAGGAGAGGTTGCTGCGGCCTGTGATGCCACGGGTGGAGAATATGGAGGTGGTTGAGGCCAATCTGGTACCGGGCACTGGTTTGATGCCAACCGACACGGTGCCGGTGCCGGGTGTGCCGGGCCAGGTGTGGTACTCACCTATCTCGCCGTGTCCGGCGGTCAGACGTGGGGTGCCGTTGGCGCCCGTGTCTGGCCATGGTTCCGTTTTCCGTGCGGGCCTACTCCATGGACTGGTGTGTTCCATGGGGTGGCGTCGGAACCGTATGGTACCGGAGTTCCTGGCGTGTCAGCTGCGGCTCCTAGCCGGGAGGCCGTGGCTGGTAGGTCCGTGAACGCGTCAACGGGTGACCTGTTCACGGGTGTGTCCTCCTCGGAAATAGACTGGTCTGAGGCTCTGGCTTGGCTAGCCAGGGTAGACCCGTCTGTGGTTTCGGCCACGGCCGAGGAGGATGCGCCCTGTCCATCGGTTGCATCGATTAGGACGGGGATCTTGCCGCAGCCCGGATCCAGTCCATTGGACTGGATCCACGGTTTATTGAGTTGCTAGATGCTATTTATAGTAAGCAACTCATTACCAAGGGCCAGCTCCCTGCGGCCTCCAGGGAGGTGCGGGCGAGGTGTCGTATGCCACGGGGGGAATACGACAGGTATGGTGTGGTACTATCGGTTACCGAGGATGACCGATGGGTTCTGGGTGTCCAGAGTGCTGGAGCGGGTGGCCCCGGTCCGGCACTGGTGGACAAATCCCAGGGACACCACGAGGAAGTCCTGTCCCTATGTGATGAGGGTGTGAGGGCAGCTATGAGTGCTGTCAACCATTCTTATCGCCTTCTTCAGTCAGTGTGGGCTGAAGCAGGGGCAGGCCACCCTGTGCCACCTGTGGCGCTTTCGTGCGTCAATGACGGCCTGGTGCTGTCTATGGACGCACTGGCAAGGGTGCAGGCGCGTGTTACTAAGTCCAGGAAGCAAATGGTTCTTGACCATATGCGTCCGGCTACGGCCGTCAGGGAGCGTCTTCTTGGGACGCCCCTGACAGGTCCTAGCACCTCCGGTGGCCAGGCGCGGGCCATCTTAGAGGACACGGCTAGCATTGCGCAGAATCGGTTGGCGGTGAACTTACAGCTAGAGCTGGTTCGGCAAGCGCACGCACGAGGGGCTGTAGGGAAGCCGCTGACTGTACAACCTTCCAAGAAGCAGAAGACGCATAAAGGCAAGGCGAAAGCTAAGCCTAGTGCGGCTGCTGCTTCGTCTGGCTTTTCTCAGCCGCCGCCGGCGAAGAATGCCAGGAAGGTTGTGGAGGCCCCTACCCTCCCGAATGTTGCTCATGATCGCCCTAGAGGCGGGAAGGGGAAGGGTAGGTCCTCAAAGGGCAGAAAGAAGGGAGCGGATCGTACCTGAGGGTATGAGAGCTCCCTTCGTATCTGCCTGGACCGCACCTGTGCGACAGGAACAGCGGTGCCAGTTAGACCAGCCGAGCCAAGACCGAAATGGTTCTCTCTCTCTCTCTCGTTAAGAGAGATGGGTGGAGCGGACCGCGAGCCGGACAACCCCGTTAGACGTCGAGGCGGCTATGGTGGGTGGAAGGCTCATGCGTTTCGTCGAGGCCTGGCGAGGTGTGACGTCAGACAGTCTGGTCCTGGGATGGTTATCCCAGGGTTACATGCCGGAGTGGTGGGACTTTCCGCCACAAAATCTGTCTTTGGCACCTGTCTGGACACCCGTACCAAGGGAGCCAGACAAGTTAGAAGCCGTGCAAAAGGAGGTGTCGGGTTTGCTTCTGAAGGGAGCAATAAAACCAGCGAACCGGAACACTCCAGGCTTCTATTCAAACATGTTCCTTGTCCCCAAGAGCACGGGGGGATGGAGACCCGTACTCAATCTCAGGCCATTAAATTGGTTTATCCATACGCCTCGGTTCCAGATGGAAACGCTGAGATCGGTAATGGCGGGATTGAGGAAGGGAATGTGGTGTGTCGATCGATCTGAAAGATGCATATTTCCACATTCCAATGAACCGGAGTTGGCACAGGTTTCTGAGATTTGCGTTTCAGAATCAAGTATGGGAGTTTACTGTTCTCCCGTTTGGCCTGTCGACAGCTCCGAGGGTTTTCACAAGAGTGGTCCTTGCGGTGACAGCGTTTCTCAGAAATGAGAACGTGGCGCTACACACCTACATAGACGACTGGCTGCTCAAGGCAGACTCGGCAGCCAGGTTGAACGTGGATACTGCTCTGACTCTGAAGTTACTTTCAGATCTAGGCTGGATAGTCAACAAGGAGAAATCCGAGTTGACGCCCTCTCAACATTTCGTTTATTTGGAGATGCGATTCGATCTCGAGGAGGGCAGGGTTTACCCGTCAGAGCCCAGAGTGGTGTCTCTGTTAGCCATCCTCGAGAGTTTTCGAGTGGGAAACCACATTCAGGCGAGGCGGTTTCTTCAGATGCTGGGAATGATGGTCTCCATGGAGCAGGTGATCCCGTTCGCTGCTCTAATGAGGAGACCTATCCAGTTGTATCTGATGTCTCTGTGGAAACAGAGAACAGAACCCCTGTCAAAACTGGTGCCAGTTTTGGAGCCAATAATATCGCATCTTGTATGGTGGACACAGCGTCAGAATCTCCTAGTAGGGGTTTCGCAGCACCTACCTCGCCCCCAGCTGTCCGTGTACACGGATGCGTCGCTGGAAGGGTGGGGTGCCTGCCTGGGAGAACACCAGGTCTCAGGCACATGGACTCTCCTGGAGAGTCAACTGCATATCAATCTGTTGGAAATGATGGCAGTGGAACTGGCGTTGGAAGAGTTTCTTCCGATGATCAGGGCAAGGTGATATTGATACGGTCGGACAATTCGACAGTAGTATCATACATAAATCGCCAAGGCGGGACCAGGTCTCCCACACTTTGTATCAAGGTGTAGCACTTGATTCAATGGTGCAGGAATTACTCGGTTGTTTTGAAAGCAGCTCACATTCCTGGCCGATTGAACATTCTGGCGGATGCTTTGTCTCGCAGACAGAGAATTCTGCCGACAGAATGGTCCCTCAACCCTCCAGTTCTACGAAGGATCTTCGAGCATTGGGGCAAACCCAACGTGGACTTGTTCGCCACAAAGGAAAATGCTCAAAGCATGACTTATGTCTCGCCGATTCCAGATCCAAATGTCGTCGATACAGACGCTCTGGCGATAAGCTGGAGGGGGATGCACGCTTACGCATACCCACCCACCATCCTTCTGCCGAAGGTATTGGTGAAGATCAGGGAGGAACCGTGTCTGGTCCTGCTAATAGCGCCGTATTGGCCAAGCAGGGCGTGGTTCACGGATCTGCTAGATCTGTTGGTGGAAAACCCAGTGCAGTTGCCCGAGATTTCGAACATAATCTCCCAGGCCAAGGGACGCTTCCTACACGAGCGTCCCGAAATGTTCAAATTGACTGCGTGGATGTTATCAAACAACGTTCCACGTCGGAAGGCTTTTCTCGACAAGCTGCTGATTTCATCGCGGCTGCGAGAAGGAGGTCAACCTTCAAGTCATATAACAACAAGGTTAACAGATTTGCAGACTGGTGTGAAGAAAAGGGTATTGATACCTTTCAATCCACTATTCAGCAAATAGCAGACTTTCTCCTTCGATCAATACTCACCATTCTGTTACTTCTGATATACAGCTGGCTCTGACAGCGGCTCTAGGACTATAGACTTAGAAAGCTTTACCGACTCCTGGGAACCGGGTACTCGGCTCCCAACTGCCGAGTACCCGTTTACCATAGAGCTCATTCTTGTTTGCATAGGGACAAGAGCAATACATGCTTTTTGCATTAAGGATTTTAGTGTTTTAAAATAATCTAAGTCTTTAATCAGTGATAGTTTGTGTGTTCTGAAAGGATTAACTAAGGACTATGGAGAATACCGCCCAAGAAAACCAGGTTGTATTGTTCTTTATTATCCATAGTTAAAAGACTTAGGTCTCTAAATTTCGTTGTGTCGCATGTTCCAATTTCTGTCCCCATAGAATCTGGGACGTGTGCTAACAACGATATATGCCAGACGATCGCCTTCTTTAAACCCCAACAGGCGATCGGCAGATATGAAAATAGGTGTTTGCTACGGTATTTCTAACACGAATATCGGCTGACGTCGTTCTCCGTAGAATCCGAGCGGGTGACGTCACACCCGGTCGCTCGGATGTTTATGTGAAGAAAAATTTTTCATTAATTCGCGCATCTTATTCTGGGTGCTGCGTACTAAAAATGGTACCGGAAACTTTAGAATGATCAAGTTTACGTGTGATCACGATCGGTTTGCAATGATCGGTGGTTTCAAAATTCTTGAGTAGATGTGTGGTCTGCGGTTTTACCGTGTGAGACAGCAGTTTTGTTATACATTTTGTTGTATTCTTCACATATCGTGCTGCGTTCGTTAGGAGTATAATTTATATTGATTAGTAAATATACCCTGAATGCTATGCGATATGATTCCTGGAGCCGTTACACATCCTGGAGGATCTATTATGGGTGTGTTGTGCCCGCCGCGTACTTGTCGTCATAATCAATGCGATCGTTGTTGTAACGTGGCGGGGTGGGGTGCGGGGAGGTTACGGTTAATTTATGAGTCAAATTATTTGAAAATTAATTGTCTGCCTTCCATCCGGGTCTCGTTCCGCTTGTTTATTGTAGGTTTGTGCTTATTTTATAGGCCAAGCCAGCCCCGCCATCATGTGACGACTGCCATAAGTTTGTCCGTGTAATGTTCAAGGACCATGTCTGTTTTATGTGTGCCCTGTGTAATATAGATCATAGGTGTAATGTTTGTGCAGTGTGGTCCGTCGAAACGATGGTTAAGTTCCTTGCCCAGAAGGACTTGGCTGGGTCTGACGCGGGGTCAGGCGGTCCGAGAGTAAATCGTGGAGCGCCCGGTTCGGCCGGTGCGGGTGCTCCACGTCCCCAGCTGGAGGTGGCGGAGATGGCACCGCCGGCGTGGTTTGGTCCGGCTCTGCAGGGTTTTTCTGCATAGCGTTCTGACCACGCTGGTGTCGTCCCTGCTACCAAAGGTTGGGGGGCAGTTTCTCCCCATGCCTGGTACGGATCCTGTCCTCGGACAGGATTCTGGACTGGTTACCGAGGGGGCCGTCTCGTACGGCCCCCTGGCAGTCCCGTCTGGCTTCGGCCAGACGGGTTTCTGTTTCTCTGCGGCCGCCTCCGGGTGGTCCAGTAGCGGTGGCCGGTCCGTCAGGTGTGGGAGCCGTCCGCCAGGACGGTTCCACGGTTGACTCGTCTAGTGACGACTCTTCGGAGTCTGAAGACGAGGAGGCCGAGGAGGAGAGGTTGCTGCGGCCCGTGAAGCCGCAGGTGGAGAATATGGAGGTTGATTCCGTCCTAGACGGAACCGGCCTCCATTTGTCTGATTTGGCGCAAGCCAGGTCAGCGGCTCCGCCTGTGGCTGAGGCAAATCCGTTACTGTGCACCGGTTCCGTGCGGCTTGGTTTGGCACCAGCCGTCACGGGAACGGGTGTGCCGGGCCGGGCGTGGTACTCACCTATCTCGCCTGGTCCGGCAGTCGGACGTGGGGTGCCGTGGGCGCCCGTGTCCGGCTATGGTTCCGCGACTGCTACGGGTCCGTACGGTTTTCCGTGTGGACCTACCCCATGGACCGGAGTGTTTCATGGGGTGGCGGCGGAACCGTGTGGTACCGGAGTGCCTGGCGTGTCAGCCGTGGCTCCTTGCTGGGAGGCTGTGGCTGGCAGACCCGTGAGCACGTCAACGGGTGACGTGTTTGTGGGGGTGTCTTCATCGGAGGTAGATTGGTCAGATGCTCTGGCGTGGCTAGCCAGGGTTGACCCGTCTGTGGTTTCGGCCACGGCCGATGAAGATGCGCCCCGTCCGTCGGTTGCGTCGATCAGGACGGGGATTTTGCCCGCGGCCCGGATCCAGTCAGTGGGACTGGATCCACGGTTCATAGAATGGTTGGATGCTATTTATAGCAAACAACTGATGACCAAGGGTCAGCTCCCTGCGGCCTCCAGGGAGGTGCGGGCAAGATGTCGTATTCCGCGGGGGGAATACGACAGGTATGGTGTAGTCCCGTCGGTCACGGAGTGACCGATGGGTACTGGGCGTCCAGAGTGCCGTGCCGGGTCACCCCGGTCCGGCACTTGTGGACAAGTCTCAGGTACACCAGGAAGAAGTCCTGTCCCTATGCGATGAGGGTGTGAGGGCAGCGATGAGCGCTGTCAACCACTCTTATCGTCTCCTTCAGTCGGTGTGGGCTGAAGCGGGGCAGGCCACCCTGTGCCACCTGTGGCGCTTTCATGTGTCAATGACGGCCTGGTGCTGTCGATGGACGCATTGGCAAGGGTGCAAGCGCGTGTGACGAAATCCAGGAGGCAAATGGTCATTGACCATATGCGTCCGGCTACGGCAGTCAGGGAGCGTCTCCTTGGGACACCCCTGACAGGGCCTAGCATCTTCGGTGGCCAAGCGTGGGCCATCTTAGAGGATACCGCCAGTATCGCGCAGAATCGGTTAGCGGTAAACCTACAGCTAGAGCTAGTGCGACAAGCGCATGCACTAGGGCCTGTGGGGAAACCGCTAACGGGACAACCTTCAAAGGAGCAGAAGAAGCATAAGGGCAAGGCGAAAGCTAGGCCTGTTGCGACTTCTGCTTCAGCTGGGGTTTCAGAGCCGCCGCCGGCGAAGAAGCCCAGGAAGGTTGTAGAGGCGCCTACCCTCCCCAATGTTGCTCCTGACCGCCCTAGAGGTGGGAAGGGCAAGGGGAAGGGTAAGGGTAAGGCCTCAAAGGGCGGACAGAAGGGGCCGAAGCGTACCTGAGGGTACGAAAGCTCCCTTCATATCCGCCTGGACCGCGCCTGTGTGACAGGAACAGCGGTGCCAGTTATACCCGTCGTGCCTAGAACGAAATGGTTCTCTCTCTCTCTCGTTAAGAAAGAGTGGGGGGGGCGGACTGCGAGCCGGACAACCCCGTTAGACGTCGAGGCGTCTATGGTGGGTGGAAGGCTCATGCGTTTCGTCGAGGCCTGGCAAGGTGTGACGTCAGACAGTCTGGTCCTGGGATGGTTATCCCAGGGTTACATGCCGGAGTGGTGGGACTTTCCACCACAAAATCTGTCTTTGGCACCTGTCTGGACACCCGTACCAAGGGAGCCAGACAAGTTAGAAGCCGTTCAAAAGGAAGTGTCGGGTTTGCTTCTGAAGGGAGCAATAAATCCAGCAAATCGAAACACTCCAGGCTTCTATTCAAACATGTTCCTTGTCCCCAAGAGCACAGGGGGATGGAGACCCATACTCAATCTCAGGCCATTAAATTGGTTTAGCCATACGTCTCGGTTCCAGATGGAAATGCCGAGGTCGGTAATGCGGGATTGAGGAAAGGAATGTGGTGTGTATCGATCGATCTGAAAAATGCATATTTCCACATTCCTATGAATCGGAGTTGGCACAGGTTTCTGAGATTTGCGTTTCAGAGTCAAGTATGGGAGTTTACAGTCTCCCGTTTGGCCTGTTGACAGCTCCGAGGGTTTTCACAAGAGTGGTCCTTGCGGTGACAGCGTTTCTCAGAAAAGAGAACGTGGCGCTACACACCTACATAGACGACTGGCTGCTTAAGGCAGACTCGGCAGCCAGGTTGAACGTGGATACTGCTCTGACTCTGAAGTTACTTTCAGATCTAAGCTGCATAGTCAACGAGGAGAAATCCGAGTTGACGCCCACTCAACGTTTCGTTTATTTGGGGATGCGATTCGACCTTGAGGAGGGCAGGGTTTACCCATCAGAGCCCAGAGTGGTGTCTCTGTTAGCCATCCTCAAGAGTTTTCGAGTGGGAAACCACATTCAAGGCGAGGCGGTTCCTTCAGATGCTGGGCATAATGGTCTCCATGGAGCAGGTTATCCCGTACGATGCTCTAATGCGAAGACCTATCCAGTTGTATCTGATGTCTCTGTGGAAACAGAGAACAGAACCCCTGTCAAAACTGGTGCCAGTTTTGGAGCCGATAATATCGCATCTGCTATGGTGGAAACAGCGTCAGAATCTCCTAATAGGGGTTTCGCTGCACCTACCCCAACCCCAGCTGTCCGTTTACACGGATGCATCGCTGGAAGGGTGGGGTGCCTGCCTGGGAGAACCAGGTCTCGGGCACATGGACTCTCCCGGAGAGTCAGCTGCATATCAATCTGTTGGAAATGATGGCAGTGGAACTGGCTTTGGAAGAGTTCCTTCCGATGATCAGGGGCAAGGTGATATTGATACGGTCGGTCAATTCGACAGTAGTATCATATATAAATCGCCAAGGCGGGACCAGGTCACCCACTCTGTGTATCAGGGTGTGGCACTTGATTCAATGGTGCAGGAATTACTCGGTTGTTTTGAAAGCAGCTCGTATTCCTGGCCGATTGAACATTCTGGCGGATGCTTTGTCTCGCAGACAGAGAATCCTGCCAACAGAATGGTCCCTCAACCCTCCAGTTCTGCGACGGATCTTCGAGCATTGGGGCAAACCCAACGTGGACTTGTTCGCCACAAAGGAAAATGCTCAAATCATGACATATGTCTCGCCGATTACAGATCCAAATGCCGTCGATACAGACGCTCTGGCGATAAGCTGGAGAGGGATGCACGCTTACGCGTACCCACCCACCATTCTTCTACCGAAGGTTTTGGTGAAGGTCAGGGAGGAACCGTGTCTGGTCCTGCTAATAGCGCCGTATTGGCCGAGCAGGGCGTGGTTCACGGATCTTCTAGATCTGCTGGTGGAAAATCCTGTGCAGTTGCCCGAGATTCCGAACATAATCTCCCAGGCCAAGGGACGCTTCCTACACGAGCGTCCCGAGATGTTCAATGACTGCGTGGATGTTATCAAACAACGTTCCACGTCGGAAGGCTTTTCTCGACAGGCTGCTGATTTCATCGCGGCTGCGAGAAGTAGGTCAACCTTCAAGTCATATAACAACAAGGTTAACAGATTTGCAGACTGGTGTGAAGAAAAGGGTATTGATACCTTTCAATCCACTATCAGCAAATAGCAGACTTTCTCTGTGAGCTGTTCTTTTGAGGACTAGCTCCCGTCACAGTTGCTGGATACAAGTCAGCTTTGGCATCATTTATCCCTTGTCTAGCCAACAGGGATAGTCCAGAGGTGGCCCAGTTAAATGTGATGTTGAGGGAATGAGCAATCTCCGACCGAGACAACCGGTAGTCATTCCAGCCTGGAGTCTATCTTTAGTGCTTAATGTACTGGCCAAGCACCCTTTCGAACCGTTGCGTTCGGCTAGTCTAAAGCATTTGACTCTAAAGGCGGTTTTTCTATTGGCAGCTTCCTCAGCTAGAAGGCGCAGTGAGATCCATGCGCTTTCGGCAGAGAGGAACCGATTTATTGTTTCTGGAGAAGGTCTGCGTCTTCTGCCAAGAGCAGAGGTTATGTCAAAGAACCAATCTTTGAGATATCCCGGCAAACCGATCATTATACCGAAGTTAACTAGGTTTGATCGTGATGCCAGTGTCTGGTGCCCGGTCCGTGCTTTGACTAAGTACAAGAAACGGACTGACTCGTTACGGTCGAACGATAGACATCTGTGGATCTGCCATAAAAAGTCTTATGGCGCCGCATCCATGGATACTATCTCTCGTTGGGTGGTCGAATGCATTCAGACTACTCACGAGATGGCGACTGGGCACCAGGTGCAAGACGTAAGGGCAGACAATGTCAGAGGAATAGCCGCCTCGACCGCCCTTTACAATGGTGTTCCGTTATAGGACATCATGGCCGTTGCACAATGGCACTGTGAGTCCTCATTCACGGATTACTATATGAGGGATGTGTCAGACTCAGCCAATCCACTCGCTTTAGCTGTTTTGAAACGATAGTTAGTGACCACACTGCTTTTCCCCTTTTCTCACTTCGGTAAGAAAAGAACCTAAAGCAGGCATGGTCAGGCGAGAGGATGTCAACCAGATTGTGTCACTGATGGCCGAACCGGTGAATGGTTGTAGGCGGTACGTCTGAAGTCCTGTTATCATAAGGTAATTCAACAAGTGAGAGTTTTTTGTATTATGTATATGTATCATGTTCATTCATCGTATATATTCATGCTCATTCCCAGGCTAATACAAGCGATATGCAGGGAGTAGTTAACCCTCTTGGCATATTGGTGTTTTCAGGCGAGATACATGTTCGTTAGTTCTCTCCCTTTTCTTAGGAGGAAAAAGGGGGGGGAGCTGTGACGCGAATGTGATTCGGTTCCGTAAACTTGACGGTCCTTTTTAGGTCTCCGTTAGTCAAGTTTGAAGTCTAAAATCTTTCTCCAAGGGGCAAAATTAGCATGTATGGCTTGCCCCTTCCCACCAGGTTACTGATCAAATCTGGTGTATATCAGAAGTAACAGAATGGTGAGTATTGATCGAAGGAGAATGCAGGAAATGTCAATTTCCCTTTCTCCGAGATCTAACAATACTCACCATTCTGTTACGGACCCAGCCTCCCAGCCCCACGGAGGCAAGCCATAGTTTTCTCTTGTTTGGTGGCTATGCAAACAATATGAGCTCTATGGTAAACGGGTACTCGGCAGTTGGGAGCCGAGTACCCGGTTCCCAGGAGTCGGTAAAGCTTTCTAAGTCTATAGTCCTAGAGCCGCTGTCAGAGCCAGCTGTATATCAGAAGTAACAGAATGGTGAGTATTGTTAGATCTCGGAGAAAGGGAAATTGACATTTCCTGCATTCTCTGTGAGCTGTTCTTTTCAGGACTAGCTCCCGTCACAATTGCTGGGTACAAGTCAGCTTTGGCATCAGTTGTCCCTTGTCTAACCAACAGGGATAGTCCAGAGGTGGCCCAGTTAAATGTGATGGTGAAGGGAATGAGCAATCTCCGACCGAGACAACCGGTAGTCATTCCTGCCTGGAATCTATCTTTAGTGCTTAATGTACTGGCCAAGCACCCTTTCGAACCGTTGCGTTCGGCTAGTCTAAAGCATTTGACTCTAAAGGCGGTCTTTCTATTGGCAGCTTCCTCAGCTAGAAGGCGCAGTGAGATCCATGCGCTTTCGGCAGAGAGGGACCGATTTATTGTCTGGAGAGGGTCTGCGTCTTCTGCCAAGAGCAGAGTTTATGTCAAAGAATCAATCTTTGAGATATCCCGGCAAACCGATCATAATACCGAAGTTAACTAGGTTTGATCGTGATGCCAGTGTCTGGTGCCCGGTCCGTGCTTTGACTAAGTACAAGAAACGGACTGACTCGTTACGGTCGAACGATAGACATCTATGGATCTGTCATAAGAAGCCTTATGGCGCCGCATCCATGGATTCTATCTCTTGTTGGGTAGTCGAATGCATTCAGACTACTCATGAGACGGCGACTGGGCACCAGGTGCAAGGCGTAAGGGCACACGATGTTCTAGGAATAGCCGCCTCGACCGCCCTTTACAGTGGTGTTCCGTTAGAGGACATCATGGCGTTGCACAATGGCACTGTGAGTCCTCATTTACGGATTACTATATGAGGGATGTGTCAGACTCAGCCAATCCACTCGCTTTAGCTGTTTTGAGACGATAGTTAAGTGGCCACACTGCTCTTCACCCTTTTTTCACTTCGGTTAGAAAAGAACCTAAAGCAGGCATGGTCGAGCGTGAGGATGACAACCAGATTGTGTCACTGATGGCCGTACCAGTGAATGGTTGGAGGCGGTACGTCTGAAGTCCAGTTATCATAAGGTAATTCATTAGGGAGAGTTTTTTGTATTATGTCTATATATCATGTTCATTCATCTTATATATTCATGCTCATTCCCAGGCTAATACATGTGGATATGCAAGGAGTAGTTAACCCTCTTGGCATATTTGTGTTTCAGGCGAGATACATGTTTGTGAGTTCTCTCCCTTTTCTTAGGAGAAAATAGGGGGGGGGCCAGTGACGCGAATGTGATTCGGTTTCGATAACTTGACGGTCCTTTTAGGTCTCCGTTAGTCAAGTTGTTAAGTCTAAAACCTTTCTCCAAGGGGCAAAAGTAGCATTTATGGCTTGCCCTTCCCACCAGGTTACTGAACAAATCTGGTGTATATCAGAAAGTAATAGAATGGTGAGTATTGATCGAAGGAGAATGCAGGAAATTTCAATTTCCCTTTCTCCGAGATCTAACAATACTCACCATTCTGTTACGGACCCAGCCTCCCAGCCCCACGGAGGCAAGCCATGGTTTTCTCTTGTTTGGTGGCTATGCAAACAATATGAGCTCTATGGTAGACGGGTACTCGGCGGTTGGGAGTTAATCTTAGTTGTCACTTGTCCGCCACAACTATATAGGCAATGCCTTCGGCAGACAACCTGTGTTGGAAGTATGTAAATTGATATCCAAGAATCATATAAATAATCTTGAAACTTGAACTGGTTGTTTAGGTGACATCATCAAAACATGTTTATTTCAATAGATGTACATCATTTTTACACAAAATCTGAAGATTTTTATCAAAATGAAGCAGAAAATAAGTAATTTTTTTTTCACTTTCACTATTACTTTTTTCAGGGTCAATAAAAATGTCCATAGTTGGTAAAGAAATGAAAGTCCAATTTTTGGTCGTATGTCATGATGTCGCAGAATTTGTCCATCAGGAGTAATTTTGGTCATGATTTCTTGCCTGTATTTTATGTATGTTCCGAGTACAGGTTTTTAACAGGGTATGCTCAGTTTTGCCGATTGCATAAGAATGTAAAGCTTTTGTCAAGAAATTACTTCTATTAATAATTAACAAGTGAAAAAATACATGAATGAAAATTTTGTATTCCTCTAAATAAATTCATTGTGTGTAAATACACAATATCGGTTTTCAGCGAGTTTTTGTGTACTTCGGTACCAGTTTGTAACAGGGATGTAATTTTGTTATTTCTATAGCCACAAGATGGTGATACGACACCACTGTCTCTGATATGACAACAGGAGAGGTTGTCAACAAAAATAATGATACAAACACCGCTAAAAACTGGGTACAACCTAATTTATTGTAGTAACTCTAGACCTGGTAAAATTCCATTTTTCTCAGTGCTCTATATACATAGACAGCTGCTACCAATTTTTAAAATAACGATCCTGTACGCTTGCTTTGTAAAGTAATAAATCTGGTGTTTAAAATGAAAATAAGGATTGTTTTGCATAACATAAAATGTTAAAATTATTTTAATTTTTATGATATATAGAAACTTTGACCGCGTTTGGATAGGACATGTGCGTGAAAAAACTCAATCTAGATTTGAAAACAACATATGCACCCCATGCCCCTTCGGTGCATCCGTAGAAAAGAATTATTATGATGATGAAATCAACATGTCATGTTTGACATCAACTGGCATTTGTCGCCCGACACGAAAACAGGACCAGTTTGTTTTATTTCTTTACCGGTTATGAACACTTTTATGGACCCTGAAAAAAGTAAAAGCGAAAACACATGTTTTTCACACGTCCAATAAAACGATAGATAGAATAATTCCTTATTTCTGCTGTATTTTGATAAAATCTTAAAATTTTGTGTAAAAATGAAATTATTATGGAAATAAACATGTTTTGATGATGTTGGGAGAAAGCAAATACAACCAATTGCTAGAGATAGAACCCTGTTAGAAACAGGTACGCTGACCATACATGCATATACTTTATAAATTCCAACTGTTTTTAAAACTGTATTCATGATTATTATTTACCTTGGTAATTAGCACATTTTAGTAATTATTTTATACATAAATCAATGTAAATTATACACTTTAACTGTTTTTCTCAAAAACTACCGTACTATGCAAAGAGATGCAGAAATATGAAAGCATTCCAAATATTGTCTTCAAATTTTCTGTGATTATAGAGAAAACAATATTCTTTCATGCTATATAAGCAAAGAATAAATTACCATCAAGCAAAGGGATGAAAATTAATACCAGACTTACTAATTATTTTGTGAACGAAAAAGACTAGTTACAGAATATATCATATCAAATCATTTTGAAGGCCATTGTACTGTTCCAATGTTCATTGATATTATGTAGCCATGTTAATTTTAAGTGGCAATCTTGACCATAACTAAATTAAAGTATTTTATAAAACGTTGAACACATAAGAAAACCCTATTTTGTAACATGTAGCCCTGGCTAGGCGGTATTGACATTTGGGTGACGATAATGATATCACAGGAAAATACTGCAGTAACGTGTAATGCTGCAGTATTCTGGTGGCTTATGTCCCGAGAATATGATGATGATGATGATGAACTTAATGCCTGTCCGGGGAGAGTGAAAAATAAGGCGGGCGGGTCAATTTCATATTTTGGTTGCTCTCCCGGGCAACCTGTTATTTGGGAAAAATTAATTTTCTAGCGCAATTTCTATCTGTCAATGGCCAGTAGATTGCATTATCAGCTCTGGTACAGCTGTCCGGTAACGTAAACATTCCATTCTTACAGAACGACGCGACCCCGGTTACTAATTTCAACAATAAAAATTAGGTCAAGATTCAGCGTAGATTGGGTGGGTGGGTGGGGTGGTCTGCTAATTCACCAGTAATGAGAAATGTCTCGCGCGACTGTGCAGTCGTAGTTAATAATAATCAGTAATGCGCAGTCGTAGTTTCTGATTGGCTCGAGGGACATCCGATGTCATTAGGCATGAATGAAAATTATTATCGTAGTAAAATTTTGATCATGTTCCTCGTTGTTATACATAACGAATTAATCACATGATTTATTTTAACCAATCTCTGTGCGACTCACGATCAATATTGATAGATAATGGCGGAATGAAAAATCTAGTCACATTGCCGCTTTTAAAATGCAGTAAAGCAATGTCTTAGCGCGCCTACTTTGATGGGTTATATGACCCAATACTTATTGAAAGTTTCCGAGAGTAATACCACCCGATATTTAAGTGGTTTATTGCTTTGGAGCGATCGAGAAAACAGGACTATATGTCAGGAAAACCGGTGCATAGTAACTCTTATTTCCAGTAAATCGCATTTCCAGTAAATTGTCAGTTTAAAGTGTACAAGTTAAGAAGGGTAAAGTTATCTACTAAATGCCTTAGAGCTGGTTACACTTTTTATTGTAGCGGACTTGTGGGTTATTGTTTTATATTAGAAATGTAAACACAGAAAACTAGGACATTATTTGGATTTATGTTTACCTTTGTGATGAGCTGTAAATTTAAACATCTTTCTATTCAATGTTATATAGCGTTAATAGAGGGAAATATTACTTCTGTTTGCTCTTCAGGTGTCAGTATGAACATTTTTAAAATTTTTGTTCTTCAAGTTCTAATCCAATAAGCAATACAGAATCTCTGTTTACACGGGCTTTTTACAAAGTAAAACAAGCTGTTGCGATTCTCTGCACGTTGTCCGACGACAGCAGTTGTGTGGCGTAGTCGTCGTCCAATTTGCGTTTAGCTCAACTTTTCTGTTTATATCTCGGGGTTTGGTTAATCATACTGGACCCAAACTTGGGCACATGCTTCCTTATAATGACACAGTATCTCACAATGACCTTTGGGTCAAAAGGTCAAGGCTTTTTTCAACATTAGCATTTTCCGTTTAGCTCAACCTTTCTGTTTATATCTCAGGATTGGTCAATCATGTTGAACCCAAACTTGGACACATGCTTCGTTATAAGGACATGACATCCCACAATGATGTTGAGGTCAAAATGTCAAAGGTAAACTTTTGTTTATCATACTGGACCCAAACTTGAACACATGTTTCATTATCATGACCTTGGAGTCAAAAGGTCAATGCCACTGGTCACTTTGACCTGGGTAAAAACCTTTTTTCAATATTAGGGAGATTATTCCATTACGTGTGTGACATTAAGAGCAGTTTTCACAGGTTTGAAGTAAAAAAACTATCTCAAATTAAATGAAAACTAGAAACTTCTAAGTTTTAAATAAGGCAAAACGTTCTGAATGATAAACTAACGCTGAATTCTTCAGGTTTTCCTCAATAACGCAATACAAATCCCTTTCATGGGCCAGTCAGCACAAAGCAATTTAGATTTGTATTCGCACATACGATATCCATAAAAACTACTATCGGTAGTCACAAATCAAACGCAAAATCTGGAAATTAAAACGCAATAATCAATATAATGAAGAAGAACCTCAACTTATAACGAGAATATGTTTCGCATTTGAAAAACAACCAATTTGCAGAGAATGATGATCTATAAACCTTAGCATGCAACAGGGCCACTACAGTCATGACAGTATAACTATTAGCATGGCATATTAAAAAAAAAATCTAATACAAAGTTATTGCAGCTTAAGGCAGCAACATCCGTATATTGAATAGTTTTCAAAATGTTTAACAGCAATCCTTTTACTGGAGTTATTTCTCACCAAAATCTGATAAATTTTTTTCATATTTGGAAAAGTGAATCTGTTCCCTATTTGGGCTCCATTACGCATGCGCGGTCATGTGCAATGACAGGTGTCACAGAGGAGTGAGTATAGACTGGTGCCTGTCTCTATTAAGGCATATGCTGGGGGTGTTCCGTACCATTAGCCTGGTTGAAGGTGTGATGAAGTGGAATAGGCATATGGGGCCATGTAAGCAAGTATAAAAATCTTCTGGTGGCTAATGCAGAGTAGTTGATTTAGCAAGTAGTGATTGAATGGTAAGCATGTTGTATAGTGATTAATAAAACTACAGACCATCCCACAAGGGTTGGGGGGGTGGTGTCTGTTGGGGGAACTTGTAGACAGAATTGTGATTGGTCAATTTTTTCGCCAACCATCTTTCCAAAAAATGGCGGGAAATCGTTTAAACTGTTCCTCCTCATTAACTGTGTGGGCAATTTCAACCAGACTTGGCTAGAAGGATACTAGACTCGTAGGTTTCAAAATTTTTATACAGAATTTAGATTGTTCAATTTTTTCAGTAGCCATCTTGGATTTTTTGGAAATTTCGGGGAATCAGTTAAAAGGCTACTACTCATTAACCGCTTGAACGATTTCAAGCAAACTTGAATGGAAGGAGTGGTGTGCTTCAGAGCCTGTATACAGAATTTTGATTGGTAAATTTGTTCGGTGGCCATCTTGGATTTTCCGAAAATTTTGTGAATACAGTTAGAAGGTTACTCTTCATTAACCTCTTGGTTTAAATCAAACTCGGCTGGAGGGACTCTAGGCTGATATGCTGCAGAACTTGTATCTTGATTTTCCGAAAAAATGGGAATATTTTTAATCCGCTACTCCTCATTAACCACTTGGGCAATTTCAACCAAATTTGGCTGGAAGGATCTTATTATGGTAGCCTCTATAATTTGTATTCAGAATTTGAATAGGTCAATGTCTTGGCAGCCATCTTTGATTTTCTGAAAATTGGTACAACAAAACTTGGGTGGAATGATCCTATGATGGTAGGCTTCAACGTATCATACAAGAATCTTGATTGTTCAATTTTTTTTATGGCTATCTCCGATTTTATTATCCATTTTGTCTATAGATTTAAATGCAAATGGTTCCAAGGGCTAATGGTCCAGGTGAGCGTCACAGGCCCTTGGGCCTCTTGTTTACATTCATTTCTTTCACTAGATGATATTTCTTGAGTTTTTTAATCAATCACCCAAAGTAGTTTCAGAGAGAAATTTTAGACATTTCTAAAAATTGCCCGAAATTCCAGATGGGCATTTCCACGGTGACTCGTGTTACATTTTATTCCAATTCAGAAATTAAATTCAAACAATGACAATGAACAATATTAGTTTTAGCTTCCTCACGGGTGTGTGCTGGAACACATTGGAATAAGCTATAAAATGATATATTAAATTATCATATCTGATTAAAATCATGGCATTGATTAAATTTAATTGCAGAATGACTCGCGGTACAGTAAAAGGACAACATAAAAATCCTATTTGTTTCTATTGTTATTTATCCTCTTGCTAATAAATGAAAAATTATGGTGAGTGAACTGAAATTCTACAAACAACAAGTAAAAATATTATCTAATCAGCATGCCTCGCATTACTGTGACTTGCATTACACAATGTCCACTGACATAATATAATTTATTAGGCACTCTTCAGCTAGAGGAAAAGATTAAAATTCCTTAAGAGTTGTACTTCGTATGAAAATCCTCCTGCAGTGTCACTTTTAAGTTAGTAATTGAGAAAGCCAAAATGTCCACGGTGGTTTATAATGAAGGGTGGCTTCAGTCTTTTAACCAGCTTTTTCTGTGGGTAGAATATCTCCTCTGGGGAAGTAGGGCATTTCCAAAGATTGCCCGCTGGTACCATGACAAAAACCTGATGGTCATCAGCCTCAATTGCCTTAATCATTAATCTCTCCTAGATAAATGTTACAGGCCGTACTCAACAGTGCACCAGTCTCCTATAGAAATGCTTAGAATATCCTTATCCTAATCAGCTTTGACATTGCTAGTCAAGATGAAGTGAACAGACTTCTCCATCTCTTACTTCATGTAATGCACTCTAGCTATCCCCAGGATTGCAGTGGAATCTTCGAAGATCTTAGCTAGAGCCAATGCTTTATTAATTGTATCAGTTTTCAAATATTTTATTTCAGTAACGTTAATGCTACTTGCAACTCATAGTCGCTGTGAAGCTCGCCACAGGATGGATCTTTCTGTTTCTGACTCAATTGACCTTTCCATTTTTAGCTATGCCCCACCCATCACTAGCTAAGCTCCACCCACACCTCGCTGTGTTTGGATTGATCGATCCCCGAATGCCCTAGCTATCAATTTCCTGAAAACTATACAGGGAAGCTGTTGAATATTTTGTAACTAATTAGACTGGGTGCTGTTGCTGCCATAGGCAGCAACAGTGCCCAGTCAAATTAGTTTCAAAATATTCAACAGAATATTTATTAAATAGCAAAAGCAAACAATTTGTACAACAGCCCATAGACCGTCATCAAATATGCGTTCGTGACGTACTTATCGACGTCATTCATTATAATGTCATTGTACACGCCACGCGGTTCATTATGACGTCATATGATGGGTGGGTACTCTGGAACGGTGAATTGCATACTGCATACTTTACAGCACCACCTATGCCTTTCCTGTGTGGAGTGGCAAAGAAATTTCAAGTTATTTGTACATCATACTTCTCACAGAGCGGTTTCAGTGCAACCATGATTAATATCTTTTTGAATTGAGAAGCCGGACCATCTAAAAGAATCCTTATTTTTGTGACTCGCGTTACATGAGTTACTATAATTTATTACCATTTCCTGAATAAACTAGGATAGTTATTGGAATTTTACCTATGAAAATCTAAGAGACCAAGATGTCAAGATATAGTTTCAGTATAGAATTTAAGTTCACTCCCAGTCATTTTTAAAACCACATTTCATAGCAAGACTACTTAGCATTAGACATGTGCCGAATAAAATGTCTATAAAATCCCACTCAGCAATCAAACCGTTTACTGTTTTTACTTATTTTTCAGCCCTATCTAATACTCTTGCCATATTTACAGTGTCTAATCATTTAAGACTTTTGCAAGAAAGTTGATTGAATCACGTTACCATGTACCCTATTTACATGTGACTCGCATTACCAAAGTTCAGTTCTCAAAACCATAGCATATGTAGACCAGACATAGATATAGTTGGTATCACTTTGTTAGATATCAACAACAGGAGGAAAATATAATTTACTATCTCAGTTCATCAGTGGTTATTTGTGTAGAAAGAAAAAATCCTTATTTTTGTGACTCGCGTTATATGACTACACTATCATAATTTATTATCATTTCCTGAATAAAATAGGATAGATGTGGGAATTTTGCTTATGAAAATCTATTAGACCAATGTGTGAAGATATAGTATCAATATGGACAACCCAAATGCACAAGAAAATTAGGCTGTGTGAGGCAACTAATTATTGATATACCTAATAAATCAAATTTCGTAAATTGTAACACCTACAACTAATAAAATCAGTTTTCATAAAGTTTAGTCTTCAAACGTTTAAACATGTTATTTTCTTACACATCTAAGATGCAAATCAAAAGTTTTCTGAAAGTGTATAAAAAAAATGTCCACCATTTGTCCATATTTTCATGGAAATGCCCGGATGGCCCTCTGCCAAATTGGCTTCCTTTGAACAAACTTCGATCTGCCCTAAGGATGCTTCCTGTCAAATACAATGGAAATCGGGACAGTCATGAGTGGTTCTCGAGAAGACGACAATTTAAATTTCCCATTGCTTTAGTATGAGTTTTTGGCAGGAAAAAGAATTTGGCATTTTGTTTGGTTGTGCCAGTCATGCCAGTGGCCAATAATTGCAGGTGAGCGATACAGGCCCCTTGTGGCCTCTTGTTTTTTGTATGGTTAAATCTATTATGTACAATGTAGTGGCCCCATATGTGGAAGTTATTACAAAGGTTTTGCTGCTATATTCTTACTCCAGTGGTTAGGATGAATAGATCTACATGTACTCATTTCACACATAAGTGTGAGCTAATGAAAAGCTAATTGCCCTGAATGCCCCCCCCCCCCCCCCCCCCCGGATCCATCAAAACCTTTCATTCTGAATTCTGATATGTTCATGTACAAAACGTTATACATGTGTAAGTAAACCTCTACTTAAATTCATTCAATCTATTTTGATAATTTGAATAAAAGTGATTGATATCTTGGGTTGCAATGACTTTCAATCAATTTGTTTTTTTAAATGGCCAGTAATCTTCATATTACAGGTTATTACTCAAACTTTCCTGAGATTTTTTTGAGGGAAATGCATTCAAAACAGGTTTTTAGCTGTCACAGATCACTCACTGCTTGTAGTTCTGAATGCAAGTGTACTAAGCCAATGTAAACTGTAATTAAACTGGAATAAAACAAATATAGTCTACCAGTTAACCCTTTAACACTCGTATTGATCAGTAAAAAATGGCTTAAACTGGTCTTGAGAAATATCCATTTGCCGACCAAGAGAAGCTTATTTTTGAAAATTTACCACTGGAATGACTGGCTCGATAACTGAGCCAGTCATTCCAGTTGTAAATTTTCAAAAATGTGCTTCTTTGTCTGCAAATGGATACCTTTTCTTGAACAAATTCGAGGGTTAAATGATTAAACTTTATGAAGGAAATCATTGAGCATTTAAATCTAGCTTGAAGTTTTCTAACATGTTTTACTAAATACAGACTGTTTAACACTTTCATTACGAAGTCGGCCAAAACCGGCCTCTACAGTGGTCAAGGGAATATCCATTTTCAGGCCAAGCAAAATCTCTTTTTGAAAATTTACAAGTGGAATGACTGGCTAGATAACCAAGTTAGTCAAAAACTCATTTTAGTGGTGAATATGCAAATGGTTATTCAATAAGCAAATATTTAGATTTTCTTGACTAAATTTAACCATAAAAGAGAACTAATATTGATGCTAAATACAGCATTGACCTTTAACCCTTGAATTTGTTTTTCAAATTTCAATTTGCTCATAGAAAATGTCCATTTGCAAACCAAGAGAAGACTATTTTTTTTAAAATTTACCACTGGAATGACTGGCTCGTTTATCGAGCCAGTCATTCCAGTAGTAAATTTTCCAAAATAGTTTTCTGTTTGTCTGCAGATGGAAATTTCTCACGACCACTACAAAAGCTGTTTTTGGCTGATATGAGTGTTTAAGGGTTAATACTGGAGTTTCAGGATTCTTAGATATCTGATACAATTTAGCAATATGTGAATTCTAAATTTTAAATTTACTTAACCTTATCTTAATGTGATTAATTTGAAAAAAACTTTTGATTGAAATTCATTGCTATCTTATGATGAAATTCAGTCAGAGTATTTCAAAACTAATTAATAGGAATGTTGTTATTATAGTATAGTAGAGTTCAGAATTAATTTAACCTGTTTCCAAACAGAAACTTGTTAGTTAGTAAGAAATGTTCTGTTGAATATTTTGAACATAATTGGATTGGATGACATTGCTGCCTAATCCATCAAGGACTTAATAATAGGTTTAACAGCTATAACAGCTACATATATAGCCGCTTATGAGTGTTTTAATATGGTTAAATTGACAATTAAAATTTTTCATGAGTTCTGAACCATTCTTACAAATTTTTAAGCTTCTTCCGGAGGAAATTAGTGGAAGAAACTATTTCTTCTCGGGATGAAAAAAACTTGGGAAAATCTACCCTATGGAAGAAACTGCCACCCATGCTTTTCAACCGATCATAAAAAATCTCGACCATCCACATCAGTAGATATGGTTAATGGTATAATTACAATTTTGTGAATGTGGTGTATAACCAACCTGATACAGGTAAGATGTTGAATATTTTGTAACTTGTTTGACTGGAAGCTGCTGCTGCCTTTAAAAAGATAGTTATTAGAATGTGCACCTACAGTACATGGCATCATAGACTATGAGTTATGGAAACAAAATGGTGTCGCTCATGACCCATTAATATCGCGCTACAAGTTACTAGACAATAATTTCAATGGGCAATAACTCTGGACCTGCTGAATATTTTGAAAACAATTTGACTGAAAGTTATTGGTGGCTTATCCACCAACAACTTTCAGTCAAATTGTTTTCAAAATATTCAGCAGGTCCAGAGTTAAGTGCCATGGAAAATGTAGTCTGTTGAAATTTAGCGGGGCGGACAGTTAAAATGAAATTGTATAAATTGTGATATAAAAATACATGTAAGGCTGCATTTGAAAATGAATGATATGGAATTTCTTTGATCATTATAATCTATCAAAAAAGTGTGACGTTTCAGATTGGTATATTCTTTAGCAATTAATGGTTAAAGTTGTTCAAGACAGTCAAAATATTTGTTTATTATATGCCGTTTGCAAGGGAAAAGATGAGCTTTTTGAAAGTTTACCACTAATGACTGGCTCGGTTATCAAGCCAGTCTTTTCAACTGTTAAAATTTCAAAAATACTGTTCCTAGTCAGCAAATGAGCATTCCTCAAGAGCACGCCAGTGGCCTGTTAGGCCCGCTTGACCACAAGCATTAATGAGTTGATCCTAAGTGCCATGCATGATGCAAATTGGAGACCAGTTTTGTTATTTTAACTCTCAGGCCAGAATGTAGCAGAACTATTTATGCTTTTTATAATAACGAAAAATAAGTTAACTCTCCGGGATGTAGAAATTGTTTGAGTGTAGCTTTTGTGACCATCTCGGCCATGTCTTCAGCACTAACTGACGGTCGCTGGCAGCGTCACTCTGGTCAGTTCTTGTGGAGTCACATGACAGCATGGACTGGTAGACTGCTTGTATACGGTAGCCCTCGTCTCGGTTCATGGTTGGTTGATGCTTGTAGATTTCTATGGCATCTAACCTTCCATTTAAATAAGTTGGTCTCGATGTTGATGACCAAGGCACTTCTGGCGGGAATGACATGGCCAGTGGATTCTGTGTGTTCTGCCACAGATGAGTTGGAATTGATTTTAAGATGTTCTTTGATTCTGGTGCTGAGAGGCCTTTTGATTTCGCCTATTTATGTCCCCTCACATTGGTCACAATCGATCTTGTAGATGACTCCAGAGCGTTCATCTGTGGTCAGTTTATCTTTGGGTCTTACTAATTGTGATGTGAAGGTGTTGACGGTCTTGTGGTAAGTTTTGATGTGGTGTTGTCTGAAGAGTCTGCCAAGGTGTTCTGATAGGCCTTGGATGTACGGAAGTCCGACTAGTAGAAGTTTTTCGACATCTGGTGGTTTATTACCAGGTGGGGGAGGTGGGTTTCTCATCCACGAAGTGTGACCATTGGCTAGGAGAGACTGTTGGATGTGATGATGTTCTTTTGTGTCTGATGGTTCTGTGATGATGGAGTCTGTGTGGGGAAATAGAGTTATGACGAGTGACATTTTGTGTTCCAAATGGTGATTAGAGTGAAAATTTAGATATTTATCTGTGTGTGGGCTTTCTGTACACTGTAAGTTTGGTAGCTCCGGAATCACTAACATGTACCAAGACGTCCAGGAAGGCAATCTGGCCATCTTCTTCGACTTCGCTGGTGAATTGGATGCATTAGTCGATACTGTTGAGGTGGTCAGTGAAAGGTTGGATGTTGTAGTGGTGCAGGTATGTGAATGTGTCATCCACATAATGGTACCAGAAATTTGAGGGTGTCTGTGGCTGTGCTAAGTGCTTCTTTCTCGAAGGATTCCATATAAAGGTTTGCGATCACTGGCGACACTGATGAGCCCATAGCTACTCCATAAATTTAGTGGTAGAAGTAGCCATTCTGAACAAAATAGGTGGTGTCTAACATGATCTTCAAGAGACTGATAATCTGGTTTGGTGAGGGGCTTGTCCGGTCTTTCAAGGTATGGTCGAGGTCCTGAACTCTCTGGATGACTGGAAGAGCCTTGTCCACTGGGATGCTGGTGAAGAGTAAAGATATGTCGAAAGAAACTAGTTTGTGTGTGGGAGGGACTTCAAGTGTTAATGTGGTGCTCTGAGTGGCCAACTAGTGATTTCAGGATCTGTGTGAGATAGTTCGAGGCTTGAGATGTGATGCATCCAATGCTAGCAATGATGGGTCTAAGAGGAATGTTGGTATTGTGGATTTTGGGGAGTCCATAGAATCTTGGGACAATGGCGGTTCCGGGGCAGAGTTTGAAGTATAGGGATTGGTCGATGATATTCTGGCTTTTCCCGTCTTTGAGTAGTTTTAGCAGGTGGTCTTTGTACTCGTTGGTTGAGTCAGAAGATAATTTTGAGTATGTGTGGTGGTCTGAAAGAAGGGCACTGATTTTGTCTTGGTAGTCATCATTGTCCATTATCACGGTGCGTCTCCCCTTGTTGGCTGGCAAAATATGGATGGCGTCATTTTGTTTCAGATGTTGTAGAGCCCTACATTCTTCAGTTGTTATGTTGCTTCTCCTATTTGGTCTTTTGTTGAATTTGGTGACGGTTTTTGTCACTTCGCTTTAAAGGCCGTCTGCCTGTGAGTTCACAAGATGTTGACAAGCCCTCTCAGTGCAGGCAATAATTTCTTCAACAGGGATGGAGTTGGAGGAAACCGCGAAATTTAAACCTCTGGAAAGAATGTTACGCTCGTTTTCATTGGTATAATAACTACTTAGGTTAAGACTTGTCTGCATCGATTTTGCCGAGATTTTCATCTCCACACATTTCTTCTAACTTTTTGTGGTCGTGGAACTACTCAAACTTATTGATTTGTGTTGTTTTTGTTTTGTCAAAAGTGAAGTCGTATGCACGCGCGAGAACTGCTTCCACTTCCGGTTGGTCGTCTAGCCGAATTTTCATATCCAGGGACTTGTGTAGCGACGGCTTTTCACAATAAAGCCGATGCAGGGTGTAATCGCATTGTCTAATTCTAATATCTAATAATTGACATGCTTTGACGAGGACGTGATCCGCTTGAATTCCTTTGATGTTAGACCGGAGTTGTAAGGCATCTTGAAAATTGGTTTCCGGATGATAACTCCGTTACTGTATATCGAATAGCTTTGAAACTTCATGGAGTGGTTGGACTAGGTCTAGGGAGGAAACTTATCGAAATTAATGATCATCCGAAATCCAAGATGACCGCCAGCAGGTATCTTCAAAATTGGTTTCCGAATGATAACTCTGTTACCGTTTATTGGATCGCTTTGAAACTTCATAGAGTGGTTGGACTAGGTCTGAGGAAGAAACCTATCGAAATCGACAATGATCCAAAATCCAAGATGGCCGCTAGCCACTGGCAGCCATCTTGAAAATTGGTTTCCAGATGATAACTGTTACCGTTAATCGGATCGCTTTGAAACTTCATGGAGTGGTTGGACTAGGTCTGGGGAAGAAACCTATCGAAATCGACAATGATCCGAAATCCAAGATGGCTGCCAGCCACTGGCGGCCATCTTGAAAATTGGTTTCCGAATGATAACTCCATTACCGTGTATTGGATCGCTTTGAAACTTCGTGGAGTGGTTGGATTAGGTCTAGGGAAGAAACCTATCGAAATCGATGATGATCCAAAATCCAAGATGACTGCCAGCCACAGGCGGCCATCTTGAAAATTGGTTTCCAGATGATAACTCCGTTATTGTCTATTGGATCGCTATGAAGCTTCATAGGGTGGTTCGACTACTTCTGGGGAAGAAACCTATCGAGATTGACAATGATATGAACTCCAAGATGGCTGCCAGCCACCGGTGGCCATCTTGAAAATTGGTTTCCAGATGATAACGCGTTACTGTTGATTGGATCGCTTTGAAACTTCATAAGTTTCTAGGGTAGTTGGACTAGCTGTGGAGAAGAAACCTCTCGAAATTGACTGATCTGAAATTCAAGATGGCCATCAGCCACCATCTTGAAAATTGGTTTCCGGATGATAACTCTGTTCCCATTTATCGGATTGCTGTGAAACTTCATAGGTCGTTGGACTAGGTCTGGAGAAAAAAATTTATCGAAATTAACAGTGATCCAAACTCCAAGATGGCCGCCAGGTACGGGCTGCCATCTTGAAAGTCGGGTTCTGGATGATATCTCCGTTTATCGGATCACTTCCTAGGGTCATTGGAATATGTCTGGTGAAGAAACTACGATAATCCAAAATCCAATATGGCTGCCAGTCAGCGGCAGCCATCTTGAAAATTGGTTTCCGGATGATACCTCCTTGACCGTTTAACGGATCGCTTTGACACTTCATAAGGATGACTGGTCTGATGGGTCTGAGAAAGAAATTAATATTTTCTAATAGCTCTCATTCATTGGTTTGTCATCATGGCAGGGTATTATGCACCGTTTGCGGAGCTCTTGGTCCTTATTATGAATGAACCTGGGATCAGGACCAACTTTTTCTGAAATATTTATGCTTTGTTTTCAGATTATCCAACATCAGACTGTCAGATATGAAGTTGTGCCTCTGTCTCCTTTGTCAAAACATAGAATTAGTGAGTATTAACAACATGTCCTAAACATAGTCTACACAAGCCATGAAATTTGCAGGTAGCCTTAAGTGTAACATTCATTCTCAATTGATAATCTTTTGTAAAATAGTATCATTGGGTGCCATCACACAATATACAACTACAACAAGTAGTGTTATGTTATCTTATGAATATGCTATATGTTACGAAGTGATCTAGTTTACTATCCCCACATGCTTTGAAAAACCGAAGGGGATATTACAATCACTAGCAGGGACCGACCTATTCATTTGAAATCATTAGCGAGTGAATTAGCATATTCTGGGATTTCATTAGCCAAATCTGGACTTTCTTAACCTGACCGATAACCTATCAATCTAATCCTTTATGATCCCTCTAGATCTTAAGGCTAATAACCAAGTAACCAGCAGGTCATGTAAGTAAAAAAATATTGGATAAAATTAGATGTGTCATCATGGTTTAAGAGGAACTAACTTACCAGCATACATGTAAAATCATTAGCTGGTGACTTAACCTATTTTGACATGTTATTATATAGCCAACCTTTAAAATTATTCTCAAAAGCGAATGGGTAGGTCTGTCCCTGACTAGTGTTAAATTATGCTAAAAAATAATCTGGGTTTTTTGGTCTACAAATGGACGTTTTCTATGAAAGAATTTAAATGTTATTGATCATATTTGACAATTATACTTATAGGGTTAATTTATGGGTCTGAGATTTCCGTGGTTTATTGAGGTTAAGATGAAAACTTGGCGTTAGTGAATAAATTATTGTATTTCTCATTGCAGGTATGCTACGCAGGAAAACATTAGTGCTTGACCTAGATGAAACATTGATACATTCACATCATGATGGCGTGTTGCGGCAAGCTATCAAACCTGGAGTTTCACCTGATTTTGTGCTTAAAGTAAGCCAAACACACATGCACACAACGGCACATACGTTAAGGCAAATGCACACATGCATGTGCGCACACATTTATGCACTTACACACGAGAAAGGAAGGCAAACACACATGCACATGCATTAAGGCAAACATACTCACACATACATGTGCACACAAATGTGCATATATGCACATACACACCAAAACGTAAGGCAAGCCTGTGCATATGTGCAGTATATACTGGTGCAGAAGGACCAAGGCACACAACACAGTCTTTGAGGATTGTTTGACGATTAACCCTTTAACCCTTAAATTTAAAATAATAAAATTTACTTTTCTCATGGAAAATGTCCATTTGCAGACCAAGAGAAGATTATTTTTGAAAATTTATCACTGGAATGACTGGCTCGGTTATCGAGCCAGTCATTCCATTGATAAATTTTCAAAAATAGTCTTCTCTTAGTCTGCAAATAGAAAATTGAAATTTTCTTTAACAAATTCGTGTGTTAAAGGGTTAAATCATAACAGCTTTCAAAGAACATGTAGAATACAGAAATACAGTACATTAGATAAGCGGCCTCTTCAACCAAGACAATTTGGCAGTAATTACATTTTATAATGTGATTTGCAATTAGTATTACTCGATCTATGCACCAGTCTGTCTGTCAAATTTTTTGGCATTTGTGACAGTCTACCCTGTACGTTACATCTCTAACCGGTCACGTCACACTTGTTCCAAATATATGAGTATTTCAATCCCACAATAATTAGAAATGTTGACCTCGCCCGATTCTATTTTAAAGTATCACAAGACATTTGCTTTAATTAATTTTGTTCATTATGTATACTACTTATTCTGCTGTTTTTCAGGTAATAATTGATAAACATCCGGTGCGTTTTTTTGTTCATAAACGACCTCATGTTGATTACTTTATAGAAGTTGTAAGTACATGTGTATATGGATAAGTTTTCTAAATCATCAATCTAATCTGTCAATCAGGTATACATTTCACTGTCTAACTAATGTCAGAGTTTTGTCAGATTAACCCTTTAACACTCCAGTTGGCCAAAAGGGCTTCTGTGGTGGTCTTAACCCTTGCCACTCTGTCAAAATTTTAAATTTTCAAATTAAATGAAAAGATTATCTGGTGTTCATTTTTCGGCAAATTTGGTGGAGGATGTTGCTGTCATAAGACACCAACATCATCTACCAAAGTTGTTGAAAAATATACACCGGTTTCTGTGATATTTACGCAGCAAAAGATAGAATATTGACATCGGAGTGGTAAGGGTTAAGAAATGTCCATTTGCAGATAAAGAAGAGATTATTTTTTACAGTTTACCACTGGAATGACTGGCTCGATAACTGATAGCAGTAGTATGTTTTCAAAAATAATTATTTTCTCTTAGCTCTTGGAAAAGGCATGAAACTTACATGTAGCCCTTTAACCCTCAAATTTGTTCCAGGAAGTTTCAATTTTCTCATAAAAGTTATCCATTTGTAGACCAAGCCAGTCATTCTAGTGGTAAATTTTCAAAAATACTTCTCTATTGGTCTGCAAATGGGTATTTGACAAGACTACAGCTGAAGGCGCTTTTGGTTAGTTTTAATGTTCGTTGGTTAAGCCTTTTAATTTTGAAGTGCTAGCATTAGAGAATTGTGCCGATAAACTGTCAAATGTTTTTGATGAAACTAATTTGACTTTGAGCTGTTTATGCTGCAGCTGATTTTTCTGTATTTAATCTTTTGGATTCAATACTGGTATTTTTTCTACCAAAAATATTGTACATCGGACTCATAGAGTGAACACTCAACGTCCTGAAAGTGTAGATTCTGGTCATGGAAATCTGTAACCGAAAATTAATCTGAATTATGTCTTCCTTGTTCTTGAGTAATAGGTAACCCTGTGACCAGCGTATGACCCGGTCATATTTACATCATTGATGGAGTTGTCTGTCACTAACTGTAATCATGTTTCTTGCTTATTCTTGTACAATAGGTAAGCCAGTGGTATGACCTGGTCGTATTTACTGCAAGTATGGAGATATACGGCGCTGCAGTCGCTGATAAACTAGACAATAATCGGGGAGCTTTAAAAAGGCGATATTATAGGCAGGTTCGGGATAAGTATTAACATTTCTTAACCCTCTAACCCTCAAATTTGTTCAAGAAAAATTACATTTTCTCAAAGAAAATTGTCATTTATAGACCCAGAGAATGTTTTTATTAACTGACATTAACTAACAATGTGATTTACGTCCAGCGCTACGAAAAGCAGAGAATGACACGACAGTGACGAGAACAGTGTCTGATGATAATCTGAAAATTTGAATTAGGTACATGTAGAATGTTGAAGTTTTTCATAATGTCAATAATGCTGGACAGAAAGGCCCAGGACGCTGTACGGAAAATGACATTTTTACAAAAAATGACACTAACAGTAGCTACATGCAGCTGTTATGTGTAATTCCTGTTTTATTGCTATGCATAAGATACATGTAGTTCAATTAATGTCGACTTGTATTGTTTTAAATCAATTTGAACGATTCTGTGATGTTAGTAGAGTTTGGCTAAAAGAGGAGCCATAAATTCATGTAATTTCAACAATCAATTAAAGAACATCGCTTGTCAGAGCTTTGGTTGAGCAAAGCTAGGTGAAATAGGACTTATTTTGCGCAGGTTGGAATCGATTTAAAATGTTGAAACAGGAGGTCCTAGAATCTAAATTTAAAAGTTATTATACAGGTAAGCTGTTGAATACTTTGAAACTATTTGATTGAGGGCTGTTGCTTCCAGTCAAATTAGTTTCAAAAGATTCAACAGAATGTTTATTAAATAGTAAATCCATCAAAGACATACAATCTGTACACTAGTGACAGACTTTTTAACTCATAACAGAGATATGTCAGAACATCTGAGGGGAATGAAACGATATCTGTCCCCTGGAATTCTAAGTTAACTGAATCTACAAGTAGATGCCTAGGAACATTTTTAGCTCACCTGGCCTGAAAGGCCAAGTGAGCTTATGTCGTGCCGACCGTCCGTCGTCCGTCCACATTTCTTTTAAACGACTTCTTTTCAAGAACCGCTAGGCCAATTTCAATTATATTTGGCAGGAAACATTCTTATGGCATAGGGGTCCAAGTTTGTTCAAATGAAGCTGATCGACCAATTGGGCCAGTGGCCATCTGAAACGTCTTTAAAAATCTCCGAAACCGCTTGAGGGATTGAAGGAAACCTCATGAAATATGATCTAGGCCAAGAGCTCAACCAAGTTTGTTCAAGGGAACTTAATTGGTCAAATAGTTTGGCAGCCATCTTGGTTGACCTAGTTTTAGCGAAATTAACTTCTCGAGAACCGCTAAAGGGATCAGGCCGAAATTTGGCAGATATGATTAGGGACTAAGGGCCAGTAAAGTTTGTTCAAGAGAAGTTGATCCGTCAAAAAACATGGCCACCATGGGCCAATCAAAATATAGCATGTTTGGCGGCCATATAGGATTTTTTTATCTGATGGATTTTTAGGCCGAAATTGGTTTTATATAGGTTTTTGGGTATTCTGATCTCAATTTTAAAATTTTCGAAACTGTCGGATAAACGGTTTTGTGGCCATCTTGGATCATTTTCCCGCCAAAAGCTCCCATACTAAAGCAATGGGAAATTTAAAATATCTTCTCGAGAACTACTGGGCCGATTTCAATTATATTTTGCATGAAGCATCCTTAAGGCATAGAGATTCAAGTTTGTTCAAAGGAACCCGATCGGCCAATTTGGCCGTCGACCATCTTGGATTTTGGCCAATTTTTAGAAATGTCTAAAAATCTTCGATTTAGAACTCACGAAATATGATCTATGGTAAGAGCTGAATCAAGTTTGTTCAAGGGAACCTGATTGCCCAAATGGTTCAACGGCCATCTTGGATGACCTAGTTTTCACAAAAACGGCTTCTTTCCCAGAACTGCTGAAACGATGAGGCCGAAATTTGTGATATATAATTAGCAACTAAGCGCGATTAAGGTTTGTTCAAGAGAAGTTGATTCGTCAAAAAACATGGCTGCGGTGGACCAATCAAAATATAGTGTGTTTGGCAGCCATATTGGTTTTTTTTATTTGATGGATTTTGAGGCCGAAATTCGTTTTATATAGGTTTTTGGGTATTTTGATCTCAAATTTGCAATTTTCGAAACAGTTGGATAAACGGTTTGACAGCCATCTTGGATCATTTTCCCGCCCGAAGCTCCCATACTAAAGCAATGGGAAATTTAGAATGTCTTCTCGAGAACTACTGGGCCAATTTGAATTATATTTGGCAGGAAGCATCCTTATGGCATAGAGATTTCATTTTGTTCAAATGAAGCTGATCGGCCAATTTGGCCGGTGACCATCTTGGACTTCGACCGATTTTTTTAGAAATGTCAAAATCTTCTTTAAAACCATTTGAGGGATCAATTCAGACCTCATGTAATATGATCTAGGGCAAGAGCTCACTCAAGTTTGTTCAAGCGAACTTGATTGACCAAATGAATTCAGCGTCCATCTTGGATGACCTCGTTTTTGCAAAAACAACTTTCCCAGAACCGCGGAAGCGATCAGGTGGAAATTTGTGATATATAATTAGGGACTAAGGGCCATTAAAGTTTGTTCAAGAGAAGTTGATCCGTAAAAAAAAAATGGCCACTATAGGCCTATAGCGTGTTTGGCGGCCATATTGTATTTTTTTATTTGATTGATTTTGAGGCAAAAATTTGTTTTATGTATTTTTGTGCGTATTGTGATTTCAAATTTGCCATTTTTCGAGCCTGTCGGATAAATGGTTTAGTGGCCATCGTGGATCATTTACCTGCCAAAATCTCCCATACTCAAGCAATGGGAAATTTAAAATGTTTTTTCGTGACATCTTGGATCTTGGTCGATTTTTAGAAATGTCATTATTAAAGATCTTCTCCAAAACCGTTTGGGGGATCAATTCAAAACGCATGAAATATCATCTAGGACAAGAGCTGCACCAAGTTTGTTCAAGGGAACTTGATTGGCCAAATGGTTTGGCGGCCATCTTGGATAACCTATTTTTTACCAAAACAACTCCAGAACCACTGAGCGGATTGGGCCGAAGTTTGGGAGATATGATTAGGCACTGAGTGCCATTAAAGTTTGTTCAAGGGATGGAGCTTAGTCAGAAACATGGCAGAATGGACCAATCAAAATGTAGCGTGTTTCTCAGCCATATTGGATGTGCAAAAATGTCCACAAACTCATTTAAATGACTACTCCTAAACCACCCACCAATTTTTTTGACAAAGATGCACAGTACTCCAGGTGAGTGACACAGGCCCATTGGGTCTCTTGTTTTGTTCACTATAATACTAACTATGCAACTTATAATGGATAACTAAGCAATAATCTTTAAGTTAACATGTATGTACAAATGTACTGTAGCATTGGCTCTTTCACAGGCATGACAGGTAGGGCATACAATATAATTTTTTAATTGCGATATGTAATAACTATGCAATAACTATTCTGTGACTTGGTGTTTTGGGGGTGGGTGTATTGCTGTCCAAATATATTCAAAATCTTCCCTGTACGATTGCCCTGAAATTGATATACAACATATAAAGTTTAAGAATTTTAAGCAGTGTACGTGTAGTCTCTATTTTAGGTTTGGGGTGGGTGTAGGGGTGGGTGGTGGGGTGGTGTGAATATCAGTTAGTTAATCTGAATATGGTGGTTAAAATATAACCTATATCCCTTTTTGAAATCAATTAACAATCACGGAAACCATGTATAAATGGGCAGGACTTCGCAGCACAAAAGTAAGAGTGTGTATTCTTGTATATTTCTCAGCACTGTAACTTAGACTATGGCAGCTATACTAAAGATCTTTCAGCAATAACACATGATCTATCCAGTGTTTTTATCCTCGATAACTCGCCTGTTGCTTACAGAGCATATCCAGGTAAGAAATTCACTCTGCTCAGTCTAGCATCGAGAAATGTGGGACCAAGGGACACACCTTGTGGAATGTGTGGACATTAGAGATATACAAGGGAAACATGAAACACCTATGTGGCAGTCATTTTAGAAATCAATTTCTTTGGTATGACAGTGTAACTTTGCTTGATTAACCTGTTCACTGAGGAATTCCCCATATCTCATTTTCAAAGTAACCATACATGAAAACTGTTGAATGTTTTGAAATTAATTTGACAGGAAGACATTACTGCCTAAGGAAGCAACGCCTTCCAGTATGTCCAGTCAAAATAATTTCAAAATATTCAACAGAATAAGTTTTATATCGTAAAACATTTAAATTCTTCAGGCGTTTGTCAGTGAATCAAACTTTCAGAAGCTAGGTGTTGTCATGGGTGTGCGGGGGAGGATTCCTATTGCAACATAGGGATCCATTTCTATCTGTTCCCCACCTCATTTCTAGCTAAGCTCCGCACACTTTTTATGCATATTGCGATTATTGGAATAAATTTGAAATTTTGAAACCTGAATTCCCAGAATCAAAATTTCAAGGCAGCTATACAGGGTAAGCTGTTGAATGTTTTGATTTAACTGATAGTCCAGTAGAAATCAACAGAAATATAGGCTAACCCGGACATTTTGTATAACAGACGATTTTGTGTTCCAAACACTTTTTATGACTGTCCAGAGTCCACACACGAAATTCTCACAAATTCACACTTGGGGAAACCTGATTTTTAAGCCTTTGAAGTTAGGGAACGAAATGTGAAAAATATTTAGCATAAATAGGTAATCTGTTGAGAATTTTATAAAATTAGACCTACTGACAATTGCTATTGTCAATTGTGTATATGACAACAGATCCCAGTCAAATTACCTGTAAGACATACTAATGTAAATTAAAATTAATCAGTAAAACCTGTCTATAACAACCATATATGATTTGATACATGAGTGTGAATTCCAGAACATGGTACATCAATGTATGGCCAGTTTTTTTAAAGATCTGACGGAGAGAGTTACGCATATGGACAGCATGTTGATCGCAACTATGCAGTCAATGATATAAATATTCCTAACACTATTATTCTTACTATTACAATAATATATAGTCTGGGGTAAATTTAGAAAATGTTACTTGAAGTAAGTTAAGTCGATTCAATTATAAAACGATAAATATATAGAGTCAAAATCACATTGTTCATGCTAATTAATGGTTTAGTACAATTATGTCTGACCCTACGCAAGAAAAAACGTGTATGTAATGTTTCCCATGATAGCAGCAGTTCTAGAAAACTTAGTCATAAAGGGCTTTCAACGCTGCTTGACGCTTCAAAGCTTCGTGGAGATGGTATTGATTTGAAACTATCTCCGTCGAACGAACATTATGTACACGATAAATGCTACAAAAATTACGCGTTGCCTAGAAATATTGCAAAAGTGCAACAGCAAAACAGAAACGATGAAGGAGTGCGACCATCTACCCCTACACTGCGCTCCGAATCTAATCATTATGATTACCATACTCATTGTTTGATATGTGCTGAAGAGCTCGACTTTGATGCTGTCCGCCGTCGCCCTGAACGGCATTCTCACATAAGCAATATTGAATATGTTAGTAAGGGTAAACTCAGTGTAGTCCAGGGAACCTTGTTAAACGTGTGTGGCAAAAGGCACGATTCGTTAGCGAATGATGTTAAACAGTGTTGCCCACAACATCTGATTTTTGGGGCTCCCAAGGACCCCACACCCTCAGATTTGGGGGTCCCACTGTAAAATATGGGGGTCCCATGGGGTCCTCATCTGAAATATGGGGTCCCATGTGTTTTTCTTAAAATAAACACAACACATCGATCCAATTGTAAAGCACTTTATTAAACATGTTGAAAACGGTGCCAGTCATTCCAGTGATAAATTTTCAAAAATATGTATTCTGCGATCTACAATGGTGGCTAAAATTGATCTATTGAAGTGACCCTTGTATAATATAACTAATAACATTTGAACTGCATGTCAATACACAATAACTTAAAGCACTGTACTTGTTTGTTGTCTGATAAACCAACCAACCTACATTGACAACCTTGTATGATTAACATTTCCAAAGACCACGACATTAGTAATTAGCAAAGACCACTGCATTAATTTTTCTATTAAACCCTAACTTGACTTTGGACGAATCGAAAAATTACGAGTATCTGGGGCGAGTTTGCTCAAGGACGATTTGACCTACTTCGATATAATGCGGGCATATTTTTTATAATTTAACTGGAATGACCAAATATAGTGGAATACATAGGTTAAGATCAGACTAAACAATAATTTATCAAACATAATCTGTATAAATCAGATTAAACTGCGTAATTAGTGAAAATATATCAGCCAATAACCGGATATGTCTAATTCATAGGGAGTAACTATGTAACGCGATTGCTGATTGGTTGAAGCATAGATAACGCATTAGCGTGTATCCAATATCGGAGAGCTTTGAGCTACACGCTGTTTGGAAAAAAATCTATATTTTAACGCATGCCTACCTGTAGATCGATGATATCGTTGAACATCGCTGCTGGGATGAGCTTTTTAGTTGAGAAATTGGGAACACCTAACGATCGAGTATTGCTAAACATTATAAAACACTAATCCATCAGTCAATCAATCAGCCGCTATTGCTAAATAAAAGACGGCTTATAGCGCGTATTGATACCGTTATTGAAACAGCAATACAAAGACATCGCCGCTAATCCGTCAAATGACCATTTAAATGTAAAATATATCACAATATCTTCCATATATTCCTTCATCCTTTTAGATATTTTGATAAGTAAATAGAAAAAAATATTTTGCCTGTAAGTCGTTGCTGCTTTAGGCAAGTAGGCATGCGCAAATTAATTTCAAAATATTCAGCAGATTAGTGATAACAACGTTGTGATCTGTCCAATGTTCTGAGCTGTGAAAGGGTTAAGACGCCCAGACACGTTTGTATACGCTTGATCAGTTGTATTGGATTTCTCAAGCGTGAGTTCCTCTAGAGGGCGATTCCGCCGTTATCCAATCAAATACTGACACATCATACTGACGATTAGCACAACAGACAGAAACATGGCGGGTATTTTTGCAATTTGTAGGCCGAACAAGGCGACTAACATCGGGCTTGTAAACTCTTTACTTATAAAAAATTAGATCAAATGGAATACTAAGGACGATTTGGGGATTGTGTTTACAATTAAATGTGGTGGTTGAATCTGATTTATGGGCATTAACAACTTTGAGTTGTGCAAGAAAACATACAACAAATCAGTCTTAGACAACGCAGTAAGTTCGTTTTTATTGAACACGCAATACATTAGGTATATTTTTCAAAGTAAAAACATGCACAAATAAATATACACACATGATAATATAATCGATAATTAAGCACACACCAAAGTTACCAGTTTCCGTTACACTTTTTCACTGCATCCCTCGTGCGTCCTCGGGGACGCAGAGGGTTAATTTGTATGCATCCCTCTGCCATTTTTATGCGTATATACGCGCAAAAGGACGCATAAGGGCAACTCTGATGTTAAAGCAAGAATACTTTTTGCAGGTGACCTATGTGCTGTTAAAGCCAAATATCATCGTCAATGTATGCAAGAATTCATCTCTTGTAGAAACATCAGTTCGTGTGGTGCTTCTGGAAGTAATGCCCGGAACTTTGATGAAATGAATGATGTGGGCTTTAACCATCTATGCAATTGGCTAACAGCACCAGAACAGCAACAGCGCCAGTTCACTTTACACGACCTTCGTACGCAATTGACCACCTACTTGCCAAATGGTGTACCCGCATATAGCATAAAGCACGTCCAGTGTCGTCTGCTCGGCCTATTTGGGACAGATGTGACAATATCCCAGGTTGAAGGCAAGACAAGCGTGGTCACATTGACTGATAGAGCATCTTCTATCATACACGAATCATATGCAGCATCAACCAGTGACGAGAGTGATGAAACTATGTGACTTGTTAGACTGGTGGGATCTATGATTAATCAAACAATTAAAGATATTGATCAACCATCAGATGTGTATCCAGAACCGTCCAGTTTAGACCTTGAAAAGCTTGAAATCGAGGTGCCAGATGCATTGAAACATCTTATTTCATGTATCTATTCTGAACCTCGTAGTGAATCTGCCAAGTTGAAAAATAAACTTAAGATGGTATCTGTATGTCATGTTATCATGCAAGCTGTTGGAAAGCAATCATTTGTATCACCACTGCTTCTGTCCACTGGTTTGTTCATCCACCAGTCTACCCGCTCCCGTGTTATCATAGATATGCTCTCATCCCTGGGACTCAGTGCTTCCTATGACCAGGTAATTGCATTTCAGAGATCTGCAGTTGGAAGCACATCCGTTGAAGATGTGTCCTGGGCTCGTGGAGAAGAAGGATGGAGGGGGTTTCTGTCAATGGGTAGCTGCCAATTTTGATTACAACGAGGACACGATTTCTGGTCACGATACAACGCATGTGATAGGGATCATTTCGTGTCAAACAATGGCATCAACCGAAAGCAGGGCTAACCCAGTTGGGGCAATATGTCGTAGAACTATAACTGCTGATGAGATCAAAGAAGCTGGTGATTTTGGGAGCTTCATGCTACCCTACACGTCTTCTAATAAATCACTAATGGCAGATGTAAGGATAAAGACCATTAACCCCATCAGCTTACCTATTGCTATGCACGGTCAATTAGACACATTGTGGTTGTACTCTAGCCTTCTCACAAGTCAGCCACCAAACTGGCAGGGGTTCATGTCTGAAATAACGACATGCAACAATTTCCACTGCACGGCAGTAGTTTACAACCCCATGGTACCTTTGAATCCAGGAACAAATGAAGCTGTATATAGTACCATGATGTATGTGCAGTCCCAATCCCTAAAGGCAGGACTGTGTTGCGCAACCATAACATTTGATCAGCCATTGTACTTAAAAGCTACAAAATTAAGCAAGACACTCATCCACAGTTTAGGAACATGTATATAAGGCTGGGTGGCTTCCACCAACTAATGTCCTTTCTTGGAGCGGGCTGTAAGATCATGGAGGGGAGTGGGATCGATGATTTGTGGGCAACCGTGTATGCTAGGAATTCCCTACCTAGGATAATGGAGGGAAAAGCGTACACAAAGACATTAAGAGCATGCCTCCTTACAGATGCTGCATTGCATCTTTTGCTAATTCAACCCGATGTTGATATAATTTCTCTACAAGTCTGTATAGTGCTGGATCAAGAAGTCCTGGCTTAGACAATCTCAGATACATGACTGCCATCTCTCCTAAGCATGTACCAGTTGAAAGGATGCCACCCACACATAGGGCAGCATACTTCCATAGCCTTCGGGTTCATCTCCATGCAAGCACATGACTTCACCTAAAAACTGTGTTAAAGAAAGAAGAGTATGGTTATGCAGTAGAACAAGGATCAGTGACGGCGATCATTATGGAGAAGTCAGCAGCGCCTCCGGAGCTACTTCTAAATATAAGGTGCCAGTGTAAAAGCAGCACACGTCTAAGTTCCTCATGTAGTTGCTCCAAGAAAGGCATTCCCTGTAGCATACATTGTAAATGTGAAGGTCACTGCCTTAACAGCTCGAAATTTGAAAGTGAAAATACATAGACAAATTTCAGCCATTCTGCCTGTTCTCTGTGTTTCACAACAGTCGCTCAGTTTGCATTAAATTTATAGTTTATCAAGTGATTTTGATGATGACATACTTTAAACTGTACAACACTTACCAAAACACGGGTTTTTAGAGTCAAAATACATATTACCTGGTTATTGGCGGCCATTTTGAATTTCCTCTAAAAACATATTTCCCCATGTGTGAATTTTGGAGAATTTTTCTGGCATGTATTTTGGGCCATACCGAAGTGATTAAAACAGAAATTTGTCTGTTATACAAAATGTCCGGGTCCATGTCAATTTCTACTGTACTATGAAGCTGTTGCTGCGATTGGCAGTTGTTTCCCAGTCAAATTAGATTCAAAATATTCAACACAATATTTATTAAATTGTAAATTTATCAAAGACATACAATTTGGACATTTTTTCTGACAGACTTGTCAAGTTTCATTACAGACTTACATCATTTTGATTGTGACATCAGCTAACAAGTGATGTATTTGATTCTGACATCTATTTGAGTGACTGATCAGATCGCCCAATATTGGCCATCATAACGATTGTTCATCATCTATCATACATGCCTATCAATCTTTGTTATGCCTCATTAACCTCTGAGCTTCCTGGTTGAAAGACCCATAGAGGATAGACTTTTTGACATATTTATGAAAGAAACTGCGAGAGCAGAAAACAGGTTGTGTCAAAAATATTTGCATAACCTGTGCACAAAATAAAGATGTGTAATGCTAGTTAGTTCTGACGTAGGCCGTATTCTCACGAGACTTAATTGGCATAATGCCATACTGTGGTATGGTGTTATTCCCGATTAACTCTCCAGTATGAACACAGCCTTAGACAGCCTTGTCAGAAATGTCAAAAATTTAACAGACACTGATCGACCGACCGACCGACTGACCGACAAACTAATTTCTAGTTTCGAGTCACGGCTAAAAGATGGTTTATTGCCAATTTTAACACAGTTATCCAGAAGTCTGATTCATCAATTATTTCTGAAGACATCTTATTTATTATACCCCATAATAAATGTATTGTTAATAATTTTATGTAACACGTACATTCTCTTTAAACCAGAACGATATAGACATCTTATTGGTCAGTTTGGTTGTCCATCATCGGAGATTTTCATAGATTTTCTGTAAATCCTTTAACCATTTAACACTTAAGCTGGCCAAACACGGACTCGGCCAGGGTCTTGAGAAATGTCAATTTGTAGAGGAGACTATTTTTGAAAATCTACAAGTGGAATGACTGGATCGATAACCATGCCAGTCATTCTAGTGGTAAATTTAAAAAAAGTTTTTCTCTTGGTCTGCAAATGGAAATTTTCTATGGAAAAATTGAAATTTTGAACAAATTTGAGGGTTTGCATGGTTAAATGGCAAATTATTGCCGCGGCTGCTCCTCGAGAACCACTTGACGAAGTTGAACCAAAGTACTGGAAGAATCCTATGAGGTGGTATGCAGATGGTTTAGATTTTCTGAGCTTTTTGGTTATAATTCCAATGCAGACTTTTGCTTTAAGAGCTATTGGTCCAATCTAAACCAAACTTTGTTGACAGGATACTAGGGTGGCAGGCTTCGGACATTTGGAGGTTTTGCTGGTTTAATTATTGGGTCTCCAAAAGATTGATAGCGTTGGTTTGAATTGTATTTAAACGGAGTATGTTATTAATTATAGGCTTGTTTTGTGAAGACGCACATCCGTATCCGATTGGTTATTAACCCTTTAAAGCTTGAAATTTTAGTTTCTCAGTTTCAAAACAGGTACAAGAAAATTGTTCAATATTTTGAAAGTAATTTGGCTGATACCTGGTGCTGCCATTGTCAAAAACAGCTTCCAGTCAAATTACTTTCAAAATAGTCAACAAAAATGAAAATATTCCTTACATCATAAAGAGTTTGTCATTGGTGGTCTGTAAGTGTCAAAGGGTTGAACGATTGTTAGAGAAAGAAACAATGGTTTTGGTGAAAAACAAATGGCGATGCCACAATCACAAAACTGTAATGTAATAAACTGAAAATACACATTTCCATGTCTATTAGGTGTCTACATGTATAATAATATTGTTGTTGTTGTTTTCCACAGACAATGCTATCCCTATCAAATCATGGTTTAGTGATCCGACAGACACAACACTCCTCTCGTTATTGCCATTGCTTGATGCATTGAGATTCTGTCACGATGTACGATCGGTACTCAGAAGAAATTTACACCTACATCGACTCTGGCAATCTTAATATTCAGTCACGCAGTCATCTCATCAACATTATCATCATCATTGTAATCACCATATCATCATCACCATAATCCTAGACAATTTCACCATAACTTCATAATCATCATCATTGTCATCATCTTCACCATCGCTCTCACTTAAACAACTGTTGTTTTTGTTGTTGTTGTTGTTGTCATCATTTGTATTTTATTATAAAGTATAGGTTCATGTGTGCTGTGACAGAAAAATGCATGATAGTTCAGCCCTCTGAAATCACACGTTGAAATAGCACTATCCATTTAATGGTCATGCCCTCCAAAATGGCTTCTGCAGTGATTTTAAGAATGTTCATTTGCGGACCAAGAGAAGAATATTTTAGAAAACGTACCTCCGGAATGACTGCTGGTTGGTAATGTTTGTTTCCATTTCTGATACATTAAACAAGATCTGATAAAGATTTCTCAAATCCCATAAGCAGATTCTCTCAATATATAGAGCGTGGAGTGGGACTTTTCCTTCACCACCTACTTAGGAAACCCTTCCAGACTGACAGCCCCACTGCTCAGTGAAGTCCTGTACACATAGAATCACACCACCTATATATTGTAGCGTATTTACACAGGTAGCGCATCAGGGAGTTACTGACAGTAGTGTTGACAGAACTCTGTAACGTAGCTTGTAAGAGCAGACGACCAGCTATACCGCTTAAGAGAGGTCCAGTCGGCACATATCTGACCACCCCAGGCTTTGGCTGCCTGGAGACGCTGACATCTAATGCATGACCTGCTGCTGCTTAACTGTGAGCCCTATGTGTACTATTGAGCTGATCCTTTCATAGTGGCTGAGAAATGTTTTTCGAGTCTTGTTTAACCTTTAAACTCTCAAGCTGATGCCTTCAGCAGTAGTCTTGAGAAATGCCCATTTGCAGGTGAAGAGAAGACTTTCTCGATCATTTAACACTGGAATGACTGGCTTGCTAACCGAGCTAGTCATTCCAGTGATACATTTTCAAAAATAGTCATCTCTTGGTCTGCAAAGGGACATTTTCTGTAAGTTTATACAGGTATTTGTGTCATTGCAGTATTTTAGCATCGACAGGAGATTGAACCCACAACTGGCGACAGCCCCAGCATCATATCCCACAAATGTTTCCACTAGACCAATGTTGTAGGATATCCTGCAGTGTCGCTCTCATGGTAATGTTTGTGGCCCCTGGCGCTAGGTGCTATCCTGGGTCAATTTGGAATTTTCATGAACAGTCTGGAGGATTAAAGGGTCACTGTATCGACACCGGGCGTCATAATAAAGTTACTGAATAATGGATATTTATTCGCAGCACTGCATGGAGCAGTTAATATAGAATTTTTTAGCATGAGATTTCAACTTTAACCCTTTGGTGGTCAAGCTGGCCAAAAACTGTACCTGCACTGACATTTAGGAATGTCCATTTGCAGGCCAAAGAAGGGTATTTTTGACAACTTAGCGTTGAGGTTCCTGGCTCGATAATTGATACAGTTATTAGTGGTAAACTTTCGAAAATAGTCTTCTTGTCCACCAAATAGGTATTCAATAACCAAGTATTTCCTTGACGAATTTTGAGCATTACATTGTTAATGCACAAAATGCTTAGGTTTGTTATGTTGGTGGTTGCAGCCTGTGTGAAGCCCAATCTTTACATTTGTGAATGATATTTAACAGCACTCTAGGTAATGCCCATGTTATCTAGCTTATGCTCATGCTTGCGTTTGCGTTACGCAGGGGGTTGCTGTAAACAAACCACGATTACATGTGCTCCATAGACGATATATGATGTCGGGATTTATTGCGCTACTACAGACAGTGCTTGCTTACTCGGCAAATAATAGCTATAATGTTATTTTAAATTCAACTAATAAATTTGTTATTGTCTGTATCTATTATTGACCGCAAACTCATTCATGAAAATTTGGGTTTTTCTCATAAAAATGTTTATTTGCAGCCCAAGAGAGGATTATTTTTGGAAATTTACCACTGGAATGGCTGGCTCTTTTATCGAGCCAGTTATTCCAGTTGTAAATCTTTAAAAAATAGCATTCTCTTGGTCTCCAAAAGAACATTTCTAAAGGGGCACTGCTGAAGCCATTTTGGGCAGGCTGGGTTCAAAGGTTAATAGTAAAATATAAACCATTGTCAGACCGCCATGTTTTTGACAACTCTGGTAGAATGTTGGTGTCAGTTGGTGTGTGCGTGCCTTTGTGCACGTGAATTCCTTTTCAAAGCTAATTATGCAACACACTATTTGGTCATATTTCTGGTAGAATGACATAACATAACACACAGTTTACTAAACAGCATGCTGATCATTGTCCAGCCGTGGATAACCAGCCGTCAGATGATGCAAAACTAACATAGCGCAGAACGAGAACAACTGTTATTGTAGTGAAGCGATTAGCTGTTAGAAAAGTATATTATATCTAGAATATTTTTTAGAAATGGTTGCACATATTCACAATATATTAAATAAGTATTATTATTATTATTATTATTATTATTATTATTATTATTATTATTGTTATAATAGTATGAAAGATCTAGATATATATTAGTAAATATCACACACACATATATAGAAGCTTTACTATGATTGTTGACTGTCAGACTGTTGCAAGTTACCAGACAATAATTTCAATTGGCAATAACTCTGGACATGGTGAATATTTTGAAAACAATTTGACTGAAAGTTGTTGGTGGCTTAGCCACCAACAACTTTCAGTCAAATTGTTTTCAAAATATTCAGCGTGTCCAGAGGTAAACCTCATGGAAAATGTAGTCTGCAGTAATTCAGCAGACAGACAGGCAAAATAACTCTATATCTTGTAAGTTCTTGCGTTTAAGACCTATTTAAATATATAATATATATATATCACAGGTCTTCAAATTATTTGTTGCAACTTGCAAAGTTATAGTATCAGTCTGTCTATCAGACTTCTTAACATTTCTGACAGTAAGTACCTGAATTGTATGTCTTTGGTTAATTTTCAATTTAATGAACATCCTGTTGTATATTCTGAAACTAATCTGACTGAGTGAGAGCTGTAGTTGCCGCCATAGGCACAGCAGCTGCCAGTCAAATTAGTTTCAAAATGTTCAACAGCTTATCTATATAGTAACATTGAAATTGATATTCTGTAAATTCAGGCAATAATTTCACTGGCTAATAAAGGTTGACTTTTATGAATATACCGTTACTGTTTAATGGCTTGAGCGACCACCTGTATTGAGTGACTACCCGTGTTTTGTGACTCTTGATGGGCCATTCACTGGAATAGACAACTACTATAAATAGGCTCAATAACATGGCCTGTGGTATATAATATAATGGCTGAATTAATGCTTTGTTTACTAATTATGATATCATAGTTGCGTAAAAAATTGAAGTTACCTCTAGTACTGTAATTTCTTTCTAGGAGAGATAACCACTGTTTTTTAGGGGACTGTGCTGATAGTGCTGGGTAATGCACTGTGCCGAGACTGCTGGGTAATATATTGGTATGTTTTCACTGTGCTGTGAGTGCTGGCTAATATTCACCTTCTCGTGATAGTGGTATTCTTGAACCTTCTAATCCTCGAATTCGTTCAAGAAAATTTAAATCTTATAGAAAATGGCCATTTGCAGACCAAGAGAAGACTATTTTTGAAAATTTAACACTGAAATGACAGGCTCGGGTTATCGAGCCAGTCATTCTAGTGGTAAAATTTTTAAAATAGTCTGTCTGCAAATGGCCATTTTCTATGAGAAGATTAGTCTCTCCGCAAATGGACATTTTCTATGAGAAGATTTAAATTTTCTTGAACGAATTCGATCTAGACTTCTGCAGAAGTTGTTTTCTGATATCAGTGTGAAAGTCCTGAAATTCCAGTGTCTTTATTGAGTAATGTCCAGTATATTTTACAATTGACCACTGGAGTGACTGTAGCGATAACCGAGCCAGTCATTCCAGTGATAAATTTTCAAAAATAGCCCTCTTGTGTTACTAAGGGCCATTTACTAAGCAAAAAATTTAATTAAAGTGTTAAAAATTAAGTATTGAGTTAGAGATTGTCAACTATTACCCCCACCCCACCCCCCCCACCCCGTGTAGCTGAGTCATATTAACCCCTTTAACCCACAAACTTGTTTAAGAAAATTTAAATTTTCTCATAGAAAATGTTCATTTGTAGACCAAGATGAAATTATTTTTCAAAATTCATCACTGGAATGATTAGGTCAGTTATCTATCTAGTCAGTCAGTCCAGTGGTAAATTTTCAAAAATAGTCTTGGTCTGCAAATGGACATTTTTAAAGAGCACTATGCAAGCATTTTTTTGGTGAGTTGAGTGTTCAGATTTAATTGTATTTGTGTAAGTGTGTTGACACATTTCATCCGAATAAATTATTGCTTTTATAATGGTGATTTATCTCGCTTGGTTGCTTGAAGTAAAAATAATAGTCAATGAAGCATTAACTTTTTAATTATTTGCCATTTTGAAATTAGTTTGATCCGGTGTGCATACTTGTGCCTACTTACGCCATAGTGTGTGTCTTGTGCTTATTTCTGTTATTTTATACATGTTCACTGGATTACAGTACTGCTCAGAAATAAGTTTACACGTTTTGAAAACAAAATAAAATGTACTTTTGAATACTTTGAACGTAATTGAATTGGAAGACATTGTTCAAAATATTCAATAGTAGATTTCTTATTGACATGTTTCTGTTTTTATTTTGGAAACATTAACCCTTTCATTGATAAATTCCCCATATCTTAATTTCAAGACCATAGTACAGGAAAACTTAAATATTTTAAAAGTTAATATGACAGGAAGCTGTTGCTGCAACAGCTTCCAGTCATATAACAACTTCCAGTCATATTAACTTCAAAATATTCAACAGAATAAGATTTATATCGTAAAGAATTTACTTTTTCAGGGATTTGTCGGTGAAAGGACTAACTTATTTATGAGTTGCACTGTAGTTCTCGTGCATGATTATCTAAATGCGATGCTTATCACATTAATACATCTATTATATAATATCCATTATGTGTGCTGTGCTCCTTATTAACGATACTAACCATTTTCTAGATAACCGTAGACATTCTCAGGATATTTTGTAGCGATTTTTTTATGCACCTGAATTTTTTTGTAAATAAAATAAGTAAAGCAAAAACATCTTAGTACAATTTTGAACACACAATTTAAGAAATCTTCTTTTCAATATTTTGAACATAGTTGGATTGGAACACATTGCTGGCTTCTAATCCAATTATGTTAAAATATTCAACAGTACCTTTTCTTTTGGAAACATTATTACTTATCACTGAGCAGCTGTAGTGTACTGTTGAGAACCTTCACCCATGTGATCACCTGAAGACGGGTAGGCTCATCGCACAAGTCAGCTCCAGGAAGAAATCATTTGGAGAGACTGTGAGTGGGTGGGATCTATGATGGTCATTTCTTAAAACAGGCCGTTGTTTAAATCTGGTGGTCTTTCAGCAACCACATGTTCTAAAAATATCTTATCTCATAGTTTTCAAAAGGAATCGTCAATTTTATCTATCCCGTTGTCTGTCTATGTTTTCCTCAATATCTCATATGCTCTATTTGTTTATTTTCCCCACCTCTTCATATCCACACTTCTGTTTGAATTTTTCTGCTCGGGCGCTACAATGTGAGAGAACGTATAAAACTAACTGGATCACAAATCTGAAATATCTTGATTTAGAATTTTCTAACGTAGTTATAATAAAGAGCTTTAATCCTGTATGTATTTCCGTTATGTTTAGCCATCCTTTACTAAGAATTAATGTTACTAATGTATTTAATAGCTAACCAATCAGATTTCAACACATAAAAGATTTGCTGCGCGTGACATGATTAATGCAAGATGAAATGCCGTCTGTAGGATGTGTGCGTGATGCTGAGTAGTAGTTTATGCTTCCAGTGTAACATCTCTTTCTAATCTGTGCAGTTTAACATTGTACGTATACCTCCTATTTGTGTATCCTTGAAAATAGCACTTTAAGCCAGAGTCATCGTTGTACAGGTTTTCTATTGGCTATTAATGTGTGAAGTTAAACTTAAGAGGGTTGTTAAATTTTTTACTGAAAGCAGATCTCAAAGATTGTTTTTTTGTGACTAACCTCATTGCCTTTATAACAGGCTTTCACACATAAATGCACTTCATCAACACTTGTGTGAAATTATTACTAACATTTGTCTTAACCGTTTGCTGGGCAAGACTTAAGAAATTATGTTCATTTGTAAGCCAAGAGAAGTATTTTTGAAAATTTACCATTTGAATGACTGGCTCGATTTTCAAGCCAGTCATTCCAGTGGTAGATTTTCAAAAATACTCTTCCCTTGGCCTTCAAATGAACATTAACTGAGCAAAAATGTCCCATTGTCTCGACCATTATAGTAGCAAAATATTACCTCCGAATACTATAATGAGAATTGCCACACGTCACAGCCACTGCATGTGTTCATTTTGTTAATAATTAAACATGATAATGTATTTAAATATTCGATAAAAATGACAACCGCAAAAGTCAGATAAATTGTATAATTTAATATTTCAATGCACAAGGGAAAATGTTTTTTCAATTATATTAATTGGAGGTACGTTTAAAACAAATATTGCTTTAACTACATGGAGTAGGAGGAGCTGAAGAAAACGTATTGGTGCATAGATTTCTGGTGTAATATATCATTTACCATGTGAAAATTTAACATTTTATTTCAATCTACCTAATTATATCTTTTTATATATATATGGCCCGAGGACCTGTTGTTAATGTATATGATATGTTCTGCTGTTGAGTATTTTGTTTATGTTAATTATGTAATACACTATCTGGATTTCAATTGTCAATCTTTTTTGTGCAAGCAGAGCTATGCGGTATGTTTAGTTGACCCTTTCAAGGCGAATTCAACCAAATCCGGCCTCTGTGGGGTTGAAAAATGTCCATTTGTGGGGCAACAGAATACTATTTTTATACCCCACCAAAAATTTGGTATGGTATTATATAATGCCGCCGTCCGTCCAGGCGGGTGGGCATGCGGGCGGCAGAGTGGTTTCCGGATGATAACTTGGTTACCATTTGTCGGATTGCATTGAAACTCCATAGGGTAGTTGGACTAGGTCTGGGGAAGAAACCTATCGAAATCGACAATGATTCAAAATCTGGTGGCCATCTTGAAAATTTGTTTCCAGATGATAACTCCATTACTGTTTGTCGGATCGCTTTGAAACTTCATAGGGTGGTTGAACTAGGTCTGGGGAAGAAACCTATCGAAATCGATGATAATCCGACATCTAAGATGGCCGCCAGCGACTGGTGGCCATCTTGAAAATTGGTTTCCGGATGATAACTCTGTTACCATTTGTCGGATCGTTTTGAAACTTCATTGGGTGGTTGGACTTGGTCTGGGGAACAAACCTGTTGAAATTCACAATGATCCGATATCCAAGATGGCCGCCAGCCACCGGTGGCCATCTTGAAAATTAGTTTCCAGATGATAACTCCGTTACCGTTTATCGGATCGCTTTGAAACTTCATAGAGTGGTTGGACTAGGTCTGGGGGAAAAACCCTTGAAATTGACATTAACCAAAATCCAAGATGGCCACCAGCCACCATCTTGAAAATTGGTTTCCGGATGATAACTCCGTTACCGTTTATCAGATCTAGGTCTGGGGAAGAAACCTTTCGAAATCGACGATGAACTCCAAGATGGCCACCAGCCACTGACGGCCTTCTTGAAAATTGGTTTCCGAATGATAACTCAGTTACCATTTATCGGATCGCTTTGAAACTTCATAAGGACTGGTCTGGGTCTGAGGAAGAAATAAATATTTTCTGATAGCTCTCATTTATTGGGTTGTCATCATGGTGGGGTATTATGCGCCGCTTGGGGAGCTCTTGTTGAAAATTTATCACTGAAATGACTGGCTCGATAACCGAGCCAGTCATTCCAGTGGTAATATGTCAAAAATAGTATTGTTTTGTGAGTCTTGTCCTGCAGATGATTTTTTTTGGCCAAATTTAGTCATGAAAGGTTTGTTATAGTGCTGATGAACTCCAAGAGTGCTGATTAACTCTGTACACTACTTGTTAGCTCACCTGACCTAAAAGACCAAGCGAGCTTATGCCATGGCAGCCATTCAGCGTCTATCCATCATCCGTTGTCCGTCATCCCGTACTTCAAATCGCTTATTAATAGTTTGACCGATTTCAACCAAATTTAGCTGGGAGGATCCTATGCTGCTACTTTTGGGTGAAAACCATAGATTTTATGAAAGATTACCGAAAATGGGCAAAATGCTACTCCTTAGCTGCTTGACATATTTCAACCAAATTTCACTAGATGGATTCTGTGGTGGTAGGCTCTAGAAAATGTTTTCAGAATTTTAATTGATTAATTTTTTGGGTGAACATCTTAGGTTTTATGAAAAATCTACCGGAAATGGTCAAAGTGCTACTCGTTAGCTGTTTGACATATTTCAACCAGATTTGACTAGATGGATTCTATGGTGGTAGGCTCTAGAAATTCTATTCAGAATTTTGATTGATAAATTTTTTGGGTAAATGTTAGTTTTGTAAAAAAAATTACCGGAAATTTGCAAAATGCTACTCCTCATTAACCGCTTGGGGGATTTCAACCTAGTTTGGCTGGAAGCACCCTCCCTATGAGTGTAGGTTTCAGAACTTGTATACAGAATTTTGATTGGTAAATTTTTTTGTGAAAATTAACCGGATATCGCTTAAAATGCTAGTCCTCATTAACTGCATGGGCGATTTCAACCAGACTTGGATGGAAGGACCCTATGGTGGCAGGCTTCAGATCAAGTGTGCCGAATTATGATTGGTCAGTTTTTGGGTGGACATCTTGGATTTTCCAGTTTTTTGGTAAATCATTTAAAATCCTACACCTCATAAACGCTTGGCAGATTTCAATTAAGACCCTAGGTGGGTAGGCTTCAGAACCCATATACAGAATTTTGATCGTCAATTCTTTTGGTGGCCCTCTTCGAAAATTATGCATTATGTCTTTAAATGCAAATGGTTCAAATGCTATTGGTCCAGGTGAGTGCCACAGGCCCTTGGGCCTCTTGTTTATTGGTACATGTAGTAATTGTGTTATTTAGGAGATTGTGTTCGTTTTGTCATTGCAAAATAATTAATTTATTTAATACAATGTGTTGCATATGAGATTTATCACCTGCCATTCATAGTTAACCGTTTAATGGTCAAGATTTGTCAAGAAAAATTCTACTTATTACCTTCCATTAGCAGGATCAGAGAAACTAATTTTGAAAGTTTACCACTGGAATGACTGGCTCAGCTATCGAAAATAATCTATCAGTTTGCAAATGGATATTTTTGAAGACCACTGCATGAAGATGTCATTTCTGGTTGAGCTTGATCATTGAAGCGTATGTGTAATATATCTGCGATATACAGATATGCCGTTTTGTCAATCTTATAACCACAGTATTGGAGCCAATGGGGAAAGATAATATTGCTGTGGCACGTTTAGTCATACTTAAATTTTTTGACTTCTGCGACTGTAGGGTGGGTACCTAGTGGCATAAATTATCACCCATATAAGAACTAGGTCAGTATGACCTAGTTTCTGGATTGTATAGGTCAAAAGTAAATTTTCATCGGAATTAGTAATTTATTCAGTCAGTACTTTTTCATCGTTTGAGCGATTTATACCAAACTGATAAAATGACCATAGGTATTTTGTCATATTTAGAACTATTGTGCTGTGATGTGTAGGCTGACGTCATAATCAATGCCGTCATGAATGACCTAGATAAGTTTGTCACGAACGCTTAATTGATGACCAACTAAGCATTGTTGTACGAATTGTATGGCTTTACTATTTAATAAACATTCTGATGAATATTTTGACCTGTATAGTTTTTCTGGAAATTGAGATTCAGGGAATGTAGGGATCGATCGATCCAAACACGGGCAAAGCGTAGGTGGAGCTTAGCTAGAAATGTGCAGTTCATAGCTAAAACTGAATTCATCCATTTGACTTAGTTTCTTGAGAATACTTGTATAGGACAAATGTTAATTTCATTTTTGAAACAATAGTTTAATATTCACCCAGTACATTTTGTATTCTTTTTAAATATTTAGATAAACAATATTGTAATTCATGTTACTTAACCCTTTAACCTTCGAATTGTTCAAGAAAATCCCAATCTTCTCATAGAAAATGTCCACTTGCAGACAAAGAGAAGACTATTTTTGAAAATTTACCACTGGAATGACTGGCTCGGTTATCGAGCCAGTCAGTCCAGTGGTGAATTTTCAGAAATAGTCTTCTCTTGGTCTACAAATGGACATTTCTCAAAACCACTGCAGAGGCCATTTTTGGCTGATATGAGTGTTAATGGGTTAAGCTATAGAGCAGGTAGACCAGAGATCTTAAGAGATAGGCAGCAGAGCATCAAGGCCCTTGAGCCTCTTTTATTTAAAGCAATGTAGACAACTATTACCTCCGTGGCTGATGTGCATAGGTCTCATTCACATTGGTTATAGGCTTGTATTTAATAACATCACTGCCACACCCAGTGCATTTAATTATATTAATGCTTATCACGCTGATGTCAAAATTTTAAATCAAAATTAAATTAAAAGATGAACTGGTGTTTATTTTTCAACAAATTTGGTTGGAGATGGTGCTGTCGTAGACAGCAACATCTTCCACCAAAATTGTTGAAATATGTACACCAGTTTCTTTAATATTGACACGGTAAAAGATGGAATATTGACATCAGTGTGGTAAAAGTTAGTGTTAGTTAATTATTCCGACATTTATTCCTACGAGTGAATTTACCTCCCTTTGATGTATCAACCCATAGATTATGTAACCCATTTTGTGTCGGCGTCTCAAAATGCGTAAAATCCTACTTCTGTTAATTAACCATTTAATACCCACATCACTTAAAGATAATTCATGTTTTTCCTCAGTAAATGTTATTTGCAGGCCAATAGATTATGTTTTTCTAAATTTATCGCTGTATTGTTCAGAGGCCGTTCTGGCAGTGTTGGTCATTAAAGGGGTAATGGTTAAGAAAATACTAATTTGTGATTAATTTATGTCTACAGAGTAAGAGAATATTTTTTGAAAATTTACCACTGCAAGAACTGGCTCGGGAGCCAGTCCTTCCAGCGGTAAATTTTCAAATAATGTCTACTTTTGGCCTGCCAATGGACATTCCTCAAGATCACTGCAGAGGCGGTATTGTACCAGTAAAATGTTAAGCTGACACAAGAGTGGGTCAAGAGAGGGCTGTCCATGCTCATACTGGAGACTTTATGAGTGATGCTTTTGCTTCGCTAGTTCTACTTGGAACATATCGACCCATTAATGGTCCAGCTGGCAAACAAGGGCTTCTCCAGTGGTCTTGGGAAATTTTTATGTGCAGGCTATGACAAGAATATTTATTATAAAGATTTTACCATTGGAATTCCAGTGGGAAATTTGCAAAAATAATTATCTGCTGACCTACAAATGGATGTTGACTAAGAATATATTTTGATTGTCTTAGCCAATTCACCTTTCCAGAGTACCCACCCATCATATGACGTCATAATGAACTGGGTGGTGTGTACAATGACATCATAATGAATGACGTCGATAAGTACGTCACGAACGAGTATTTGATGACGGTCTATGGGCTGTTGTACAAATTGTTTGCTTTTACTATTTAATAAATATTCTGTTGAATATTTTGAAACTAATTTGACTGGGCGCTGTTGCTGCCTATGGCAGCAACAGCACCCAGTCTAATTAGTTACAAAATATTCAACAGCTTCCCTGTATAGCTTTCAGGAAAGTGATAGCTAGGGCATTCGGGGATGGATCAATCCAAACACGGCGAGGTGTGGGTGGAGCTTAGCTAGTGATGGGCCATTTTGACCTGGAAAGAATTACTGGAGTTTCATATGTATATGTTGGTTATGGGGCTTGCAAGAAGCCTACTTACTATTCTTTGCATCAGTTGTCTGTGCATCTGGTCAGACATCTGTACTTTCATGCAGACCTTGGCCTTTCTTCAATAACCTATGATCTAATATTTACCCTTTAGTGGCCAAATTTGGTCAAGAAAATCTTTATTGAATCTCCATTTACAGGTCAAGAGAATACACATTTTGGAAATTTATTACTGGAATGACTGGCTCGTTTATCGAGCCAGTCATTCCAGTGGTAAATTTTCAAAAATTGTATTCTCATTGCCTGTAAATGGACATTTCACAAGACCATAGTAGAGGGCGGTTTTGGTCGGAAAGGGTTCATAAAACTGTACAGGTATGTTGATTATGGGGGTGTGGGAAAATGATGATTTAAGTCGAAGAAAAACCCTAAATTTGCAAGGATTTGTACATGTCTTGTTAGATGCAATGAAGGAAGAATGGATAGATGGACTGACCCCCTTCCCCCCCCCCCCCAAAGATGTCACTTTTAAACTCCATAATCAAGTTATGTGTGAAGTTTCGTTTATATTTTCCAAGTAGAGTTATTCAACGAAAAACTAAATTACCATAGGGCCCAATTTTTTTTTCATGGTTTGTGCAGAGGAATGGTGTCGAAACAAGAATTTAATTTCCAGCGTTTCGATGAGATTTTTCGCATCAGCTTTGTTTATGTTACAGTTTAGTCATTTGTATGTGTGTAACAATGGGTATGACTCAACAGATGTACTTAAGTTACGAGCATTTTAAAGATAGATCTATCTCTTTTCTAGCCGCCGCTTTATCAAAGACTTGCAGATATTATTACTTAGATTGACAATTATCTACCTACATGCTTTACCAAATGTTTAATAGGCAGGCAGTCAAGAATAATTTATTCAGTGACCTTGAGAAAAGGGTATTTACAGACCACGTTCGTAATTTTTTTAAATATACCACTGAAATTGTTGACGCAGTCATTCCAGTGGTAAACTAAAACAGAACGTTCTCTTGTCATGCGAGTAGATAGTGGCTATTAAAACAAAAATTAAATGTTTCTTGGCCAATCTTAAAAGACTGGGGTTAAAGGAAGAATAAAACTTGTTGTAGTAATGGAGATGGATGTATCTGATCTGTTACTCAAGTATATGACATCATAATCAATTACGTCACATGTAGGCCGACATCACAATCAAAATGCATAATGAATGACGTATTTAGCTCCATCATGAATATTGATAATTCTGTCAACTTGTCAAGTGTGCGATTTGTATGTCTGATGGATTTACTATTTAATAAACATTATGTTGAGTAATTTGTCTGGCCCGTTACTGCCTACAGCTTAGCTGATGTGTATAATTACCGTGAAAATGAGATTCTGAGAATTCAGTGTTTAAAGTATATAAATCAATCCCAACACGTGCAGAATGTGGGCGGAGCTTAGCTAGAAATGGGCGGAGCATAGGTATAAATGGATTCCCCTATTTCTGCATAGGAATACAGCTGTGACACCAAAACTACTGGTATAGCATGTGAATGTACAGCGTAAGTAAATATTTCAGTCACGTGATTCGCATGTAACCTCCATATAGCAACAGTACAACAGTTATATAGCTCAAAATGTTACCTATCACAAAGATCTGGTAGTACATTCAGATTGGTTCCCCAAAATTTGTCAAATATTTGGGTGTGCGTTGTTTGAACTATGCAAGGTTCAAAGTTTTAAGTATTTTTTAGTATAGTGTTACGCATTGTATACATCAGAAAAGTTTTACAGCAAAATAAAGTTAGAGTTTTCTTATTCTTATGGTGGATTATTATAGTGCTTTTACTCAGTTACAAAGTATAGTAATTTTGCCTACAGATAACCGGGATACTATGTCATTATAGAGACACTAGCTTTCCCGAAAACTTGATGCTTGCTAAGTTGTCATGACGCGAACTGAAGTGGTATTATAGAGACAATGTTAGTCAATTATATTTATTGATGATAAACGACCCCATGAAAGCGCAATATATCCTGATAGTAAATGTAGATGTTAAGTAGATTTTTTGTACTTATAATACATAATTACCTTCAAATAACTTTGCATGTATTAGCAATGTTTTGCCGCTATTTACGCATATTCTCTTATGTGATGTGGATGATATTTGCATACCCACCCAAACTGGCCTCTTCTATGGTGTTGTGGAATGTCCATTTACTGGCCAAGAGAATACAATTTTTGAAAATTTATCACTGGAATGACTGGCTCGATAACCGAGCCAGTCATTCCAGTGATAAATTTTTGAAAATTGTATTCTCTTGGCCTGTAAATGGACATTCAGTAGGCAGATATACAAATTTTCCTGACCAAATTTGACATTTAATGGGTTAAGCTTATTAAAACTGAATGACAGACCTCACAGCAGTCCTAATTTTTGGACATTGATCATACGTTTTATGGCTATATCATACTTTTTATCAGAAAAGATCCAATGTTTAACCCTGAAATCTATTTAAGAAAATTTAAATTTTAGAAAATGTCGATTTGCAGACCAAGAGACGATTGTTTTTGAGAATTGACACTGGGAGTGACTGGTTATCGAGTCTTCCCTTGGTTTGCAAGTGGACATTTCTCAAGACAACAGAATAAGCCGTCTTTGGCTGGCTTGAGTGTTGAAGGGCTAATGAAGTAGAATGGAATGTATTTCATATCTTTAATCTAACTAGAATTGTCATTTGTTGTTCACCCCCCCCCCCCTAACCACTCTGATGTCAAAATTTTTTATTTTCAAATTAAATTGAGAAGAACTGGTGTTCATTTTTCAACAAATTTGGTGGAAGATGGTGCTGTCTATGATAGCAACATCATCCACCAAAATTGTTGAAATATGTACATCAGTTACCTTGCGATTGACACCCTAAAAAATATAATATTGATATACGACAGTGGTGAGGGTTAAACCTTTGCAATTCTGAAGTCCTAGTATATCAATTTCTTAGAAATAATCAAGAACTGATTAAGGCAGCAGGCTTCCAATCAAATTATGTTCAGAATTTTCAACGGAATATTTTTAGTGCTGCTAACCTGAATTTGGAGACAATTTGTCTAATTTTCATAGTCCTATTTGTTATTAGTTGCAAATCGCAACTGGTATGTTTGTCTGTCTGTTGGTTTGTCTGTCAAATTTTTGGCATTTCTGACAAAGCTGTCCCAAGTCGCTAATATACCATGTCATACTTGCAACTAGTATGAGCTCATTTGTATGTCGTCTGTCAGTTGATCTGCTAAATTTTTTGTTATTTTTGGCAAAGCTAACTAATGGACGTTTCCAGTTTTAGCTATGCCCCGCCCATCACTAGCTAAGCTCCACCCACACCTCGCCATGTTGGGATTGATCGATCCCTGAATGCCTTAACTATCAATTTCCTGAAAACTATACAGGTTAGCTGTTGAATATTTTGTAACTAATTTGATTGGGCGCTGTTGCTGCCTATAGCAGCAACAGCGCCCAGTCAAATTAGTTTCAAAATATTCAACAGAATATTTATTGAATAGTAAAGACATACAATTCGTACAACAACGCATAGTCCGTCTTTAAATATGCGTTCGTTACGTACTTATCTACATCGTTCATGATGTCATTCATTATGATGTCATTATACACATCACGTAGTTGATTATGACATCATAGGATGGATGAATAAAGTGGAAAGGTCTATTGTCTGAACAATAGTATAGCACATGTGCTAATAATAACATACATTTTTTTTCTAGGACCAGCTGTAAGCCCTGATAACGTCGTTAATCCTAACCCTTTCATGGTAAAGCCGGCCAAAGCAGTGGTCAAATGTCCAGTTGCAGACAAAACACAAGACTATTTTTGAAAAATTACCACAGGAATAACTGGCTCTATTATCTATCCAGTCATTCCAATGGTAACTTTTCAAAGATAATATATTGGTCTTCAAATGGATGTTTTATGTGAGAAAATTAAGCATTTTTAGCAACTTGGACCACCAAAGATATGGCCTTTGATCCTGTTATTACTGTGACCAGACTGACACCAATCTTAATCATGATATTGTTTTCTTGATCATGATATTGCTAAATACAGGATGGGTTGACTGTTCAAGACACTAGCATTTTCAATTGACCCTTACCACTCTGATGTCAAAACTTTAAATTTTCAAATTAAATTAAGAGTAACTGATGTTCATTTTTCAACAAATTTTGTGGAAGATGGTGCTGTCGTAGACAGCAACATCGTCCACCAAAATTGTTGAAAAATGTACGCCAGTTTCTTTGCTATTGACACAGTAAAAAATAGAATATTGACATCAGAGTGGTAAGGGTTAAATGGTTTGCATATATATTATATAAATATTGTATACTGGTAGTTAGGTCCACTGAAACCAAATTTTAGGGAAATAAGGAAAATATTTCCATTTGATTGACATTTTGATGTTGTCTCCATGACAATATAACTCACAAATGATATAAATGCGGAATACTGTGAGTATAGAAATGTATTATGGCGACGATGATGATGAGGATGATAAAGATAATAATAATAATAAACGTTACAGATTATTTGTTATTATGTATGTACAAAATTTATAGCATATGAGTAAAATACAAACACATATCAAAACCTGTGCGTTAATTATCTTGTTTGTATTAAATCCGAGGGGTAATTGATGCATCCAGTTTATCCATCATTCAATTGATGTTATAATCAACTACATGACGTGTTGGCTGATTTCATAATTAATTACGTCATGAATGACTCGATTTAGTCCATCTTAAAGGTTTAAAAGTCTGTCATGTTGTATGAATTGTGTCTACTATTTTAATAAACATGCTGTTGAATATTTTGAAACTAATTTGACTGGGAGCTGTTGCTGTCATAGTCAAATTAGTTTCAAAATATTCAACAGCTTACCCTGTATAGTTTTCTGGAAATTGAGATTCAGAGAGTGCAGGGATGGATCGATCCCAACACAGTTAAGGTTTGGGTGGAGCTTACCTAGAAATGGGTGAGGCAAAGCTAAAACAGGATTCCTCCATTGATTGATGTAAGATGTTAACCACCTGTCTGTAGTATGTTAACCCTTAGCACACTGATGTTAATATTCTGTCTTTTACGGTGTCAGTACCAAAGAAACTAATGTACATTTTTCAACAATTTTGGTGGAAGATGTTGCTGTCTACGATAGCACCATCTTCCACCAAATTTGTTGAAAAAGAAATACTGGTTTATGTATTAAGCCTTGTTATACCAGTAATAGAATAGGCTCTAACTTACATCCTTTGGTATTCCCATGATCTTATTTATTTACTCTCAATTTTTGGTGAGGTATTCAATTTATGAGATTTACCGTAAGTCTACTATTCTACTTTCCTCCCATGTAAACAAACAGTTAGGGTCACATGATCATAGTTTAGCAGCCATTATCAAGGATAAACTTTATGAATTTCGATGTTGTGGCCATGTTTTATTAGCTCAGGCCGGAGCTTATGCCATGGCGACTGTCCGTCGTGTGTCCGTCCGTCCTTCAACTTTTTCTTTAAACGACTTCTCAAGAACCACAGGGTCGATTTCAATTATATTTGGCAGGAAGCATCCTTATGGCATAGGGATCCAAGTTTGGTCAAATGAACCCGATCGGCCAACGGCCATCTTGGATTTAGGCAGATTTTAGGAGGTCTTCTCCGAAGCCGCTTAGGGGATTGATGCAAATCTCATGAAATATGATCTAAGGCAAGAACTGAACCAAGTTTGTTCAAGGGAACTTGATTGGTCAAATGGTTCGGCGGCCATCTTGGTTGACCTAGTTGTTGCAAAAATTACCTCCAGAACCGCTGAATGGATTGTGCCAAAATTTTGCCAATATGATTGGGGCCTAAGGACTATTAAAGTTTGTTCAAGAGAAGTTGATCCGTCAAAAAACATGGCTGCCGTGGCCCAATCAAAATATAGCGTGTTTGGCAGCCATATTGGATTTTTTTATTTGATGGATTTTGAGGCCGAAATTGGTTTTGTATGTGTTTTGCGGTATTCTGATCACAAATTTGCAATTTTCGAAACTCGGATAAACGGTTTGGTGGCCATCTTTGATCATTTTCCCCCCAAACGCTCCCATACTAAAGCAATCGGAAATTTAAAATGTTTTCTTCTCGTAAACTACGGGGCCGATTTCAATTATATTTGGCAGGAAGCATCCGTAGGGCATAGAGATTCAAGTTTGTTGAAACGAAGCCGATCGTCCAATTGGGCCAGTGGCCATCTTGGATTTTGGCCGATTTTTAGAAACGTCTTTAAAAATCTCCGAAACCGCTTGGGGGATTGATGCAAACCTCATGAAATATGATTTATGCCAAGTTTGTTCAAGGGAAATTGATTGGTCAAATGGTTCGTCGGCCATCTTGGTTGACCTAGTTGTGAAAACAACTTCTCCAGAACTGCTGAAGGGATTGGGCCGAAATTTGGCAGATATGATTAGTGCCTAAGGGCCATTAAAGTTTGTTCAAGAGAAGTTGATCCGTTAAAAAAACATGGCCGCCGTGGGCCAATTAAAATATAGCATGTTTGGTGGCCATATTGGATTTCTTTATTTGATGGATTTTGAGGCCGAAATTGGTTTTGTGTGTGTTTTGCGGTATTCTGATCACAAATTTGCAATTTTCGAAACTGTCGGATAAACGGTTTGGTGGCCATCTTGGATCATTTTCCCGCCAAAAGCTCCCATACTAAAGCAATGGGAAATTTGAAATATTTTTTTCTCGAGAACTACCGGGCCGATTTCAATTATATTTGGCAGGAAGCATCCTTAGGGCATAGAGATTCAAGTTTGTTCAAATGAAGCCGATCGTTCAATTGGGCTGGTGGCCATTTTGGCAGATTTTTAGAAACATCTAAAAATCTCCGAAACGGCTTATGGGATTGATGCAATCCTGATTAAATATGATTTATGGCAAGAGCTGAACCAAGTTTGTTCAAGGGATCTTGATTTGTCACATGGTTTGGCGGTCATCTTGGTTGACCTAGTTGTCGTGAAAACGACTTCTCCAGAACTGCTGAAGGGATTGGGCCGAAATTTGGCAGATATGATTAGGGACCAAGGGCCATTAAAGTTTGTTCAAGGGAAGTTGATCCGTCAAAAAACCTGGACACCATGGGCCAATCAAAATATAGCATGTTTGGCGTATTGGATTTTTTTATTTGATGGATTTTGAGGCCGAAATTGGTTTTATGTGTTTTTGGGTATTCTGATCTCAAATTTACAATTTTCGAAACTGTCGGATAGAGCATTCTAGTTGAAATGTCTATGGTCCAGGTGAGCGATACAGGCCCCTTGGGCCTCTTATCTTATATACATGTTCAGAGAATGTTTTAAGTCGGATAGCCGATGTTATGTTGTAAAGTTGTTAAGGCTAGTGTATTTGTATAGGCGTGACTGTACAATGTTCTGGTAATTCAGTTATAAGTTTTCGTGCCGAAAGATAGTTTTGGACATTGATGATTGAAAATGTCTGCTAGTACTAGCCATACTGGGAAGTCTAAACGGCAGAAGAAATCGGCTGTGCCCTTAGATTTGGACAATTATAAAAATTGGAGTGCTGAAAAATTAAGATCCGAGTTACAGGCAGTGAATATTATCACGCCGGCATCGTTTGGTTTAGCTATTCTTAGGTAACTGTATGTTGAGAACATATTGAAGAAAGACAATGCTCGAAAAATTAGTGCGAAACCGACAACAGTTGCTCGGCCGTTATTGGACTTACAATCTGAGGATATGGCAGCTACGACGCAGCACTCAGACCGTAGACCATTGACAAGTTTTCATACGCGGAGTGATACAGGAAATAGTGCGACGTTCATGACAACACCTATGATTCAGGCAAATAGTTGAACAAACAATTACAGGTATGAAGTTTCATGGACAATCATGACAGTCAGCCTACGCCGCCTAGTGCGACGGAGACGGATATTCCTTTCACACTGACTCATGCGTATCGCAACATTTCAGTACCGAGACAAGCAGCGCATGCGTGCGGAAATGTGAATTGCTGTGCCCATAACACATCCGGGGTTAAGACTGTTTTTCGACCGGCGAATGTGGACACAGATTTGACAGCTAGGAGCGGACAGATGTTGTTTGGCGTGTCCCCGGAGGATATCCTGTGCATGGACCTTATGTCGCCATCGCTACGCACGCAGATTATAGAGGGTAACGATGTGAACTTGGCTACCTTTCTGATTCTTTATTATGACGTCCCCAAAATTGACAATGAAGTGGTAAAAGTGAATCACAGACTTAAGCGATCTTTGTCTCTGGGCGAGTTTATTACATCTTTTGGGAGATATAAGCGAACAATGTGTAACACTTTTCCAGACAGAAGAGAGGAGTTAGATCAGTATGAGGCAATAATTGTAGGGATTTTCAATGCGTATGGCAATAAGTTTTATGAATACCATGAACTTTTTCTCTCAAAAGTGCAAATGCCCTTCAAATGCACAATTTGAAAATGGACTGGTCCATAAGGGACAGGGATGTGCTCCAGCTAGTAACCGGGGGATCTCGTTCACGTTATTGCGGTACATGTGGCGAGTCTTCACATGACACTGCATTCTGTAGCAAGAATACTAATAGTCAAGCACAATACCTAAATGCAGACACGCAACATACAGTACAGCTAACTTCGCTAATAGGGGTGAATGTGATGTTCATTTCGGTACTGAAATCTGCAATAATCATAGTACTAAGCACGGCTGCTCCAGGTTTAGGTGTTCTCTTAGCCATATTTGCAGTAAGTGTAAAGCCAGAGACCATGTTTTGGCTGAAGGTTCGAAAGACATCCGCTTTCAGCCTTTTAGAAAGAAATTACTGTTGAATGAGAATAATAACAATTCAGTGACTGCTCCAGTGAATGTTGGTCAGTTAAATTTCGAGTTGGCTGGTCACGAAGACACCGCATTCGTGCAATATCTTACAGATGGTTTTAAATTGGGATTCGATACAATGGCGTGTACTACTGACATGACAAAAGAGTGTAGGAATTTACAGTCCGCTCTTAAATAGAAAAATACTGTTAATCAGCTTATAGACATCGAGGTGGAGAGAGGATACCCTTCCGGACCCTTTGTACAATTACCTTTTCCAATGTTTAGGGTTTCACCCATCGGTATAGCTGAAGGAAAATAATCCAGAAAGAAATGCTTGATTGTTGACCTTTCTTCTCCACACGATGATAGTTCACAATATAGTATTAATGACTTAATAGACAAGGAGCCATGCTCTCTCGCATATGTAAAAATTGATGATGCCATACAACGTATAATGTTAGTGGGTAAGGGTGCAAAAATGTGTAAAGCAGACATTAAGGATGCGTTCAAGCTGATTCCCATTTTGCCATCTCAGCATCATCTTTTCTGCATAAAATACCCAGTCAAATTAGTTTCAAAATATTCAAAAGCCTGCCTGTAGTTTTCTTTAAATTGATAGTCAGAGTTCAGAGATCGATCGATCCAAACACGAATGTGGTGTGGGTGGAGCTTAGCTAGAGATGGGTGGGGCATAGCTAAGACTGGAAAGGTTCACTGTGTTGCCATAGTGTAATTAGTGCTGAAAGCAGGCACAAAATGAGTAATTTCTAATGCCCAATATCTGGTATTATAATTACCATGGAAGGTGGACTGTATGTTCTAGACTTGTGGCTGACTAAGTACGTATTGTAACTTATTTAAGCTTGGTGGTTCTGATTACAAATCCATGATAATAGAGGGACATCGCCTGTAACTCGGGTATCTGATGGCAAAATCAACTACTCCCATCCCTCTTGGAAATACTTATTGTCTAAATTTCAGATACATGCTCTTCATACTACATCCCAAATCTTTTATCGGTTGAAGCTCACCACTGTGAGGTTATTATAGGATGATGGCTGAAAAGATCAGTCTGTTTGTTGATCTTCACTACAGGTAACTGGAGATGAGTAGATTCTATTTTATTTCTATTTTCCTTAGACACAGGAATGAGGATGGTTTCCTACACTCATTGAGTCATTTTAATGGCTTAAAGGATTAACAACTCGTTTCAATACTTCTGGATCGCTTGCTAAGGACTCTGATATCGCGGACAGTTCACTTGCTAAGGATACACTCAGATAGGGCTGCCGGTTCACTTGTTATGGATGCACTCAGATATAGCTGCAGGTTCACTTGCTAAGGATACACTCAGATATGGCTGCCGGTTCGTTTGTTAAAGATACACTCCGATATCACTGCTGGTTCGTTTGTTAAAGATACAGATATGGCTGGCAGTTCACTTGCTAAGGAAACACTCGGATATGGCCGCCGGTTCACTTGTTAAGGATACACGCAGATATGGCTGCCGGTTCACTTACTAAGGATGCACCAAGATATCACTGCCGGTTCATTTGTTAAAGATACACTCAGATATGGCTGCCGGTTCACTTGCTAAGGATACACTCAGATATGGCTCCCGTTCACTTGCTAAGGATACACTCGGATATGGCTGCTGGTTCGTCTGTTAAAGATACACTCAGATATCGCTGCCGGTTCACTTGTTAATGATACTCAGATATGGCTGCCTGATCGCTTGCTAAAGATACTCAGATATGGCTGCCTGTTCACTTGCTAAGGATACACTCGGATATGGCTGCTGGTTCGTTTGTTAATGGTACTCAGATATCGCTGCCTGATCGCTTGCTAAAGATACTCAGATATGGCTGTCTGGATGTTTCTTCATTGGATTCAGTTACTGGAAAATAGCTGCCTGTTCCGACTAACCTCAACCGTTCCACGCCACCTTAACCATCCATACTGACGTCGTCGATGACAGTCATCTGTAGATTGGTTTCCAAATTTTTTAAGCGAATAGCTTGGCACATACCGTAACTTCGCTTGGAATTGTACTACAGGGAATCAGTCCATATTCGTCAAAATTACCTCCCTCGAACAACTTAATATCCATCAAGTCTTGTTTCAGATTAACTTTAAAAAGCCTGTGCACATTCGCTTAAAATTTTCTAAAGAAGAGCTTAACACAAGACCTCGATTGTAATTGTGTTACAATAGAATCATCCCATATTCAGCAGAGTTAGTGAGTTATCACCCTGAAAACAAGGTGGATACCACGGGACAGAACCGTTTTTGGGATTGCATTACAGCAGACTGTGCACGTATTCACCAGAATTATCTCCCCTGAAATGTATTTCAGCTCATTAACATTACTGCACTTATGTCAGAGGACATGTGACCAGAACTGCTCTTTTAATTAGTTAATTATTTTATCCTGTTCACTATTTCAAAATGGAGGGATCTGATCTGTCACTCAAGTACCCGATGTCATAATCAAATACACTAGTTAGCTGTTTTTACAATCAAAATGATATAGCTCCGTCAGCAAACTCGAAAGTGTACTTATTCTGTTGAATATTTTGAACCTAATTTCACTGCAAGTTATTGCTGACATACAGTCAAATTCGTTTCACTTCAATTGGATCGAATTCTGGATCTATGGATATCTCAGAAATAAATCTGACTAAAATTTTAACACGAACATGATGAATGGCCAGAATTTATGCCTCATTGAGAAATTTGATATACATAACTATGGATATAAAATAAGTATATATGCACAGAGGTCTGTTTTCCTGGCTTTTGGGTATATGTACTTTCTCACTGAGGCCGGAATAACAGCCTTTCTGATATATGGGCTAAGTAGAATGTTAAAGATTTTAATCTTTGCAATGCTTTTAGTATAAACTCGGGGTGGGCGTGGGGATCACAGAAATATATTCAAGCTTCAAAGGACTAAGAAGAAAGGAGTGAACCTACACTAGGATTCCACAGCTATGGTCGTGATCCGAATATTTACAATATAACAAAAACAGAAGGGTAAAGGTTTGTAAGCTCTTCTCTACTGTTAATTCCAATAGGGAAATTGACCGTGATCTATAGTCTCCAGAAAGTATGATAGACTGACATAGTTTTTATCTAGATGGTACATGCTTGTTCCCAAGAGTACACCCACCCACCAAATTCTACGTCAATAGCTTTAAATATGATGAAATCTGCCTCTGAAGAAATATCTCTCCCAATGGACATTTCCAGTTTTAGCTATGCCCCACCCACCTCTAGCTAAACTCCAACAATACTTCGCCGTGTTGGGATTGATCCTTCCTATGGCAGCAAGAGTACCCAGTCAAATTAGTTGTAAAATATCCAAACGGAATATTTATTAAATAGTAAAGACATACAATTCCTACAACAACGCATAGTCCATCTTCAGATATTCATTCGTGATGTACTTATCTATGTCATAATGACATCATTCGTGATATCATTTTGAACATCACGTAATTGATTATGATGTATGAATAAAGTGGAAAGGGCCATTCATCATCATGTTGTTGAAAAGGGTGATAACAATATCTTAGACGACGAGAAATTGATATAAATCTTCAAATGATGTACAACACATCTGTGATCGTCTATATACAGATGTCAAAGAGAAAGTAGGTTTGATGTGCTTCAATTCAAATTCAATGTCATGTTTTTCATGATTACTGAAAATTTCTCCCCATGAAAATCCTTACTTTTTGTAACATAAGATTTATATATTGCCTCTCAGAGAACTCTGCAGTGATTCTAAATCTTTCAAGGTGTCTGTCTGTTTTACCGTCTTGTTGGCTTCTTGACTGAAATAACTACTAGTTTTGCATGGAAAATAAATCTATTATTAGGGTCCCACTCAAGAAGGTGCGGAAGCCCTATAGTAATCACCATGTCTGTCTGTCTGTCCATCCACAATATCTTGTAAACAGCATATATTTTGGGTGAAAATGGGCTTTTTAATGCAAAAACTCATGATTTTTGTCAATTTCCTCGTAAATACTATATCATACACAAATGCTTAAAAAAATTCAATGACACTTGGCAGGTTGCCTCTTTATGATGGCTAGATGTGCCTTTTGAAGGATTCACCTTTATAGGTTCAATATTTTGGGTTTTCTAATTTTTTTATTTTGTTTTATTTTTTTATTTTTAACAAGGGGCTCAAGGGACTGTGGTGTTCACCTGACCGATTAGCATTTGAACCATTTGTATTTAGACATGATGGATAATTTTCGGAAATCCAAGATGGCCACCCAAAAATTGACCAAACAATATTCTGCATACTAGATCTGAAGCCTGATGCCATAGGGTCCTTCCATCCAAGTCTGGTTGAAATCGCCCAAGTAGTTAATGAGGAGTAGCGTTTTAAGCGATATTCGGTAAATTTTCATAAAAAAATTTCCCAATCAAAATTCTGTAATACAAGTTCTGAAACCTACACCCATAGGGTCCTTCCAGCCACACTAGGTTGAAATCTCCCAAGCGGTTAATGAGGAGTAGTGTTTTGGCAATTTCCGCTAAGTTTTTTACAAAATCTAAGAATTCCACCCAAAAAAATGATAAATCAAAATTCTGTAAAGATGTTCTAGAGCCTAGCACCATAGACTGCATTGAGTCAAATTTGGTTGAAATATATCAAGCAGCTAAGGAAGAGTAGGAATATCTAGAGCCTACCACCATAGAATCCATCTAGTCAAATTTCGATGAAATACGTCAAGCAGCTAAGGAGGAGTAGCATTTTGACCATTTCTAGTAGATTTTTCATAAAATCTCAGATTTTCACACAAAAAATTGATCAATCAAAATTCTGAAAAGAACCTCTAGAGCCTACCACCATAGAATGCATCTACTGACCATGCTGGGACTGCACCAGGGAATACATAACATCAGCTCGAATAGGTATAGGTCATGGTTTTATAGTCTGCTTCCAGTTGCGTGCTCAGCCGACTTTACAACCTTACCCTCTGGTCATTGGGCCTTTTTCATTCCTGCACAATCTCAACTCCCTCTGGGAGCATACAGTCCGGCTGCCATTTATAGGTGCTCGATGGCAGATAGAAGCAAGACAATAACAACCAACAACAATCCATGATGGAATTGCATGTAATGCATCAATGAAAACTAATATAGCACAATAGAATGTCATACTTTAGCAATATACAATGAAATAACATACATAAGTACTTGTGTACTGCAATGTCTATATATAAATAATATACTTATCAGTCACAATGACTGGCCAAGAAAATATACACATTCTCATGGCAGAACAACAAAGGTATATCTTAGTGAACTTTATCCTTTCATCGACAAATCCGTGAAAAAGTAAATTCTTTACCATATAAAACGTATTCTGTTGAATATTTAGACATTAATTTGACTAAGTCATTGCTGCCTAAGGCAGCAACGACTTCCAGTCAGAGATTAATTTCTAAATATTCAACAGTTTTCCTGCATGGTTGCCTTGAAAACGAGAGGTATATAGGGAATTCATCGGTGACAAGGTTAACATTAGAACCAGTTATTCCAGTGGTGTGTTTCCTAAAGTATTCCTTTCTTGACCTGACAATTGGCATTTCTTAAGAACATTTGCTGGATTGACCTTTAACATGGTAAGAAAAATCCAGCATTTTTCCTATATTTGATAACAATCCTCCTCCTCCTCGTAGTCAGCAAGAACACTAAGTATCTTTTACTGCTCAATTGAAGGATAAGTATTTGGCCAAACATTTTAGTCTCATTTCCCTGTTAGAAACAAGATACCTGTTTAGGCATCAAAATGCAGGCAACAGTCATAAAAATACTTTCCTTTAATTAAATTCCTAAATCAAGACGTCCCCAGCCATGTCTTTTTAGTCACCGAACAGAAAATGATTTAGTGATTCTTTGCACAAATTTTTGCAGTTTTTTTTGTTCCTCACACATGATGTATGTATAAATTTTCCACATATTTTAAAACCGTAAAACAGAAATTATGGACTTTAGTGGATAGCTGGGCATACTGATGCTAACGAGTTCTTATGTTTATATTTGTAAAGCAGATCAATGGACACATGCTATTCTCATTAATTCTTAACACTATCACCGATGAATTCCCCATATCTCATTTGCAATGGTACCATACGGTAAAACTTGAATATTTTGAAATCAATTTGACTGGAATTTGTTGCTGTTAGGCAGCAATGGCTTCCAGTCAAATTAATATCAAAATATTCAACAGACTAAGTTTTACATCGTTATAGATGTGGTTTGTCAGATACGTTCAAGAGGAGACAATGTGTTATTTGATTTAACCCTTTCATGATGAAGCCGGCCGAAACTGACCTCTGCAGTGATCTTGAGGAATGTCCATTTGCTGGCAGAGTAAAGATTATTTTTGAAAATTTACCACTGGAATGGCTGGCTCAGTAACTGAGCCAGCCATTCCAGTGGTGAATTGTCAAAAAACAGTCTTCAATTGGCCTGCAAATGGACATTCTATAAGCACACTTAAATTTTTTGACAAAATTTAACACTCAATACGGCCATAATCGGCTTCTGCAGTGGTCAGGAGCAATGCCCATTTGTAGGCCAAGAAAGGACTATTTTTGACAGTTTACCACTGGAATGACTGGATCAGTTACTGAGACAGTCATTCCTGTGATAAACTTTCAATTTACCAGTGGAATTCCAGTGGTAAATTAAAAAAAAGTCTTCAGGTCTACAAATGGACATTTCTCAGGACCACCGCAGAGACTGTTTTTGGCTGATATGAGGGTTAAAGGATGAAGATGGGTTAGTGATATGTTGGAATGCCTTATGTGGCCACAGGATTGGAGCTCATTTGACCATCTGCCTAAAAGAAACGTCACGATTAGTCTTGAAAGACAGGTGGTCTTCTCAAGCAGGTTGCACCCTATTAATATTATTAGCAAATTTACTGTCATTCTCAGTTTTCTGTATTCAGATTTATATGCAATATGTTCAGAAACCTATGGTCATACATCACCAGCAGATCCACTAGTGCCTGATGCACCAGCACCACTCTCTCCCTGACCCCCAAAGCCACCAGAACCACCATCAGCACCGCCAAAACTGTCATTTTGACCACCCCCACCACCACCACCAAATCCTTGACCACCATCACCATCAAACCTTTGACCACCACTTGGACTCTGTCCAAAATCACCATCATTACTACCAGACCTATTGTTCCCTCCACCACCCCAACCCCTACCACGACCCCTGCCACCAGCACCACGACCCCAGCCACCACCACTGCCATAGTCCTTGTTACTACCGCCAGAACCACCATTATTTCCATTACTACCATGACCATCAGAGCCACCACCACCAGCAAAACCTCCACCATCACCACCAAAACCTCCACCAAGACCTCCACTACCATCAAAACCTCGACCACTACCACCAAAACCTCCATCACCACCACCAAAACCTCCACCACCAAAACCTCCACTGCGCCCACCAAAGCCACCATCATCACCATCGAAACTACCTCCACGGCCACCAAATCCACCACCACCACCTCGGCCACCAAAACCACTCCCACCACGGCCACCAAAACCACGACCGCCGAAACCACCACCATCACGATCACGGAAACCACCACCACCACCACCAAAGCCACCACCACCACGACTACCAAAACCACCACCACCAAAACCGCCACCACGACCCCCAAAGCCGCCACCACGACCACCAAAGCCACCGCCTCGTGGTCCGTCATAACGTCCTCTTTTTGCAAATTGACCATCCGACCTGTGGGCGAAAGAAAATTCTCATTAATAAAGTTGTTATGTGCCTGCGTGCACGTTCGTGTGAATTAAACAACCTAACTTCCTATTAGAAACTGCGGCGATATAATATAAAATGGTTAATGTTAATATTTTGAAAACATTTTGACTGAAAGTTACTCATGCCTAATTAATCAACAGCTTCCAATGAAATTGGCTTCAAAATATTCAACTAAAATAGTTCCTACAGCTCAATGAATTGATCATTTTGTCATGTAGTGTGGAAATAGTTAACCCTCAATTTCAAGACAACTATACAATATTTTGAAACTAATTTCACATATACCTGTTGCTACCTAACAGACTATTCTCCACATCAGAAAGAAATGTCAGTTCTGGTCGGCGATGGTTCAAGCCAGAGTATTGGTGTAATATAATTTGACTAAGTATGAGCACTAAGCCAAATATCTACGTCACAGGGTCACTAGGATCATGTCGAAATACAAAATCTTTGCCATAACTCGTGAATGCAAGAAGGTAGGATTATCAAATTTGATACATCCATTCATATTATAGAAACAGTTGGGAGCTTCAGGTCAAAAGGTGAAATATCTAGGTCACTAGGTCAACAGAGAAATATAGATTTTTGTCATAACTTGCAAATGTAAGAGTGTAGAAAGATCAAATGTAGCATATTCATCCATATTAGGGTGTGCTGGAGGTACTATTAGTTTCACGACAAATGAGAAATATCTAGCTCACAGAGTCACTTCGTCATTAAATCTGTTCAAGAAAATCTTAATTTTCTCATAGAAATATCAATTTGCAGAACAAGAGAAGACTATTTTTGAAAATCTTACCATTGGAATAACTGGTTCAGTTATCAAGCCAGTAATTCTAGTTGTTTTTCCAAAATAGCCTATTGGTATGCAAATGTACATTTCTCAAGCCCACGACAGCAGCTGTTTTTGGTCAGCTTCAGTATTAAAGTGTTAAGTGCATATCGGGATGCACATTTTAGCCATCACTTGGGAAATGGGAATGCAACTAGAGAAAAAAAACCCCACATCTGACCCATCAATTCATATTTTGCTGAGCTATTTAAGTAATTTGAGTTTCATGTCAAAGACTTAAATATTTAGATCATTTGGTAACTAAGTGCATACCGACTATACATTTTTGACAATAACTGTGAAATGCAAGACAGCAATAAACTAAATTTTGTGCATCCATTCATACTAATGAGGGCTAGATGTAGTTTTGGTCAAAGGGTCAATTATCTAGGTCACTGGCATCACTATGTGCATTGGCAAAATGGCGCAAGGGTGAGTCAACACCTTCTACGAGTGCAGCCTCGCTGTTGGAGAATTCCAGTTTATCCATCAATCATATGATGTCATAATCAACTCTCGTGACATGTAGGATGATGTCATAATCAATTACATCATAAATGACATAGTTAAGTTTATCACGAATGCTTAATTGATGATGGACTAACTGCTGTTGAACGAATTGTATGTCTTTACTATTTAATAAACATGCTGTTGAATGTTTTGAAACTAATTTGACAGCACCCGGTTAAATTAGTTACAAAATATTCAACAGCTTACCCGAGTGTATAGTTTTCTGGAAATTGATAGTCTGTGAGTTCAGGGATCGATCCATCCCAACACAGGTGAAGGTGGGTGGAGTTCACCTATAGATGGGCAGGGTTTAGTTAAAACTGGATTCCTCCACCTAGTGCATCATTTATCATTGAGAAATAATAATAACAGTAAATCATCAAGTTGACCAACAATGATATTACAGTGATCTCTAGACATCTCCATGCGCAGGTCAAGAGAAGACTATGTCACATGAAGACTCAGTGTAAGGTGAATAAGCCTGCAGATTTACTATTTCTAAGGGATCTCTGCTTTCAAGAGCCAGGCGTTGTTATCATCTCCCTACTCCTCATAACATGATGATATTGAAATCAATGAATTTAATTCCTGTCTCGTCATTTTCCTCTGAGAAAGGTTCCACATACAACAACATTTCCTCTGATAAAACAGGTGAGAATAGAGTAATCCAGTTTTAGCTATGCCCTGCCCATTTCAAGCTTCGCCCGTGTCGAGATCGATCAATCCCTGAACTCCCCGACTATCAATTTCTAGAAAACTACAGGTAAGCTGTTGAATATTTTGAAATTAACTTGACTGAGCGCTGTTGCTGCCTACGTCAAGTCAAATTAGTTTCAAAATATTCAACACTGTTCATTACATAGTAAATTTGAATAGTAACAATTCATACAACACTTAGTCCATCATCAGTCAAGCGTTTGTGACGAACTTATCTACGTCATCCTACATGTCATGTAGTTGATTATGACATCATCCTACACATCATGTAGTTGATTATGACATCATATGATGGATGGATGGATAAACTGTAACGGTACATTACCTTCTTCATGACTGTTATAATGAGGATAATCATCACAGGCAGAGTTCATCATTCTTTTCATCCATTAATTCTCTATTTGGGTCAAGAAAATTTCAACTTACTCAACGAACAATGTCCTTTTACGGACCAAGATAAAAATATTTTTGAAAAATTACCACAAGAATGACTGGCTCCATTATCAAGTCAGTCATTACAATGGTAAATTTGTAAAAAAAGATCTTCCCTTGGCTTGCCATTTTTGCCCAGCTTTACCATTAAAGCACCAAAATAAAGATTTATAAAAATATTTTAAACACAACTAGACCCAATGATAACATACTTGGATTCCCGCGTTATCCCGAAAGATGCACTGTCTGGACGTGATAATGCCTTGACAATCCTAATCAGCGACTCTTCCTGTGGACCGGGAGAGGATGTGCCCTCCGGATCTTTCGTGGCACGTACGATCAGAGCTTCCAATGCTGGCCGTAGTGCGACTAAGCCAGATGCGACATTAAAGTCCATCTTCAAGTTGATCCTTAAGAAATATTAACATGGAAGAATTGCTATACAGATGCTAGTTTACAATATTTATAATGTTCTATCCAGCAAGTAAACGAGCGTCTGATTATTTTGAGAACAATTTTACGCGAGTCCATTCATGAATTCATCTACTTTTACGATTTAAGTCACACCTACTTAGATACAGTTGCTATGGCGTATGATGGATTACAAACAAGGATGGTTGATCTTGACCAATACAAAGGCCAGTTTGTTGGCATGACCATTAACAGTAACCCTTTAACAGTCAAGCCGACCATAAACAGCTTTTGCAGCGGTCATGGAAAATGTCCATTTGCAGACCAAGTGAAGACTATTTATGAAAATTTATCACTAGTAGTAAAATTTCAAAAATAGTCTTCTCTTGGTCTGCAAATGGACATTTCTCAAGCACTCTGTTGAAGCAAATCTTGGCTGATATGAGCTTTAAAGGGTTAAACCCTTTTTTCTATTTCTGTGACATACTGTAACATACCATCCATCAATAATGACAATTCCATCTTTGAACTCGACGGTACGTCCAGCAAACAGCAGCAGTTGAACGGGGTGAACATTACTCAATTGTTTACAAGTCACTGCTCGAGTACGAATCTGAAATACAAAGCGGAGCATAACAAATATTTTGAGTCTTGGTCTTAGATACACTTTCCTTTTGACCCTCAATATATCTGTTCTCTGGGATTCCAAGGACAACCTCCTACCCAAGATTCTTCAATTATAACCAGTTATTACTATAGACCCCACCCCAACCCAACAACCCACACGCATGTGTGTGACACACACATATGCACGCACACACATGTACATAAAAATGGACACACACACACCCACCGATGCACGCACGCACACACACACACACACACATGTTGATGAATGCACACACACACAAACACGCACGCACACATTGATCACGTTTGCACACATACTAAACTATAAAAATTTGTAGTACATCCTGTTTTTCAGGGGAAATAATTCTGGTGAAACTGATGCTCCGGAAACTAGATTTTTCAGGAATGATAAATCTAGTGAATATGGATAGTTTCTGCAGCTACCAAATTCTAAGGTCTTGTTAGAATGAAAGCAAGGCAAGGATATACCAAATTTAATGCAAATCTATCAAAATGAGTGGTTCAATGTAGAGAATACTCACCTTTTCACCGAAGATGAAGAATGGTGACGGGAATGAGATAGAAAAGCTGCTGCAATTCACAGATGTCTTGTGTACGAGGGCTGCTTTTCCCATTGCTGTCAGAACTTTTCTTTTATCCTTGTGGTAGCACACATTAGGATACAGACCCATAGCTAACAAACTCATAGCCTGTAAAGAAATTTGCAATTGATGACAACGACGATGATCATGATGGCGATGAGGATGATGATGATGACGACGGTGATGATGATGATCATGATGGCGATGAGGATGATGATGATGATGATGCTGGTGATGATCATGATGGCGATGAGGATGATGATGATGATGATGATGATCATGATGGTGATGAAGATGATGATGATGATGATGATGATGATGCTGGTGATGATGATGATCATGATGGCGATGAGGATGAGGATGATGATGATGATCATGATGGCGATGAAGATGATGATGATGATGATCATGATGGTGATGAAGATGATGATGATGATGATGATGATGATGCTGGTGATGATGATGATCATGATGGCAATGAGGATGAGGATGATGATGATGATCATGATGGCGATGATGATGATGATGCTGGTGATGATGATGATGATGATGATGATCATCATGATGGTGATGAAGATGATGATGATGCTGGTGATGATGATGATGATCATGATGGCGATGAGGATGAGGAAGATGATGATGATGATGATGATGATGATGATGCTGGTGATGATGATGATCATGATGGCGATGAGGATGACGACGGTTTTGATGATGATCATCATGGCGATGAGGATGATGATGATGATGATGATGATGATGATCATCATGGCGATGAGGATGATGATGATGATGACGACGGTTTTGATGATGATCATCATGGCGATGAGGATGATGATGATGATGATGATGACGACGGTTTTGATGATGATCATCATGGCGATGAGGATGATGAGGATGATGAGGATGATAAGTAATTTGGCCAGGGATTGCAGGTTGAAGCTTTCAGCTATAAGTAAATAAAAGCTATGGTAGGGAAGACTTGGGTAGGTGTACAGTAGGATAGGCCAAAATATGATAGAATAGAGTACTTAGACGAAAGTGGAATACATTATATTGAGAGGGAGGGAGGGAGGGAGAGAGAGCAGTGTAGTAGAGGCTATAGCTCGCTAGTATAATGGAAATTATATTAAATTTAATATAACAAACAAGACAATGATACATACAACATCAAGTCTCTCATCTGGTGCTGACACATCGAAAAACTGTTCCATAAGTTGATCCTCAGGAAACCCAGAATTTATAAGAATGTCACGTAACTGGATCTAATAAAGCAAGAATGATACTGGTTATGTGGTCAGTGCATACAGTCTATCCAGTCAATGAATACAAGTTATGGGGTGAAGAGGTTATGAGGTCAGTAAATCCAAGTCATGAGGTCAATGAATAGAGGTCAATGAATTCTTGGATTCACACTTGAATTGCTTAACCCTTTAACTCTCATATACGCCAAAAATGGCTTCTGCAGTGGTTTTGAGAAATGTCAATTTGCAGACCAAGAAGCCGCTTTTTGAAAATTTACCACTGAAATGACTGGCTCGATAACCGAGCCAGTCACTTCAGTGGTAAAGTTTCAAAGAGTCTTCTTTTGGTCTGCAAATCGACATTTTCTATGAGAAAATTGCAATTTTCTTGAACAAATTCAACGGTTAGAGTTAAAGCTATCGCAATGTGCTAAATAAGAATCATTAGTGATGCAATATTTACTCAGTTGTGACGTAACAATAGAAGGATCGGATCTGTCACTCAAGTATCCAACATCATAATCGTTTACATCACTAGTTAGCTGAGATCACAAACATAATGATGTGGCTAAAAACAAGAGGCCTGTATCGCTCACCTGGCATTTCAACTAATCTTACTTAAGTTTTGCATCCATCGATGTCACTTCCAATGACTTTCAGTCAAATGGTTTAGATTTCGAGATATTAACAACAATCTCTGGACTGTTTTTTTGCATTAGTGATTTTGAACAATGTTTAAGTGAAAATAGATGATATCAGTGCTAACTACAGATGGTTTCTTAACTGTCTCACTGCTGCAAGCCAGTGCAGTCAATAATTTCAATTTTCAAAAGCTCTTGACTTCTTGAATATTTTGAAAACAATTTGACTGAAAGTTGTTGGCGGCTTAGCCACCAACAACTTTCAGTCCAATTGTTTTCAAAATATTTATCAGGTTCAGAGATATAACCTTTGGAATATGTCGTCTGCAAAAACTCAGTCAGACGGTTACCAGAGGTTTAAATACAATTGAAGAAAATGGTCTCTAAAGGCAGGTAGGTGGTCTTTATAGCAGGTTATTCCCCACCACCACACAATCCATTTAACACATGCGCATCTGGCTGAATCACCCAGTTAGCAGCAGGGGTCGGGTGAGCTGGAGTTGATTTAAAAAATAATTTTACTGAAAGTCATTGCTGCCTAAGCTGACTTAGGCAGCAACAACTTTCATTGCTGCCAAAGGCAGCAACAACTTTCAATCAAATACATTTCAAAATATTTTTAAGAGCATAGATGTCAGAGCACATAAAACATATCTTAAATATTTCTGCAGTATTGGAAAGGTTAATCTGTTAATTGGAATTTAATATCTAGTTTGGCAATAAAATCTGACATGATGATAAATCAATGGACGGTGGGAACAAACCTGTATTTGCCCTATGAAAGTGAGACTGCAAATATTTAAGGAGTGATAACTCTGGCATTTTACATCCTATCAGTTTCATTTTCACAACACAGATATTAGATGCTGACATTAACAGTGTGACCAGTTTGGTGTCAATCCATTAAGAAATAACCAAATGAGCCGCCATTGTTGGTGACTGACTGACAGACAGATGGATGGACGGACATACAGAAGGCGGATGCGGTCATCTCTATACGACAGCTGACTGACAAGTAAGCAGAGTTAAGAAAACCAATTTCGGTTTCAAAATCCATCAAATAAAAAAAATTGAATATGGCAGCCAAACACGTTAAAATTTGATTGGTCCACGGTGGCCATGTTTTTTACCTATCAACTTCCCATGAACAAACTTTAATGGCCCTTAGTCCATAATCATATGCCCAAAATTTCAGCCCGATCCGTTAAGCAGTTCTGCAGAATAAGTCGTTTTCACGAAAACTAGGTCATCCAAGATGGTCACCAAACCATTTGGCGAATCAAGTTCCTTCGAACAAATTTGGTTCAGCTCTTGCCCTATATGATATTTCGTGAGTTTTGAATCGATCCACCAAGCGGTTTCAGAGATTTTTAAAGCCATTTCCTAAAATCAGCCAAAATCCAAGATGGCCACCGCCCAAATTGGCCGATCGACTTTGTTTGAACAAACTTGAATCCCTATGCAGTAAGAATACTTCCTGCCAAATATAATCGAAATCCGCCCAGTGGTTCTTGAGAAGTCGTTTAAAGAAAAGTTGACGGACAGACGGATGGACGGACGGACGGTCGCCATGGCATAAGCTCACTTGGCCATTCTGGCCAGGTGAGCTAAAAATCTGTCACGAAAACGTAAGTATTGTATGTCTATGGAGAAATTACAATTTAATAAATATTCTATTGAATATCTTGAAATTAAATTGACTGGGAGATGTTGCTGGTAGCAACAGTTTCCAGACAAATTAGGTTATAAATATTTACCTGTATAATTACCTTGAAATTGTGATGCTAGGAATTCAGGGCTTAAAGTATATAACTCGATTACAATTTACAACATGCGTACAAAGAGGCCACAACTTACCTAGAAATGGGCGGGGCCTAGCTAGAGATGGATACTGCTATTGTAACAGTAATATTCCCAAAATTAACATCAGCATCTCTGATATAGCTTCCTTGCATAATACACCTTAAAATCAAAATCTTGTGTTGTTCTTAATTACGAGATACGTATATTAGCATACTACCTTAGCTTCAGATGTCATTCGCAGTGTTGTCATTGCCAACTGTTTCCTGTCACAGAAGTTCATCTCTGCCTCTTCACCACCATACCTAGAATAGATGTGATAATCAATCAAATGAAATGATTAACAATATTAACCAGACATCGGGGGGGGGGGAATGAAAAAGTTAAACTTGCCATGCTGAATTTTCTACAAATACTTTGTTTCTAGATAGCGGGAAACTGACATTTGGTATTTAAATCACCTCTTGTCCAGTTAATGGGCAAAATAGTCCAAGAAAATCTAGTAAATATTTGCTTATTGAATGCCTTCTTGCAAGCCAAGAGATTGTGTCAAAAATTACCACTAAAGTGAATAGCTTGGTTACAGAGCCAGTTATTTCAATGGTAAACTTTCACAAAGTGTCTACTGTTGGCCTTTAAGTAGACCTTCCTCAACTGCACTGTAGAGGCAATTTGGCTGGCTTGGTCATTAAATGGTTAGAGACCTAACATGTTCTAGCTGTATTAAGTGGATAGTCATTAGATATAGCTTTGACCATCTTCCTATTAGTTCACCTGGCCTCTTCCCACATCTGGAAAGCATTGAGTAGAGCCACATGATCGCTATGACGACTTCCAGCCATATTCTTGTGAATAAATGAGAGGCGACGTCGATCCATACCAGTGATGAAGGGCTCAGGAAATGTAGAGCTCGCAGCAATGGTACACATAGCATCACCAACGCTACGGGAACAAACAATGTGTATGTTACCCAGGAGGCAAAGGTAAGCCTTGTCAATTAGCACCAAACAAAGATTCTGATTAACATTCTAACCTTTTAACACTAAACCTGGCCAAAATATCTTCTGCACTGGTTTTGAGAACTGTCCCTTCAAAGACGAGGATAAGACTATCTTTGGAAATTTACCACTGGAATGACTGCCTCCCAGTCATTCAGGTGGTAAATTAAAAAAGTCTTAATCTTTGGTCTACCAATAGACATTTTCTATGCGAAAATTAAATTTAAAGGTTAAACCAGCTTTCTGGCCATCCATAATGTCAATGAAAATATCTTGTGGCATAAAATCCCCCAACAGAACACCCCTTGTGGGTTGGTCTGTAGTTTTATTAACCACTATAAACATACTTACCGTTCAATCAAACTATCTGCATTTAGCACCAGAAAAAGATTTTTATGCTTGCTTTCATACCCTCATTTGCCTATACCAACTCATTGCACCCTCAACCAGGCTTCTGGTAAAGTACACTCCCACCATACAGCCTGCATTAGACTGACACCAGTCTATACTCACTCCTCTAAGACCTAGGTCAAAGTGCATGCGCAGAGGAGACTAAGAGTAACATAGAATCACTTTCCAAATTTAGATGCAAGAAAGAATAAAGAGATTCTCAAATCATTCCCATGTGGGGTGGCTGAGGCCGGGTCATAGTGATTGAATGGTAAGTATGTTTATAGTGGTTAATAAAACTACAGACCAACCCACAAGGGGGGGGGTCTGTTGGGGTTATTATTACACCACAAACATCCATTACCATTCAATCACTACTTGCTAAAGCCGTAGAATTGGTCAGTGCCCCATTTAATAACCCTTGGTGGGTGGAGATTTGAGAATCATAAGCAAGGATAAAAATTAAACAACTCATATCCAAATGTTAATAAATTAACATAATACTGCATCCATAACAAATCACAGTGATTATCAAACAAGGAAAATTGTCAACTCAATGAAATAAACAAAACGAGAATATTCTCACCATTTCTGACAGACATACAGACTAGCGAAATTGGTGAAGTGTGCTTGGTAAATGGTCTTAGGCTTGTTTTGTTAAGATTTTTATATTTCTAAAAAAGGAAGCCGCTGGTCTCTGATCTTTTAAATAGAAAGAGGAAAAGTTGATTCAGATTTCCAACCTGCAACTTACATGTCGTCCAATGATGAGGCGACGAAAAGAGCGGAGGAGGTAGCCATATCACGAAAGACGTGCGCCTTGACATGAGATAAATTGATCTTAACAGGGGAGGCAATCTCATAGCATAATTTAATGGTCTCACAGATCCATCTGGAAACCGAGGCCTTAGAAACTGGTTTCGCTACCTCCTCCATGTACGGGACCCATAAGTGTGCAGAATCAGATCTTTTAAATTTGGTACAATATTTATAGACTTTTACGGCCCAGACAGGACACCAGAACGTGTCGGGCGGCGAAAAAAACAATAAGGATTTAAGAATAATCGGTTTGGCTAGGTAACGGTTAGACTGGGTCTTCAATAATAAACCCCTTCTGGGATATAAAACTAGACCATCCCCAGATTCAATAAATCTGTCTTTTTCTACGAAAAGAAGATGAATTTTGGATCTTCTTCTAGCTGAAGCGGCGGCAACAAGGAAAAAACAGCCGTAAGAGTCAATAGTTTGAGACTGATAGATCAAATTGGTTCAAAATGGAGACCTGCCAATACTAGAATAATCAAGGCAAAATTCCAGGAAGGCAAAGGCTTGGCCACTGGAGGATGAATATTGCCCAAACCTCTATTAAAACCATTGAGAATCTTTGAATCTTTGACACCTAATGGTGTTAGCTGATAGTTATAAAGAATCGAAAAAATCTAACACCTGGGAAATAGAAAAAGAATCGGGCAATAAACCATGGTTTGAACACCATTCACCAAAGATTTTAAGTCGACCCTTGTAAACTCGACGTGTCGACTCCCTCCTAGAAGCTTCGAGGATTTCCTGAGATCGTGAAGAAAACTTATCTCAGGGACCGGACACTTGATATTCTCCAATCGCACAAACTGACCATTTCTGGATTTGGATCAAGACACGTGCCCCTTACTTGAGAGAAAAGATCTAGGGACACTGGAAGAAGACGAGGAAAGTCTACCAGACAATCGAGAAGGTCTACGAACAAGATTCTCTTCTGCCAAAAAAGGGGCTAATGGAAGAATTTCGCAGATCTGGTCCCTGACGCCTTCAGAAACAACGGAATCAAAATTGTTAGTGGGAATATGTAGGCAAACATTCCTGAGGAATGAGATAAGGTGCCCACCACCAGAGCCTGACTGTCCGGAAAAGGAGACATGAAAGAGATCTGGGCATTCAGACATGTCGCAAAGAGATCTACGTGGGGATGACCCTGTTGCTGAAAAATCGCTTAAACAACCGACTTCTTTAACTGCGACTCGGAGTGGACAAACTTGCTGGGTCTTACCAACTGGTCCGCAAGAATGTTCAGTCTTCCTGTGACATGACTGGGCACTACACAATTTTTTTTTGTTTCTTGCGGCACCACAGCACAAGATTCCAAATTTTCATACAAAGAAGTGAAGACCTCATTCCTCAATGTCTGTTGAAGTAGGAAACTACTGTGGAATTGGCTGATCGAATAGAGATCTTGAGCCCTCTCACTCGATCCGACCATGAGAGGAGAGCCTTCTTGATAGCCCACAACTCCAAGATATTGATGAAAAGCAGTCGACTTCTCCAGGGCACAAAGACCGGAAATCGACAGGGAGTTCCAGACTATTCCCTACCCCTCCTGGGAAGCGTCTGTGAAAATAATCGCCTGAGGAGAGGTCTTGACTAATGGAACACCTTGCCTCTGAAGGAAAGACTAAGCCCTGAGTCGAAAGAGATGAATAGATATGTGAAAACTTGAGAAAAGACTAGGCATGACTTTTTGAGAAATTTTATAATCCAACCTAGCCTGCATGACAAACTGCATATCTCTGGAATAATTCTTGAAAGAGATGAATGTAGAAACTATACTCAAGGAAATAGATGACCAAGGATAAATTGTCTGAATTGATAGATGAAGAAGAATTCCTGCTGCAGCTGAAAACTATGCAGCAGGATTAAATCCTGGATCTAAATTTCCTTATAAAAAGTTTGTCTACAGACAGCTACATGACTAGATATGAACTCTTCCTTTAACAAGATATAAACCAAAATGAAATTCTGAAATCTTTCAACATAATAAGAGACCCAGAAATAGATGTCAGAATGAGATCAATAAAAATATAATAGCGATAGAACAAGAACTCCCACTCTATCAACAGAAGAAAGAATAAAATGAAATCTATATAAAATGAAATGTTTCATGCTAAACCCGGGCTTGAATACTAGAAAATCATGGCGACTTAAAAAATTGCGGATCAGGGATAGGCAAGTGATCGCTCCTCTAGCAGAATGAAAATTTGCAAATACATTTGTATGATATTAAATCTTCGCTTACATGTAAGAAGTAAAATATCTAAACCCTGATAAAAGATTTGAGATTAAAGGAGAGCTATTAATTGCTCTCCTTGGATGAAAGTAATAAAAAGACCAAATTACGATTGAGCCAAAATATTGTATTCAGATACAGCCTTGCATGATGCAGAATGTAAATCAACAATCAATAAGTGAGTAATTGAATGAAAAGCAAAAACCGGCAACACCACCACCCATTCCACCACCCCCCCACCCCCAACAAGGGGAGAAGTAAAAGGAAAGGAAAGAAGACTTAGTGTGTTAAAGTTGCCAACATTATCAAACCGGAGACATAGGGAAGATATGATTGATGTATATAAACTACTTAATAATATATAAGATCCTGAAGTAGCACCTGAATTAAAGCTATCAACCGAAAAAAACCCAGTCTATTAAGAGGACATAAACATAAATTAAGCAAACAAAGATCTAAAAAAGAAAATAAGACTTAAAGGGATATTCCACTGGGGGATTTTATGCATCTGACGTAAAGTACTAATTTTCCGCATTAATTTGAGACCAAGAGCACAATTTTATGCCAACAAATAAAAAAGATATCCTCAATTTAAATTGCTAAAGTAACCAGTAGATAGAGGCGCTATTTTGGACAAGCAGCTGACGTCACCGACACACCTACTCTCTTTGCCCGCTCGAGGATAGCCGTAACCAGGGGAGGTAAATCTTGCATCTCGTGGATAATTAGTGTACTGCCTAAACAACTGACACTTTGCCGCAGTGTTTGGAGGAAATTACAGTGCAATTAATGTCCCGATGATCGCGCCAGTCATTGTAGTGCTAAATTGTCAAAAATTGTTTTCTTATGGGCAATTTCTATTTTTAAAAAACATTGAAGGGTTATGCCAGGAGAGTGTTTGCAATCACACAGCTACAACAAATTCTTGAAAAATATGTTAGTTGAATAAATGTTGAATGTAATTTCTCTGAAAGCTGTTGCTATTGCAACTTCTGCTTCCAGTCAAATTCCAGTTTCAAAATATTCAACAGGCAGTAAATATGGGTCAACATTTAAAAATTTGGGATCAATTAGTTAACTCTTTCAAGGACAGAAATGCAGAAAGCTTAAAATTTACCCTGCATAGGCCTATTGTGTGAAACGAATTAGTTTGGAAGCTACTGCAACATAATTCCAGGAAAATTTAATTCAGAATATTCAACACTGCATAGTTATTTTAAAATTGGGAGTAAACCTTGTAAATGATTAATAATGCTGGATTTCAATAGTGTGAAAGCACTAAATTACTAATTATGTCTAGCGTACACTTGTCATTATTTGCTAGCTGTCACCTACTATCGTCTACGAAGTAAGCCGCTAAGTGGTTGCCTATAATTGACCGACTGGGCAATCAGCGACATCGTTTCATTTTGGTTTGCAAATCCCATTTTACAATTGATGCAAGCAAATACGACGTTAATTGTCGAGTTTAAGTTTGTTATATTAAAATTAAGTACCGCGCCTTTTGTTTTGAAATGCATGACACATTATTTTAAAATTATACAGACTATATGTTCTAAACTTGTGTCTTCCAAATTTAAATGTGGAAGATATCCATCCAGTGCCGATGTTATGAAGCCATCTTTCAGTTAGCCCCTTTTCATGCGGATGCTTCTGTGGATCCGGTATCTGAAAATGTGAATTGCCGTACCCTTTCCATGATCGTTTCTATTACTGCAAGCCCATGCTTGACATGCGGACATGATGCGATTTAACCATTTCACGCCAGCACTGGCCTCTGCAATCGTCAAGTTGAGGACGCATGTCAAAAGAAGGCTATTTTGAGAATTTACAACTAAAACGACTGTCTCAGTAACCAAACCAGCCATTCCAGTGGTCAATTTTCAAAAATAGTCTTCGCTTGGCCTGCAAATGGGCATTCAATAAGGAAATATTCTGATTTTCCTGACAGAATTTGGTCATTAAAGGGTTAATTAATATTCGGCCTTCATAACGCGAAGTAAACAGGTAAATCTAAAAACGCTGGCAATATTTTGCTGGTGTGTCGTTGACGTCATAATCTCGCAGTTTCTCGCTCTCATTGCGAGAAAATGGATGCGCCCAGGAGTCACGTTTTCGAGCGTTTTGGGCATATTCATTTTATTATTTATCGGCAATGGAACAGTGTATTATATTTTTTTTTGCGGCAACTATTTCGGATTATAGTATATTTTTAGTTGACTTATTCCCGATTTTCACTGGAATTTCCCTTTAAAGCATTTCCATCTAGAATAGTAAATATTTGGAATGATCTGCCAACCAATGTAGTTAATGCACCCAGATTAAATGCTTTTAAAAATAGATTGGATAAGGCCTGGATAAAACATGATGTATTATTTAATTATAAAATGCCCCTGATTAACGGAAGTCACACAGTTAACCAGGAGCCAGAGAAGAAAATGTGGTTATAGATGACTAGAGACTGCGACCACTCAGCACCTACCGTATTTTGCTTAATTGTAGCCTATGCTCTAATACAAGCCCACCCCCTAACTTTGACATATGAGCTCCAATGATTTCTTAACAGTTTCAAAACGGCAAAACTCTGTATTAGAAGCCCACCCCCTAACTCAGCAGATTGTATATGAACATTTTTTTAAGGAGCAAATTTCTAAGAATAACGTGTATAATAATAACAATCGTCCACACCGATCTCTGCCCTCCTACATTTCCGGCCCCTCTAGAAGTCAATACAGGCCTCGGATTTGTAAATGTCGACCACCTATTAGATTAATATTAACAGTAAGCCACGTATGTTCAAGATATAATAGTCTATTCCACACTTTTCTAGTCAAAATGTGCGTAAAACGGTCTTGGTGTGATTAAATACCTTCCTTATAAATATATATAAAGACCAAATTTATGTACCAAACAAGTACGGGAGAAAATGTGCATCAATTTTGTAACGCCGATCAACATTAAATGATCCAAATTGAATTATTATGAATGACAATATAGCTGACTTCTTAAGTTGGCGAGCCAGTGGCTCTTTTGGGATGGGAGGCGCCGTGTTCTCGCGAGATATTATACGCTAACGGGAGTTTATCAAACGGGTACCCGTTATTCAGATCAGCATAATACTCAGTTCCTATCGTGCAATGATAATATATAGAAATTCCCGAGTCCCCGATTCCAGAATATTTATATCTGAGTACTCGCTCTAAAATAAACTCTTCAATTGGAGGCGAATCACGTGATTTGTTTTTTCGCGACGCCATTTTATATGAAATTGTGGATTAATTTTGATGTAATAAACGACCTTTATTAAAGGATACGCAATATTTAGGCGCTCAAATCAAATAATTTCACTTCCCCGGTGATGTTTTGAGGTATACATTAAACATAGGCATAGGCGGTGGGAATTTTTACGGGACAGTGTGTTGAGTTTCCGTGGTATCAGTTTTAGGAAACTTTTTTGGGAAAACTCTCTAATATAAGCCCACCCCCTTTCTCAGAGATGTTGGGTTGGAAATTGAACACCTCTTTTCCTAATAGAAGCCTAGGCCTCAATTAAGCGAAATACGGTAGTAAGACCTAGTAAAGAACCTCTATGAGAACAACTAAAAAGAGGAAGGAAAATATAAAAATAAATCGAGGAACCTACTAATCAGACAAGAAAAAATAAGAGACTTAAGGCTATTAAGAAGATATTGAACTTACACGCCAGAAAACTTGATCTCACACAACAGCCCCCACAAGATAGAACCCAAGGTACAGAAAAAAACACCTGAAAATGATCTACTGAGAATGAAAAGAAGTGAACAAGAGGCCCAAGGGCTTGTGGCACTCACCTACACCATTAGCATTTGAACCATTTGCATTTAAATAGATATGATGGATAATTTTTGGAAAATCCAAGATGGCCACACAAAAAATTTACCAATCATAATTCTGAATAGAAATTCTAGTCTACCTTGATAGGGTCATTCTAGCCAAATTTGTTTGAAATATGTCAAGCAACTAAAGAGAAGCAATGTTTTGACAATTTCCGGTAAATTTTTCATCAAATCTAAGATTTTCAGGCAAAAGATTCACGAATCAAAATTCTGAATAGAGGTACTATGAGCCTATCACAATAGAATCCTTTCAGTCCAATTTGGTTGAAATCTGTCAAAATGGTAAGGAGAAAAAGCAATTTGATAATTTCCGGTAAATTTTGAATAAAATCTAAATTTTTCACCCAAAATATTTATGAATAAAAATTTTGAATGCAAGATATATAACCTATGACCATAGGATACTTTCAGCCAAATTTGATTGAAATCGGTCAAAAGGGTAAGGAGAAGAAGCAATTTAACAATTTCTGGTAAAGATTTAATAAAATCTAAGATTTTGACCCAAAAAATTTATGAATCAAAATTCCAAAATGGAAGTTTCGGATTCGAGCACAATAGCATCCTTTGACCAAAATTTAGCTAAGATTCGGCTATTGGTTAAGGAGGAGTAGCGTTTTAAAGCCAAAGTAGACGGACGACGGACGGTTGCCACGGCATAAGCTCACTTGGCCTTTCAGGCCAGGTGAGCTAATAATACAGAAAAGTCTATAGAAAAAATAAAGCTATGAAATAAACATGCATAAAGACAACTTCAAGGATCAGCACAATAAACTCTGATCCAGGAGAAAACCCCCAGAAAACTACAAAAAGATAGAAAGATATCATGAAAGGAATTAAATGGGAAAAAGGGAAAGGAATCTATCAAACTGACAGATAAGATGACGATTGACAGCTATCGGAGGTAGGAGGAAAGAACAAAAAATGTACAGTTACTAGGCGAGAAAAACTGATGCCAGGATGTAAGGAAAGAACAAACTTTTAAGTAAAAGGATAAAACTAAATGTAGGCCAAAATTAGAAAAATATTAGCGAAAGGGAAGAAAAATGCTGAAATGACAAAGAGGTGACATGAAACCAGGGCGAAATGACTCGCCGTAACCATGATGACAGAGAAGAAAAACTGACAGTCACTGAAAAGGAATAGAATCAAGAGAGGGAACGCATAGAAGAGAATGGAACCAAGAATAATGTCCACAAGAATAAAAAGACAATAAGAAAGGAGACATAACCCATAAAAGGAAAAGAAGAAATAAAAGCTGAGATTTAGAAAAAAAAATTATGGGAGAAAAATGGCAACAAATTAACTCCCTTAGGTTAAAATAAATATGTCAACCTGCCAACATCAGAGGAGAAAGGAGCGAGAGAAAAGGCTGAACGGGCCGAAGACAACTGGCCATCTAAAGGTGGATGAAAGAAAAAATCATATATCTAGAGATGATGTATAGAAACTTAGACATAAGAGAAATAAATAAATCAAAAAATAAACTAAATCCGAAAGAAGAAAATATTAAATAACGAATTATGGGAATGTTAAGACCAACTGAAAATATACACTTGACGGAAGGATACAACTGCCTTATCGGCTGAGTGTTCTATATAAACCTATGATAGGTGCATATGAAAATAAGCTTTGCAGCAATAGGATGGGAGCGATCAGAGGCCACCTGCGTTTTTGAAACAAAATCTTTGAAGTAAATCTTTTGCAAAGCATGTGACCACCCCTTGCAAATACCGCACATAATGTTACGTGTACATGAAGTACACTTAAGGCACACGTTCCCAGCGAATTCAGAGGGGTGATGGGTGATCACACTTAGACGATGAACATTTCACCTTTTCAGCTGATTTCAGAGAATCCTATAAACAAAAAATTAGGAAAAGATGAAGCATACAGCTTCTGAAATCTCTAGCCACCTCTAACAAATGCCTAACAAAGGCAGAGAAAGCACATGCTAGAAAAGGTGGGAAAACATAAATTCAAATCATAGATCTGTATAAGTAAAAGGTTAACATTGAACTCTTCATGTTAAGGGTACGTAAGATTGATATTTATAGCAATCCCACTTAGCGTGCTTATGAGTGTATAAATGGTAAGGCATAGATGACTACCACGAAAACCGGTAACAAAGAAACAAAAATACAAATAATACATACAAAACCACAAAGTTACTCTACCACGTAACTTAGATAATAGGGACTTCATTGCAGGCATGATATTAAGAAGTAATCCTCTTAAATAAATATCTGACACAGATGGCAAGCACAAAAAACTTTGACCGGCGCAAAACAAACCTTTCTGTTAGCAGAAAAATTTGAAAGTGATTCTGTTACTCTTAGTCTCCTCTGCGAATGCGCACGCATGCACTTTAACTTAGGTCTTAGAGGAGCGAGTATAAACTGGTGCCAGTCTAAAGCAGGCTGTATGGTGAGAGTGTACTCTACCAGAAGCCTGGTTGAGGGTACAATGAGTTGGTATAGGCATATGGGGGCATGAAAACAAGCATAAAAATCTTTTTCTGGTGCTAAATTCAGATAGTTTAATTTAGCAAGTAGTGATTGAACGGTAATGGATGTTTGTGGTGTAATAACAACCATGGGATAGCCATATATATGCAAGCATGGGCATGATGCAGACTGACAAAGAACAGAAATACATACTAGAATAGACAACCATAGATCATCATCTTTCCAAGGCGTGGTTCAATGGGCATCTTCGCCAGGATACGACCAAGCGGTGTCAACTCATCATTCGCATCCAATGCACGCATCTCTGATGGAACAAATACATTGAAAATACTCCAGCCATATTAATAATCACAACTAGGATTTTGGAATCACATCCTTTGACAATTTTGACTATGCTCCATAAGTACCACCATTCCCCCCACATACACACCCTTCCTCTAGACGATGAATGTCTTCTCACAATCAAATAACAAATTTCATTGAATTCCACCAAACCTTTTCACACATAGTCAGATGGACAGATGGATCTGTGAACAGAGACGATTGCAATATTCCCGATATTTTTCTCAAAATGTATGTGGATAATAAATCGTACAGAAGACTCAGCACATTCCAACTCGAGCAATTCTGAATCCACATATATCATTTAACCCATTAACACTCAAATTTGTTCAAAAAACTTTCAATTTTCTCAGAGAAAATGTCCATTTGCAGACCAAGAAAAGACTATTTTTTAAAATTTACTGCTGCAATGACTGCCTCGGTTATCAAGCCAGCCATTCCAGTAGTAAATTTTTAAAAATAGTCTTCTTTTGTTCTGCAAATGGACATTTCTCAAGACCACTACAGGTGTTTTTGGCTGATATGAGTGTTAAAGGGTTAAGTGCCGTCAACTTGTGTGACGAGTTGAATCCATTGTAAAGATAATTACTACAATACCACACCCACATGATATAAACTGTATATAACAAGCCTTACCTCTAAGCAGAGCCTCGGCTTCTATAACTGCATCAATGGGTGGTGGTTCAATTGCTTTCTGCATAAACTGACCAATTGGACCGAGGCGCAGTAACTTGATTGACAGAGCCAGTTCATGAAGGGGTGTGCGAAAAATCTCTGGAGTCGTGTGCTGATCAAGTCTGTTATAGAAATGTTATTTATTATTAATAGAAAGTACAATGCTTTTATTTGTTGAAAAAATAAGCATTTCTACAGTGATAAAGCTTAGAAGTTTATGGACCTTTCCAGAGTAATGACGTCGTAATCAGCTAAGCTGCGTGTAGGATGATGTCATAGTCATTACATCATAAATGATTCTATATGGACCGTCACTAATTCTTAAAGGTCTGACACGTTGTAAGAATTGTATGCCTCTACTAGTTAATAAACATGGTGTTGAATATTTTGAAACTAATTTGACTAGGCGCTGTTGCTGCCATAGCAACATCGATCCCACCATGAGCGAGGTGTGGGTGGAGCTTAACTAGACATGGGTCGGGCATAGCTAAAAATTGAAAGGCCCATTAATACAAACAAGAGGCCTAATGGCCTGTCGCTCACCTGCAACATTAGCATTTGAAATACTGGGTAGTTCATCTCATGAAAATATATTTCGTGAAACTCCTACAGGATGACAGATAGATTCTATATTTTAATACAGAATAATTTCGAAATAAGATCTTAGTAAATCTACCATAACAATTTGACCGAAGAATCATGTTTATACGCCAATTGTGAATCCAAATATTTTACAATTCTTCAAGAACTCTAGTGAATAAATCTGACAATTTTTTCCAAGAATTCAAGCGCATAACTGAAGCTGTATTTTAGCCAAACTGAATGCCAGTCAAGGTCTGACTGATCTCTCATGTTCAAAATATGAAGTGAATCGTCACGTTTTCGAGTGGAATAAACGAAATCAAGGATTTCTTTTTTCACGAGAGAGTTGATACTTACCTCCCTAATACTTTTTGATATTGCTAAATATCGGCGTTCACTCAATAAACACTCAGAATAAAAACAGTTAGGTGCCCCTACTGGGCAGGTAGACAGAGGGCAGTCCGGCGGATGCCAGCCCCACCACCGCGCATGCGCCGACTACTACTTCCTCTGACTAATTTATTGGCCGACACACATGCAACTATTAAGAGCCTGAAGACCGAGCCTCTGTGGGGTGGAGAGGCCGGGTCCGTATCTAGGGAGGTAAGTATTAACTCTCTCATGAAAAAAGAAATCCTTGATTTCGTTTATTTCACTTCAAGAGTATACTTACCTCCCTAATACTTTTTGATATTGCCAGAATTCGACAGGGAATTCGGAGGGAGGGAGGCGAGGTCAAAAGACCAGCTCTTCCCTATGCACTTTCACGCGTTCAAGGCACTTAAACGTCTGGAACTGTGTGAAAACACAGTCAGGATTTGATGAACATCGGCTAACACCAACCGATGGATGAGATGACCGAATGTCATATGCACTCCCCCCCCCCCCCTCCTTCCTGGGAGGAAGACTAGAATGACCTCAATGTCCTATACGCTCTCTACGTACCAGTGCCATGTACTATAGGATAGAGACGAAAAGGCTCCATTTTCGTATACTCTCAATGATGAACCACATCAAAACACAAACCATCACCATATTAATAACAACGGGTAACGTGACAATACAATCAACAATGAACAACACATGAACAAGACTGACCTTGTTGAACTTGGCAGCTGTCATCCTCTTCCCAGTGGAGAAGACCGATGCAGTCCCAAAAAGTGGTTGTTACCATTAGTTAATTGTGAAGTATATAAGCAATGAGGAAACCCTCCTCAAAAAACATACAAGCGATTATTTTTTCAAAATCGACAAGGCGAGAGGATTCGAGGTGTCACGGAGATAATGGTCTGTAAAACTTGACTCACAGTGCCACTGAGCCACGGACATAATGTCATCCACCGGGACCCCATTAAATAGGGCAGTGGAAGTCACTACGCCGCGGACACTGTGAGCCTTGGCTATGTCAACCTGCTTACCAGTGGCGGATTTATGACAAAATTGGATAGACTCTACAATCCACCTGGAAATTGTGTCCTTAGACGCCCTGCCATGGGGTTCAATATATGACAACCATAACGCTGACTGATCGGTCCGCCACTCCGAAGTACGCTGTTTGTACCGAAGTAGCGCCCGAACGGGACACCATGCTTTAGAATTAGGATCATATCTAGTTAAAGCAGGCAAAAAAATAGGTTGACCTGGATATTTCAAAGACTGATTCTTAGCCAAGAAATTAATCCTAGGTAGCAGCTTAAGGCCTTCCCCTGTAACCACAAAACGGTCTTCCTCGGCTGATAAGGCATGAATTTCATTCCTACGCCTAGCCGAGGCCGCAGCAATTAAAAATACAGTTTTAAGAGTTAACAGTTTCATAGAAATGGAACTAAGTGGTTCAAAAGGCTTATCACCTAGCACCTGAAGCACTAGCGATAAACTTCAAGATGGAATCACCGGGGGATTCCTTGGTCTTAGATTGCCCATGCATTTAATTAATACATTTAATGTACTTACTTCATCACTCCCCCTATTAGCCAAGCAAGGGATAACAGTCATTAAAGCTGATTTATAACCAGCAATAGAGTTAGGCTTGAGGCTATAGGCATCATACAGGTGACAGAGGAAATCAGCTACTACCTGAATAGATGAATCCATTGGATCAATACATCTTTTTGAGCACCACTCTGCAAATCTGTTGATTTTATAATTATATGCTCTGGAGGTTGACCCCCTCCTGGCTTTGGCCATAAACATGGCTGCATGCTCAGAAAAGCCTCCTTAATTCTAGATTCCTTGACAACATCCACGCAGTCAATCGGAACATTGACGGATTGTTGTGAAGGGCCTTGCCCTGGAAGATAATGTTGTCCATCAGAGGCAGAGGAACCGGATTGCAGACCAGAAGGTCCAGCAGATCTGTATACCATGATCGGCTTGGTCAATCCGGGGCGATCAGAAGCACTTGGCACTCCTCCTGTCTGATTTTCTGAAGAATTTTTGGAATCAGGATTGCTGGAGGGAATGCGTATGCATACATTCCCCCCCCCAGCTGATAGCTAACGCATCTGTTGCGAAAGCGCTTGGATCTGGAATCGGAGAGACGTACGTCGTCATCTTCGCATTCTCCTTCCTAGCGAACAAATCGATGTTGGGTTTCCCCCAATGGTCGAACAGACGATCCGCCACACATTGATTTAGTTGCCATTCCGTCGGTAAAACACTCATCCTTCGGCTCAATGAGTCTGCTAGCAGATTTAACCTTCCCGGAATATGAACTGCTTTCAAGGTAATCCTGTGATCCAGGCACCAACAAAGCAGTCTCCATGTCATCATACAGAGACTGGGTGACTTCGTTCCGCCCTGGCGGTTTATGTAAGTCACAACTGTTGAGTTGTCTGAACGAATAAGAACAATCTTGCCCTGAACTTTCTGTAAGAAATGTTCCAGGCCCAGGACTACTGCTCTTAGTTCCAGTAGATTTATATGTTCCTTTGACTGTTCCAGATTCCAAAGCCCTGATATCGTGGATTCTCCCAGGCAAGCTCCCCACCCCTCCATCGATGCATCTGTATACACAGTCACCTGAGGGTGGGGAGGGGTTAGCAAACCCCCCCCCCCCCAAGAGATTCTCTGTATTCAACCACCATTGCAGGTGGTGAATTAGAGGCGCAAACACTGACACGTTCGAGTCCAGCGAACCTGTACTCTGGGTCCATTGTGTCATGAGAAACAACTGGATCGGCCACCTGCGTAAGGCGGCCTGAGGAATGACCGGTTCCAACGAAACCATCAACCCCAGCATTCTCAAGTAAACCCGTGGCAGGACATGACGACTGTCGCACACTGACTGAATTACCGAGATGAGTGTCTGAACTCTCTCCTGAGTCGGATAAACATATCCTGTCTCTAGATCGAAGAACATCCCCAGGTAAACAAACTTCTGGGATGGAGTCAGCTCTGACTTTTGAAAATTTATCATCCAGACCAAATCCGTGAGAGTTTTCAAAACAATCTCTAGATTGGTCGATAAACTTTCCTGGGTGTGTGCTTTTAACAGCCAGTCGTCTATGTACGTGTGGACTGCAATGCTTCTCCTGCGGAGGTATGCTGTGATCACAAGAACCACACGGGTGAAAACCCGAGGAGCGGTGGAAATTCCGAAGGGTAACACCCTGAATTCCCACTGTCTGCCCTGGAATGCAAATCTCAGGAAACGACGGAAACTCCTCGCTATGGGAATGTGGAAATAAGCATCCTTCAAATCTATTGAAGCTGTCCACATTCCCCTCTCTAACCCCGCCAACACCGAGCGCACAGTCTCCATCTTGAAACTGGGCATCTCTATGAACTTGTTCAACGGCTTGAGGTTGAGAATTGGTCTCCACCCTCCGGTGTTTTTTGTTACTAAGAACAGGGTTGAATAGAAGCCCGGACACTTTTGTGCCGGTTGAATAGCTCCTTTTTGTATGAGGGAATTTATTTCCTCCTCGATACACAACCTTTGATCTGGATCTCTCGGATTTGGAGTCAAGATTGGCACTAGAGACAGTCGCGACGGCGAGCCCGTCATCTAATCGGGATGATACCCGACTGAAAGCCATCGCAAGACTAAACGGTCCTGAGTCAACCGTTCCCACTCTTGCATGTGGTTGGCCAAACGGCCTCCCACCGGTCCACCTACGGAGAGAGGTGGACATAAGGAGTGCAAGAGTGGCACTGTCTCCTTCGCCAGAAACACCGGAGTGTGCCATCAGGCACGATTACCACGACCAGATCCTCGCGCGCCACGCCCAGCACCGCGCGCACCTCGGTGCGTGGGCGGCTACCTAGCTGACTGCGCCTGAGGAGCCTGCGCCCCCCCTCACTGCTGGCCGAATTGCACGTGGCCTAGGCCGACGCTGCGCTGGTGGGTGGCGTCTAACCTGGCCACCTCCACCTCGAGCCTGCAGGGGCCGATACGCAGGGGGTGCGGCGCGAACGCGCTCCCGACGGAGCACTTCAAACTGCTCGCGCAGCGCCCTCTGGTTGTTGACCAGAGTAACCGTCTCCTGGAGGTGCCTACATCCCTCACCTCCAAAGAGACCAGGACCTGTCATAGGCGTACGCAGTAGCCTATTATACAGGTCCTGGGACGGGCACAAATTGTCCAAAGCAAATGTGCGCCGCGCCCGGACACTCCTGGTCACCGCCCGAGTCATACAGTCCAAAGCCAGGTTGATAACATCCTGGATGGCTCTCTGGACTGTGACCGGGCTCGGCTGACGCGATGCGGAAGCCGTTACTACCCCTTGTAACAGCTGTGAGACGTGGGACAGAGCGGCAATCGAAGCCCTCCCACTCTCCTCCGCATCGTGCAACGCGGCATTGGCCGAACGCAACGCGTTCGAACACAATACTCCCGTGTCAGAACGGGAGCCTGGCCGCGCATCTTCACCCAAAGCCGCGCGGTCATCCACGCTCGGCTTGGGTACCACACCGTACCTCTGGTAGTCCAGGGGCATGATGCGGGAGCGCCTTGCTACCTCGCGAGGGGCCTTCGCGAGACTCCCATTCGCCTTAATGGACGTCTCCGCCACCTCGAACATGTCAACGACATGCTCTGCCAGCGGCAGAGATGGCATGGCGGTAGCAGTAGCCTTACCAGCTAACCACGGCCTGTGGTCACGCTGGCTAGCCGACTGCTTCACGGGCAGATCTGGCCGAACACTTACCAGCCACTGCCAAGCGTCCGACCAATCCTCTTCCGTGGCTAGCTGCGAGCGCTCTACAAGACGGGGGCCTTCGTCTTCCTCCTGAGCGCAAGCAGCAGAGCTTGACGGTGGATAAGCTGATACCCCTGGCAAGCCAGGGAAAGCATGCGGGCCCGAAAGAACAGGCATGCTAACCTGAGTGGCTTGACCAGGAGCAGGCGCCGTGGTAGAGCGCGGGGCAGACACCGCCCCACCACGGCCCCGGCCAGCACCAGCGATACTCTCGGCAAGCCGAGGTATGCGGTATAGCTGGCCATCAGCATCGGCCAGGGCCACCTTCTGCGCCGCGAACTCTACTCCTGCATGAGTAGAGCCATGGAATATGTCGCATGTATTCCCCGCGAGGGGTGCACAGACGTCATAATCCATGGTCACGTCCCCAGACGGCGACCCTAACAGGTAATCCTCTTCCTCCTGGCCAGAAAGATTAGACTCCGGGTCAGCAAAGAGAGCTAACCCGGACTGGCCAGGAAAGGTGCCATAGGAGGTACTGGCACCCGCGGCGTGCGGATACCCCTGGACTGATAAGCAGCCCGCGGGTTCCAGCGACAGCCGTCCACGACCCCTCGGCGCGGCACCAAGCCTGCTGCCAGGGTCGTGGATCACCCCCACTAATGGGGCCACCTCTGAATCGTCGAACAACGGAACTGGCCTACGGAAAGGTGATTCAGAGGCGGGGATTACCTGCTCGAAAGCAGACGCCGAGGACGACAAAGGATTTGGACCAGGAAGCATGCCACGTAGCAACTCTGGAACCAAATCCTTTATCGTCGTCTTCATCTCTCCCAACATCTCGGTCCGGAAGGCCTCCATGTCCACCGCGGACGAGGTCTTCCTCTTACCCTTCACATCCTCTCTCTTCGACTTCCTCTCCTCCTCCACTACCCTGTCCTTCGCCTGTAAAGATAGAAATTCAGACATTAAGTCGCCTCCCCCTCCCCCCCCCAATGCTTGCATACATCACACTTAAGCAATGGTCCACAGGGACTGCAACCAAAGCAAAGGTGGGGCACAAAATGATCCTTCAAGAAACGTCCACATGACGAACAACCAGGTCTCTGAAACAGGACAAAGGACGAGGACAATGAGTAATTTTGTTAAGGTTAGAAACTCAAAACCAAATTAAAAGAGAGGGAAAATGATCATAAAGATCAATAATTGAGCAAAACCAACTTTGGACATAACATTAATTGTTAATAAATAGCAAGGCTGATTATGACGTCATGATCCCATGACAGAAATAAATCGATCCGAACCAACAACAAGGTGTGCGGACGAATTGTATACATAACCAGAACATGTTAGAATGGTTATTCAGACTACACAACCATCAGATACACAACGATAACAATGGCAATCAAAGTAAATTAGGAAATGGAACCTTGGTGGAGAGAAACAAAACCTCAGATGCTGTGATGTCCATTACATATCCTCACAAAGACCTGTGGACATAAACACAGAGAGAGATTAGTCTTATATAGCACCATGTTGAAATAAAACAACTAAAACAGGCGCTTATCACGGTAAACGCGAGTCCCAGAAACACATTACACCGGGGAAAACTCGCTAGAATATTTTAGAAATCACCTGATATAAAGATCCGGCGCCATCCTCCGGCGAAGCCACTTTCTCTGACATATCCAGGTTCTTTATTTTTTAATATATTAAACACTCTTAAGGCTTATTAAGTCGCGTTGAACAGTGAAAATTGCACAAAGCATAAACATGTGTTCTCTCTGCCAATAAATTAGCAAAGAGGAAGTAGTAGTCGGCGCATGCGCGGTGGTGGGGCTGGCATCCGCCGGACTGCCCTCTGTCTACCTGCCCAGTAGGGGCACCTAACTGTTTTTATTCTGAATGTTTATTGAGTGAACGCCGATATTTAGCAATATCAAAAAGAGGTAAGTATACTCTTGAAGTGAAAACAGAATTACACGCATGAAAACGATTTCTATAATCCCTGCCGATAACGATTTAGAGTAAAATCTCATGACTTGATAATTCCAATTATAGTGTTCACTAGGTGTATAAATTTGATAATAAACTGAATTTATAACTTTGATGTGCCAATTTTTTTTATCTGATTTGGCAAAAAATGTTAATGGAATAACAAAATTAACATTCTTAGATAAATGTCTGTGTCGACTCGTATGACAGTCATGTTCTTTGGCATGTTTGGACGTTAATGACAATGACATGGTGTTAGGGTCAACTGAATTTCATGCTCATCCATGGGCAATTTTATGTTGGTAAGAGATGATGGACACATGAAGTACAGTTGAATAAGACTAATTCTGGAATGATGGTTCGGATGAAGTATATGACATGTGACACAGAGGTGGCACTATGCGAAGTTGTACTTACTATACAACAACAGATGACACCGCTAAGTTACAGATAGCATTTACTTTTAAGTAATTACTGACAATGGACTACAAATTCTAACTGATATCATGATGCATGTCATTGTAAAATCAGTCATTCCGTCTCCACTACCTCTCACTATGCGCATGCTGTGAGTAAAGGGTTAACAAACGTGAACAAGAATATTGAATAACAGGTAACGTTATGCAATAGTAGCATTTTATGCAACACAAAATTACAATGACATTAGTGACAGAAATAAATGTATGGAAATCTTGAAAACCACTTCTTAAATGAAGTCAATGAATTAGTGGTAAAGACAGGAGAGTTCAACTTGTCATATGCTTTTTGGATTTAAAATAAGGCGCTTCATTAAGACATCTGGTCGGAAGATTACTAGGATTAAATAAGGAACATAATTTGGACTCGTATTAGTACCAATTCACCGTTATTAAAAATGCAATTTTTTCATGTCTACAATTAGCTATTTAAGAGACAGTATCTTCATTACCTACTGCATGTGGTAAGCAACGGGTTAGCAAACATGAACAATAATACTGTATATATGGTACCTACGTATAATTGTAGAACTTTATGTAACTAAGAATTATTAGTATCATATAAAAATTTATGATTACAGAAACTATTTTTAAAACCTAGAACATCGCTTCTAAAACAGCGTCAGTAGTGATAGGCATCACAGGACTGCACTAGACTACATAGTCCATGAATTACAAAAAGAACACTTCAACCTGTCAAGAAAGATCATCTGCCTTTTGGGTTTAAAAGTTCTTTCATTAACCCTTTAAGACTCGAGACATCAAAAACGGCTTCTGCAGGGGTCTTGGAAAATGTCCATTTGCAGACCAAGTAGCCAGTCATTCCAAATATAGTCCTCTGTAGGTTTGCAAATGGACATTTTTTAATGAGAAAATTGAAATTTTATTAAACAAAGTTGAGGGTTAAAGGTTTAAGACATTTTGTCGGAATATTACCATTACTATGTAGCTCAATCTTGTATACTTACGCGGTTTCACAGAAAAATTATTTGGCCAAATTAATAGTTGCACAGTTTAGCCAATGAGAACTCACTTTAAAATGATAGGCAAATTAAAACTTGCTGTCTAACATTCAATAAAAATTGACCAATCAAAAATCTGAATAGTAGTTCTAGACTAGCCTACCTCTATAGAATCCTTAAAGGCAAATTTGGTTGAAATCTGTCAAGAAGCTAAGGAGTAAGGAGGAGATGCATTTTGACAATTTCTGGCAAGGTTTTTTTTTTTTACAAAACTAGGATTTTCACCCCAAAAATTGACCAAACAAAATTCTAAACAAGAGTTCTAAAGCCCACCACTATAGGATCCTTCCAGGCAAATTTAGTTGAAATCTGTCAAGAAGCTAAGGAGGAGACATCTGACACTTTCCAGTAAATTTTTTACAAAATCTCAAGATTTTCACACCAAAAAATGTACCAGTCAAAATTTTGAATAGAAATTCTAGAGCATAACCACTGTAGAATTCTTCCACACAAATTTAGTTAAGATCTATCAAGAAGCGAAGGAGGAGATACGTTTTGACACTTTCCAGTAAATTTTTTACAAAATGAAATATTTTAACCAAAAAAATTGACCAATCAAAAATTTGAATAGCGGTTCCAGAGCCTACCTCCATAGGATCCTTCAAGACAAATTTGGCTGAAATCTCTCAAGATTTTACAAAATCCAAGATTTTCACCCAAAAAATGTACCAATCAAAATTCTGAATAGAAGTTCTAGAGCCTACCACTATAGGATCCTTCCAGGCAAATTTAGTTGAAATCTGTCAAGAAGCTAAGGAGGAGATGCATTTTGACACTTTCCAGTAAATTTTTTTACAAAATCTATGATTTTCACCCAAAAAATTGACGAATCAAAAATCTGAATAGAAGTTCTAGAACCTACCGTTATAGGACCGTTCAAGACAAATTTGGCTGAATTCTGTCAAAAAGCTAAGGAGGAGATGCGTTTTGACATGTAAATACTGGCGACATCATTCCTTCCAACAGTGCCGCCAACATCACCACTGAGTCAAATTGGTATAACTCTTATAGGTTTCTTTTCCAGACCAAGTCCAATCAAGCTCAGATGTTTCAAAGTGATCTGATAAACAATAGCGGAGTTATCATCCGGAAACCAATTTTCAAGATGGTCCCAGGTGGCTGTTGTCCACTATGGATTTCACATCATCGGCAATTTTGAAAGGGTTCTTGACGTTTCAGAGATCTGATAAAATGGTAGCAGAGTAATACCTACCCCTAAGATATGTTACCTCCTCTAATACTATTTGCTATATAGATCCGGGTATCTATTACATCTGGAAAAACTTAGCTGACTCTGCCGCCCTCATGTAACTTCATCCTCTTCTAAATTCTCTTAATTTGAGCTTCCAGCCTCATATCAATTACTGCTCAAACCGCGAAATCCACGTTTCATACAAACCCGGTCTAGCCGGGTGACGTAATCAATGCACAAACTCCATATTTATTTATTTTTTGAATGGGTTCTTAAAGTTTCAGAGATCTGATAAAATGGTAGCAGAGTTATCACCCGGACACAAATTTTCAAGATGTTTGCCAGTGGCTGGCAACCATCTTAGAATTTGGATCACCATTAATTTTGCCAGTTTATTTTTTCCAGACCTAGTTCAATCAACCTAGGAAGATTCAGTAACCTAATAAATGGTGGCAGAGGTATTATCCGGAAACAAATTTTCAAGATGGCCACCGGTGGCTGCCAGCCATTTTGGATTTCAGATCATCGTTTTCAAAAGGTTTCTTCCCCAGACATAGTCCAATTGATCTACGAAGTTTCAATGTGATCTGATAAATGGTAGCAGAATTATCATTCGGAAATCAGTTTCAAGATGGCCACTAGCGGCTAAGTTGGATTTCGGATCATGGTCGATTTCGATAGGTTCCTTCCCCAGACCTAGTCCAATCAAACTATGAAGTGTCAAAGATAAATGGTAGCGTAATATGTGCGCAGTGGCTGGTTGCCATCTTGGATTTTGGATCATCGCCAATTTCTAACAGTTTCATCCCTAGACCTAGTCCAATTAAACCTATGAGGTCAGAAAGTAATCTGATAAATGGCCATAACATAACACACCACCAATTTTTTGGGCAGAGTATAGTCTTCTTGGACTGGACATATCTCAACAAGGCAACTACAAAGGTGGGCTCTGTCGAGTTTGACAATTAACAGAAGTTCTGGAATCTGGAAGAAAACTATCAATCAATACTAAAGAAACGAGAGCTACAGTATGCTAGCAGCTACTGTTGGATGTTGTCATATGCCTCAAGATCAACCGACCAAGGTGACATCCTAGTGACTCAAAAAAGCATCCGCTTTTGTTTCTACGAGAATTGATTATACTTACCAGATGTACTATTATAATAATGTCTATTATCTAGTACAGCCCAAAAGAAACAATTAAAACTCTGCACTCTCCATTGTCCTGCCCATACTGTGTCCGGAAATTACCATAGCCTCCAGGTACCGAGTCAATTCCCAACAAGTCAGATTCGTCTTATATTTGTCTTGACAAACAGCGAAAGCAGCTCAGCCTCAGCTCAGCGGGGTGGCTGAGGCGGGCCATAGTACATCTGTAAGTATTATCAATTCTCGTAGAAACAAAAGCGGATGCTTTTTTGAGTCTACTTCGAATACTACTTACCAGATGTACAATTATGATCAAATCCGGATTTCGACAGCCAAGAAACTCTGGTGGGAGGCTCGGCTCGAAACAGATCTCAACTACCATTCGACAGACAAGAGTGTGAAGAGACTGGAACCTCAGCATATGCTTGGGTCCTACCATCTGACTCATAGAGTGCTAAACTTCCATGGTCTAGACCGCGCTCACACCCCCCCCCCCCCACCCACCCTCATTTGTCCACACAAATTCCAGAGGGCTGTCAAAAGGGGAGGCAACACCCAGCAGACCCGTGTCAGCCCCAAGTCTCAGCTAAGGCAGTCCGTGAGAGTGCAAAGAAGCTACTACAACTTCTAATTTTGAAAAAAATATCAGTATATCGATTAGATTTTCAAATTTGAATGAGTCTATTGTCTGTTGCAATGAATAGGACACTCTTGAACCAGACTTTTACCTAATCAGTCTGGGAATTCGACTACGTAAATTAATAATAGTCACTTAAACTAAGAAAACACTCACCATTCTGAGTGCTGGGTCTTTCTTGATCATCGCAGGAGCTTTGCCCAAACCACGGTCATGTGCATCACCAGTGTCAGTGCCTGTGGAAGAACCCTACGATGTATGCGTAAACAGTGGTTGGACGTGGCTTTAAGTGAGATTCGATAAATTGTCGACGGCTACCGGATTAAGTGCGCTGGAGATATCGCGAAGGTTGAAATCAGTAAATGATGACTCGGCATGCCATTGTGCTACAGACATCACCTCCTCTAAAGGAGTGCGCGGACTTGATGGGCATTCGCACGATCAATCTGCTTTCCTGTTGCGACTTTATGCGACATCTGAATAGCATCGACTATCCAACGAGAAATGGTGTCTTTTGAGGCGCAAAGATGAGGGGCTTTGAGACATAACAGAGATTTCGGGTCATCTCTCCACTCCTCAGTACGTTTCTTATACATCTTCAGACATCTGACAGGACAGCAAGCAGAAGAGCTTGGGTCGTCTAATTAAACTTGGCAAATTGATCGGCTGTCCTGGATATTTAAGTGACTGATTCTTTGCCAGGAAACAAAGACGTGGCAATAGTCTTAGACCTTCACCCGTAATGACAAAAAGGTCTTGTTCGGCAGAAAGCGCATGAATTTCGCTTCTCCTCGCCGATGCTGCCGCAACCAAGAAAACTGACTTAATAGTTAACAGTTTAATATCTATAGATCTAATTGGTTCAAAGGGAGCATGCCCTAAAACCTGTAGAACAAGAGATAGATTCCATGCTGGGATAGGAATTGGCTGTCTAGGTCGCAGATTGCTCATTCCTTTAATAACTTCATTTAAAGTGTCGTTCTCCGCTCTTACAGTGGCCAGACTGGGAACGACTGAAGCTAATGCAGACTTATAAGCCGCTAGGGTTGAATGTACAAGTTTGTCAACCTTGTATAATTGAGATAAAATCTGCTACATGTTGAACAGATGCAGAAACGGGATTAATATCTCTTCCCTTACATCACTCTGCAAATTTGTTGATTCTATAATTATATGTTCTGGTGGTTGACCCCCTTTTGGATAAAGCAACAAACTTCGCTGCTTGCTCAGAAAAGCCACCCTCAATTGCTCGCTGCTTGACAACATCCATGAAGTCAATTGGAACATTTTCGGTCTGTCGTGGAGATACAGACCTTTGTTCTGAAAAATCAGGTCCTTTCTGTCTGGAAGAGGAATTGGATTGCAAACCAGAAGGTCCAGCAGATCCGTAAACCATGATCGACATGGCCAATGAGGAGCAATCAGAAGTACTTGGCATATGCCCTCTCTTATCTCTGCCAGAACCTTTGGGATGAGAATCGTTGGCTACAAGATTTATATTTCTTACCACTGGAATGACTGCCCCAATAATCAAGCCAGTTATTCCAATGACAAATTTCTAAAATAAATATCAATGACGCTTAGAAATAAAGTTGTTGCCCAGTACAAATAGCATCAATATATTCAACAGCTTACCCGAATAATTACATTGAAATTGGGATATTGGCGTGTCACGTGTATAACAGTAGCTATGCCGCAAATTAAGAAAATTTTGATAAATTTGGTTAAAAAGTTTGAAATGTAACTGAAAAGTAACTAAAATTTCAGTTACTTTGGCAATGTAACTCGTTACATTTCAGTTACTGTAACAAAAAAAATTCTTCGGTTACAAATTACTTCAGCTACATGAAAAATGTAACTAAGTTACAGTCAATTACAGTTACCCCAGCCCTGCTGGAAAGTGGACCCTATTCCTTACCCCCTTAGGGGCCTTGGGTAATGTGTACTCCGGCTGAACCAGATGGTACGCCGCGACTTCCAACATGTCAGAAGTCTGAGTGTCCAAGGGTAGAGTTGGAATGGCCGCAGAGCCACTCGACAGAGTGCTAGCCGCGCACTCTGACATCCACTCCATCACCGGATTGCGCCGAGGCCCTTGGTCAGATGTCAACCCGAGACGGTCGGACATCCATCCAAGAACCTGCATCCATTCAGCCTTGGTGCAGAATGATGATTCATCCATTAAAGGACTATCATTTTCATCCTCCTTCTCACCCGTGGATGAGAAGGCCACCGACAACCCATGCTGAGAGCTACGGACCAAACTTCCAATTCGAAGCGGGTCCATGGCTCGACTACTTGCGGCTCTAGTATCTAGGGAATCACCAGATATGGAATCACCGCAATCCATTGGCTCCAGCACGGAAGATGGGACTGCGGCCACTAACACGGCAGGACATGGGACTCCGAGAGGAGCCACCATACCCGCATCCGCGATGCCAACTGGAGCCGTAAAAGACGGCTCTGACGGCACTCCCCACCCGGCTGACATATTATCCGAACAAACCAGGGATTGACACGCGGGAAATGCCAGAGTCCATCACCTGTGAAAGCTCTGGCATGCCAGTCTTCCATCAGGAGAATATCCTATTCCTCCGCCGTCGGCTCTTGAGCCGAGCCGATGTGAGAGAAAGGTCAGGTGTGTGTTCCTCTGCAGAATTGGCTGGACCACCAATAGGTTGTCCTGCACCAGGCTGCATCGACGGAACCGTGGACTGAAACGACTCGAACATCGCCTTGAATTGGGCCACCCAAACCTGAGTCCATCTGCTCATTCAGGCGGTCCTCCAGTCCTTTAACTGACGCCTGATCCATCTTGGCCGCCTTGTCCTTCGCGATTATCTCCACAAGCGCACGCCGATCGCGATCAAACTCCGCCACTAAGTCCGACGACTACTTTACACATACATCACAGGGACTTCCAACCTTGCAATTGGCACACGCAACAGAGTGGTGCCCTGCATACTTCCGCTTCATGAAACGATTGCAGCAGGAGCATAATGTATCCAGCTGGGCCTTGCCTTGCCCCTTCACCTTCTGCGAACACAGATAAGAATTAAAACGCTGCACATGATAAGATGATGATGAGCAACATGCACAATTTACTTGATTGTAATTTTAAAATTACTTAAAAAACATTAACTTTCTCTTAGATTAATGTTAATCAAGTTCCAGGCAGGAAATTTTTAGAGTGAAAATTTTATAAACACAGCTTGGTAATTAACTAACGTTAAAATCGCCAAGAAAATAAAACCGATCGCTATAAACACCCTCGACAATGAAGCGAGAGCTAAAGATCGGCTTAAAGCAGAGTGCATAGACATGCCAAGCCAAAACAAAATGTTAATCATGGGCACCGCCATCTTGGCTACGGGCACATCCATCTTGGAAGGAAACGAGTCGCAAGAGAAATTAAACGAGTACCCGGAAAAGATAAAAAAGTTAACGGGTACTGGAGCGACTTTAACAATGGCTACCATTTCAAAACAATGTACCAGTTTAAAGAAATTTCAAACAGTCATTATGGCACAAATGTATAAATTCTAGATTGATACAACCTGCACCTGCGACGATTTTCCTTTTCCTTCCATAGTTCCATGAAAGAAAACTTGAATAGACAACACCCAATTCGCAAAAATTTACTAATATATGAGAGGTAAAAAACGTGACCGCTTTCAAAAGCAAAATAGATGAATTTGACTTTGTTGGGAATTGGCTCGGTACCTGGAGGCTATGGTAATGCCCGGACACAGTATGGGCAGGACCATGGAGAGTGCAGTTTTAATTGTTTATTTTGAGCTAAACTAGATAATAGACATTATCATAATAGTACATCTGGTAAGTATTATTCGAAGTAGAAAGCGGTCTTGCTGAATAAGGGACAGAGAAAAGCTTTAGGAACACACATCCTAGACAAGCAACTCATGTTCTTTTGTACTGTACAAAGCGGGGATCAGTATCACTATTTCTTGAAATACTGTATAGCACATTTCACGACAGTGGGTGTATGTAGGAAGCATCACAATATCTTTACATACTTGTCAAATCTGGCTCTTGCACACAGATGGAATGCAAACCCAGGTCGTACACGCCCAGCTCGTCCACGACGCTGCTCGAGATTCGTCTTACTTGCCCACACCGTCGCATAATTTGTCATGTTATTATGTGACGTGAACAGCTTCATTTTCGCTCTGAAGATCAAATAACAACAGGATATATGCAAGTGCGTGCGTGTGTGTGTGCATACATGAGTGTTCAAGGAGGATTTATCATACAAATTATTAGCAGACCATGGGGATAGTCAATACAGAAAAAGTTATAGTTCTCGCAAACCTCTAACAGACAATGGCTAACTTTTCTAGCTAACTAATTTCTAGCTAGGCTGCATCTAGTGCATTCGAATCGATTTGAAACTTTTAAACCGGACTTCCTACAATCTACATTTCAAGATAAACTATACATGTTGGGTGTTAAATATTTTGAACTTAATTTGACTTTAGGTTGTCACTGCCTATGGTTAGCTTCAAAACATGCAACAGAATCATTATTAGATTGTAAATTCATCGTAGACATCTCATACACTTTCGTGACAAACAAAAATTATCTTATCTCAGTCTGCAATGGACATTTACTATGAAAGAAAATTGATCACACATCTCAGGGTTAACCCTTACTACACTGGTGTCAGAATTTTAAATTTTCAAATTAAATTAAAAGATGAACTGGTGTACATTTTTCAACAAATTTGGTGGGAGTGGTAGAGTTGGGTGATTTGGCCTAAAAGAAAACCGGTGACGGTATCACAAATTAAACCGGTATTAACGAAATACTGGTTTAAGGGGTTAGAATGATAAAAAATAATTTGAAATATGAAAATATGCCGTTTTCATTAACTACAGTACATGTATTTTGCGATTTGACAACTGACGTAAATTGCCACGAAATTAGAACGTTAACTACGTACGACTGCTCACTTTGACGCTATCTATCTCAAAATAGTAGTTAAAATAAATAAAATAAATAAAGTCTGGTTCATGTGATGTCGTGAAAATAACACTCTAATTACTAAAATGTTGATTTTCAACACTGTTATTAGGTAACTATTTTCGAAAGCGTAGTAAAATCTAACACGAGTAAGTAGGAACCCGGATATGAGAGCGAGTTTAGGCTCCTAGTAGAGTACCGTATATATGGTTAGAGTTCGTATAACCACCTACAGTATGATCTAGTCTAGTAAGTCATGTATTTGTATTCGAGTACTCGGTATTTAGTAATACTCCTCAATAAACTGTCGTTCAAGCGGGTGAATGTCATTCAGCACGTAACTAAAGAGTAGTCATTTCCCGGAAATCACGCCTCAAGAATTCTCACAAAAAATGTGTTTGACTATTTTTTTAGGTTCATATGTCATATAACGAGCATTCTGTAAGTATTGCTTTGCAATACATGTCCCCTACCTGGTGATATTAAAGCTTTAGAGATTGCCAGTCAAAAATTTCATTAAAAATTGTCAAAAGCAGCTGAAGCTCGAAACTTGATCTGTAACTTCTCATAACATAGCAAAAAACCAAGTCTCAGGCTATATATGGTGAAGGAGAAGGAAAAAGTCTTGAAAGCTGATATGTTTGTATTTCATAAGTCGAAAGGGGACATAACTCCATCAAAAAATGACGTAAACGCCTGAAACCCGAACTTGGTCTGTAGTTTCTCATAATAAAGTAATGTACCAATTCTCAGTATAATATCTTGAAAGACTGCGAAAAAAAGTGCGGAAAACTAATATTTTTCATATTGCATAAGTCGAAAGGGGGCATAACTCCATGAAAAATTGACGAAAATGTCTGAAACTCGAACTTGCTCTGTAACTCCTTACACTAAAGCGATGCACCGATTTTCGATTAAATATCTTGAAGGAGTGCGAAAAAAAGTGCGGAAAGTTGATATTTTTCGTATTTCTTAAGTCGAAAGGGGGCATAACTCCATCAAAGATTTACGCATATGCCTGAAACTCCAACTTGGTCTGTAACTTCACATAACAAAGCAATGTAGCAGCTCTCAGTATAATATCTTGAAAGACTGCGAAAAAAGTGCGGAAAAATAATATATTTTGTATTTCATAAGTCGAAAGAGGGCATAACTCATTGAAAAATTGGCAAAAAAGTCTGAAACACGAACTTGCTCTGTAACTCCTTATACTAACGCGATGCACCGATTTTCTCTTAAATATCGTGGAGTGCGAAAAGCTGATATTTTTTGTATTTCTTAAGACGAAAGGGGGCATAACTCCATCAAAAATTTACGCATACGCCTGAAACTCCAACTTGGTCTGTAACTTCTCATAACAAAGCAATGTAGCAGTTCTCACAATAATATCTTGAAAGACTGCGAAATAAAGTGCAGAAAACAAACTGCGACAGATGGACAGACGGAGTGCAAACCTATAGTCCCCCAGTTTTACCGGTAGTGGACTAATAGAGATTATGATAATTTGACAACATAAACGCAATGATTCGTGAATCTAACTTAAATCTACTTAAATCAACACTCCGTACTTGAAGATATACGAAGACGAAAAAGACCGGGCCGTAAAACAAAACGATGTGATTCTGACGCCTATCGAGCAGAAAAGTCACGTGATAAAAAATACTACGAATTTCATTCATAAAATCGATAGTAGTGAATATCCTGGCGGAAGAATTTGTTAACAACCAATCACATTACGCCTGCTCGTATTTGAGAGGCTAAGAGGTGTATTTTACTTGTAACTACTCCGCCAACGTAAGAAGTGACTTATTCGTTTTCATTTCTCGGGCGTTCAAGCAATTTATCTCGTATGTCTTAGTCCGTGATGGATCATTTTATGTTTGTCGAAATCTAAGGGAAATAATGATTTGTTTGTATTGGGAGTTCATTGTATAGCGTCGTTGTTTTCGCAGCGCGTTTCTTGATTTTTTTTGGTATCATGTCACATTTGGAATCCTAATTAAACATAGTACAAACTCGAATTGAAAAAACGATTATTTGTTGCAAAGAAGAAATCTAGATTTTCCAATTATTCAATATTACATTGAACCCGCAGAGCTTAAGACATGTAAAATTCATTGCTGGCAAATCAAATCATATTTGCCGAGGGTCGTCCTCGGCTGATTTGTTGGGATTTCACCAACACTCTTGCTTTCCCCCGCCTAATAGTTATAGATGACTGTATTTTATGTCTCTAGTAGCAAATGGTTACACTAGATGATAATATTAAACTGCAAGTCAAGAACAAACTAGTCTAGGAGTCACCAGATTTTGGGCAAAGGCGATCTTACGAACGGTTTTTCTTTTCTTTTTTTTTCGTAATGGTTTTTAAACCGTCGCCACCAAAAAACGTGAGACGGAGTGAAACCAGCCCTAGGAGATGGTGCTGTCGAAGACAGCAACATCGTCCACCAAAATTGTGAAAAATTGTACACTAGTTTCTTTGCTATTGAGAGGGTAAAAGATAGAATATTTACATCAGAGTGGTAAGGGTTAAAGGCTAAATATATTAGGCATTAATCAGCAAGATATCATGATATAACTCACTTGCAAGAATCGACCACGAACACCACATCATTGATGGTGACACTCGTCTCTGCAATGTTTGTCGAAAGTATTATCTGAAATTACAGGCAAAGGGAAAATTCTACTCATATGAAGAAATTGTTTAACACAGAAAGAAACTTAAGGTAAACAAGAGGCCCAAGGGGCCTGTATCGCTCACCTGGACCATAGGCATCTCAACTAGAATGGTCATTAACAATAAGTAGAACTGTAATGAGTTGAGCAGACTTGTAATAAGAAAACAGCGGCTATGTTTCTTTATGCATCAACTTCTTTTCAACAAACTTCAATGGCCCTTAGTCATCAATATCATATCTCCAAAATTTCAGCCCAATCCGTTCAGTGGCTCTGGAGACAAAGTTGCTTTCATGAAAACTAGGCCATCCAAGATGGCTGCTCAACCATTTGGCAAATCAAGTTCCCTTGAACAAACTTGGTTCAGCTCATGCCCTAAATGATATTTGATTAGTTTTGAATCAATCGCTCAAACAGTTTTGGTAGAGATTTTTAGACATTTCTAAAAATGGGCCAAAATCCAAGATGGCCACCGGCCAAATTGGCTGATCGGCTTCGTTTGAACAAACTTGAATCTCTACAACCTAAGGCTGCTTCCTGCCAAATAAAATTGAAATCAGCCCAGCAGTTCTAGAGAAGAAATTTTAAATTTCCCATTGCTTTAGTATGGGAGCTTTTCGCGGGAAAATTATCCAAGATGGCCGCCAAACCGTTTATCTGACAGTTTCGAAAATTGTAGATTTGAGATAAGAATACCGAAAAACATACATAAACCCTATTTCAGCCTCAAAATCCATCAAATAAAAAAATCCAATATGCCCATCAAATACTATATTTTGATTGGCCTACAATGGCCATGTTTTTTAACGGATCAACTTCCCTTGAACAAACTTTAATGGCCCTTAGTTCCTAATCATATCCGCCAAATTTCAGCCGGAACCCTTCAGCGGCTCTGGAGGTCGTTTTCGCTAAACCTAGGTCAACCAAGATGGCCGCCAAACCATGGGACTGATCAAGTTCCCTTGAACAAACTTGGTTCAGTTCTTGCCCTAGAGCATATTTCATGGTGTTTGCTACAATCCACCAAGCGGTTTAGAAGATGATTATTAATGACGGTTCTAAAAACTGGCCAAAATCCAAGATGGCCGCTGGCCAGATTGGTCAATCGGTTTCGTTTGAACAAAGTTTGATCCCTATGCCCTAAGGATGCTTGCTGCCAAATATAATTGAAATCGGTCCAGCGGTTCATGAGGTCGTTTAAAGGAAAAGTTGACAGACGACGGATGGTCGCCATGACATAAGCTCACTTAGCTTTTCAGGCCAGGTGGGTTAAAAACTAAAGCGCAGACTTTAACTAGAATATCAAGTAGAGGGCACGAAACTAACCATAATTGATATACTGTAATTTTCTATAATGTCCAGTGAGCATGATTTTGAATGAGTGTCAGTGAACCATGAAAAGTATGTCACACACCCCTACTTCTGATACATGACACAACTTTACGCTATGATGCAACCATATGCCTTGAAACTATATATTATGGCCAAAAAACAATAAATCAGGAACACACATATGGACAAAGCTTTAACTATAATAAACGAAATCTAGGATTTCTTTTTTCACGAGAGAGTTGATACTTACCTCCCTAATACTTTTGATATTGCTAAATATTGGCTTTCACTCAATAAACACTCAGATTTAAAACAGTTAGGTGCCCCTACTGGGCAGGGAGTCAGAGCGTAGTCTGGCGGATGCCAGCCCCACCACCGCGCATGCGCAGACTAGCACTTCCTCTGACTAGATTATTGGCTGACACACATGCAACTATTAAGAGCCTGAAGACCGAGCCTCTGTGGGGTGGAGAGGCCGGGTCCGTATCTAGGGAGGTAAGTATCAACTCTCTCGTGAAAAAAGAAATCCTAGATTTCGTTTATTTCACTTCAAGAGTATACTTACCTCCCTAATACTTTTGATATTGCCAGAATTCGAAAGTGAATCTGGCGGGAGGGAGGCGAGGTCAAAAGACCAGCTCATCCCAATACGCTTTTCTGCGTTTAAGGCACTTAAACTTCTGAAACTGTAAGAAAAAACAGTCAGGATTTGACTAACCATCGGATAACACCACCGATGTATGAGAGATGACCGAATGTCATATGCGCTCCCCCCCCCTCCTTCCAGGGAGGAAGAGTCGACTGACCTCAATGTCCTATACGCTCTCTACGTACAAGTGCCATGTACTACAGGACAGAGACGAAAAAGCTCCATTTTCGTAACTCTCAACAATGAACCACACAAATACACAAACCATCACCATATTAATAACGGGTAATCGTGACAATACAATCAACAACGGACAACACATGAACAAGACTGACCTTGTTGAAAAGGCTGCTGACATCATCTTCCCATTGGTAAAGACTGATGCAGGCCCCAAAAAGTGGGTGTTTCCATAAATTAATTGTGAAATATATAAGTAATGAGGAAAAACCTCCTCAAAAAATATAAACCGATTTATTTTTTCAAAACCGACAAGGCGAGAGGATTAGAGGTGTCACGGAGATAATGGTCTGTAAAACCTTGACTCACAGTGCCACTGAGCCACCGACATAATATCATCCACAGGGACCCCATTAAATAGGGCCGTGGATGTCACTACGCCGCGGACACTGTGAGCCTTGGCCACGTCAACCTGCTTCCCGGTGGCGGATTTATGGCAAAACTGAATGCATTCCACAATCCACCTGGAAATGGTGTCCTTAGAAGCCCTCCCATGGGGTTCAATATATGACAACCATAACGCTGACTGGTCGGTGCGCCATGCCGCCGTACGTTGTTTGTACCGGCGCAGCGCCCGGACGGGACACCATGCTTTAGAATTAGGATCATATCTAGTTAAAGCAGGCAAAACAATAGGTTGACCTGGATATTTCAACGACTGATTTTTAGCCAAGAAATTAATCCTAGGTAGCAGCTTAAGGCCTTCCCCTGAAACCACAAAACGGTCATCCTCGGCTGATAAGGCATGAATTTCACTCCTACGCCTAGCCGAGGCCGCAGCAATTAAAAACACAGTCTTCAGTGTTAATAGTTTCATAGAAATGGAACTAAGTGGTTCAAAAGGCTTATCACCTAGTACTTGAAGCACTAGCGATAAACTCCAAGACGGAATCACAGGTGGATTCCTTGGTCTTAGATTGCCCATGCCTTTAATTAATACATTTAATGTATTTACTTCATCACTTCCCCTCTTAGCCAAGCAAGGAATAACAGACATTAATGCTGACTTATAACCAGCAATAGAGTTAGGCTTGAGGCTATAGGCATCATAGAGGTGACAGAGGAAATCAGCTACTACTTGAATAGATGAATCCATTGGATCAATACATCTTTTTGAGCACCATTCTGCAAATCTGTTGATTTTATAATTATATGCTCTGGAGGTTGACCCCCTCCTGGCTTTGGCCATAAACATGGCTGCTTGCTCAGAAAAGCCCTCCTTAATTCTAGATTCCTTGACAACATCCACGCAGTCAATCTGAACATTGACGGATTGTTGTGAAGGGCCTTGCCCTGGAAGATAATATCGTCCATCAGAGGCAGAGGAACCGGATTGCAGACCAGAAGGTCCAGCAGATCCGTATACCATGATCGGCTTGGCCAATCCGGGGCGATCAGAAGCACTTGGCATTCCTCTTGTCTGATTTTCTGAAGAATTTTTGGAATCAGGATTGCTGGAGGGAATGCGTATGCATACATTCTCCCCCAGCTGATAGCTAACGCATCTGTTGCGAAAGCGCTTGGATCCGGAATCGGAGAGACGTACGTCGTCATCTTCGCATTCTTCTTCGTTGCGAACAAATCGATGTTGGGTTTCCCCCAATGGTCGAACAGACGATCCGCCACACATTGATTTAGTTGCCATTCCGTGGGTAAAACACTCATCCTTCGGCTCAATGAGTCTGCTAGCAGGTTTAACCTTCCCGGAATATGAACTGCTTTCAAGGTAATCTGGTGATCCAGACACCAACAAAGCAGTTTCCATGTCATCATACAGAGACTGGGCGACTTCGTTCCGCCCTGGCGGTTTATGTAAGTCACAACTGTTGAGTTGTCTGAACGAATAAGAACAATCTTGCCCTGAACTTTCTGTAAGAAATGTTCCAGGCCCAGGACTACTGCTCTTAGCTCCAGTAGATTTATATGTTCCTTTGACTGTTCCAGATTCCAAAGCCCTGATATCGTGGATTCTTCCAGGCAAGCTCCCCAGCCCTCCATCGATGCATCTGTATACACAGTCACCTGAGGGTGGGGAGGGGTTAGCAAAACCCCCGGCAAGAGATTCTCTGTATTCAACCACCATTGCAGGTGGTGAATCAGAGGCGCCAACACTGACACATTCGAGTCCAGCGAACCTGTACTCTGGGTCCATTGTGTCATGAGAAACAACTGGATCGGCCGCCTGCGTAAGGCGGCCTGAGGAATGACTGGTTCCAACGAAACCATCAACCCCAGCATTCTCAAGTAAACCCGTGCCAGGACATGACGACTGTCGCACACTGACTGAATCAATGAGATGAGTTTCTGAACTCTCTCCTGAGTAGGATAAACATATCCTGTCTCTAGATCGAAGAACATCCCCAGGTAAACAAACTTCTGGGATGGAGTCAGCTCTGATTTTTGGAAATTGATCATCCAGCCCAAGTCTGTGAGAATTTTCAAAACAATCTCCAGATTGGCGGACAAACTTTCCCGGGTGTGCGCTTTCAACAGCCAGTCGTCTATGTACGTGTGGACTGCTATGCTTCTCCTGCGGAGGTATGCTGTGATCGCAAGAACCACACGGGTGAAAACCCGAGGAGCCGTGGAAATTCCGAAGGGCAACACCCTGAATTCCCACTGTCTGCCCTGGAATGCAAATCTCAGGAAGCGACAGAAACTCCCGTGGATGGGGATGTGGAAATAAGCGTCCTTCAAATCTATCGATGCCGTCCACATCCCCCTCTCCAACCCCGCCAACACCGAGCGCACCGTTTCCATCTTGAAACTGGGCGTCTCGATGAACTTGTTCAATGGCTTGAGGTTGAGAATCGGTCTCCACCCTCCGGTGCGTTTTGTTACTAAGAACAGGGTTGAATAGAAGCCCGGACACCTTTGTGCCGGCTGAATAGCTCCCTTTTGTATGAGGGAATTTATCTCCTCCTCGATACACAACCTTTGCTCTGGATCTCTCGGAATGGGAGTCCAGACTGGCACCAGAGACAGTCGCGACGGCGGGCCTGTCACCCACTCTGGATGATACCCGACGGAAAGCCATCGCAAGACTAAACGGTCCTGAGTTAACCGTTCCCACTCTTGCATGTGGCCGGCTAGCCGGCCTCCCACCGGCCCACCTAGGGACCGCGGTGGACACGAGGCATGCAAGAGCGGCACTGTCTCCGTCGCCATACACACCGGAGTGGTTCTTACCGCGGTAAGCGTCCTGTCAGGACCGATAACCACGCCCAGATCCTCGCGCGCCCCGCCCCGCCCCGCGCGCACCTCGGTGCGCGGGCGGCTGCTTGGCTGACAGCGCCTGAGGAACCTGCGCCCCCCTCGCTGCTGGCCGAATCGCACGCGGCCGAGGCCGACGCTGCGACGGTGGCTGGCCACTGACCTGGCCAGCACCACCTCGAGCCTGCAGGGGACGATACGCCGGGGCCGCGGCGCGAGCGTTAGCACGACGCAGCACATCAAACTGCTCGCGCAGCGCCCTCTGGTTATTCACCAGGGTGACCGTCTCTTGGAGGTGGCGACATCCCTCACCTCCAAAAAGACCAGGGCCCGTCATAGGCGTACGCAGTAGCCTATTGTACAGGTCCTGAGACGGGCACAGATTGTCCAGGGCAAACGTGCGTCTTGCCCTGACACTCCTGGTCACCGCCCGAGTCATACAGTCCAGCGCCAGGTTAATACCATCCTGGATGGTTCGCTGGACAGTGACCGGACTTGGCTGGCGCGATGCGGATGCCGTTACTACCCCCTGTAACAGCTGGGAGACGTGGGACAGAGCGGCAATCGAAGCCCTCCCACTCTCCTCCGCATCACGCAACACGGTATTCGCCGAACGCAACGCGTTCGCGCACAAGACACCCGTGTCAGAACGGGAGCCTGGCCGCGCGGTCATCCACGCTGGGCTTGGGTACCACACCGTACCGCTGGTAATCCAGGGGCATGATGCGACAACGCCTGGCCACCTCGCGAGGGGCCTTCGCGAGACGTCCACTCGACTTAATGGACGACTCCGCCGCCTTGAACATGTCAACGACATGCTCCGCCAGCGGCAGAGAAGGCATAGCGTTAGCAGTCGGTTTCCCAGCTAACCACGGCGTGTGAACACGCTGGCTAGCCGACTGCTCCACGGGCAGATCAGGCCTAACGCTCACCAACCACTGGCAAGCGTCATACCAATCCTCCTCCGTGGCTAACTGCGAGCGCTCTACAAGACGGGGTCCTTCGTCTTCCTCCTGAGCGCAAGCAGTAGAGCTTGACGGCGGGTATGCTGATACACCTGGCAAGCCAGGGAAAACACGCGGGCCTGACAGCACCGGCATGAGAATATCACTGGTTTGACCAGGAGCAGGCACCGTGGCAGAGCGCGGGGTATATATAGTCTCACCACGGGCCCGGCCAGCACCAGCAACACCCTCGGCAAGCCGAGGTATGCGGTACCGCTGGCCATCAGCAGCGCCCTGGGCCACCACCTGAGCCGCGGACTTTACTCCAGGGTGAGTAAAACCGTGGAATAAGGCGCCTGTATTCCCCGCGAGGGGTGCACAAACGTCTTCATCCATGTCCACGTCGTCAGACGGCGACCCTAGCAGGTAATCCTCATTACCCTGGTCAGAAAGATTAGACCCCGGGTCAGCAAAGAGAGCTAACCCGGGCTGACCAGGAACGGTGCCATAGGAGGTACTGGCCACCGCGGCGTGCGGATACCCCTGGACTGATAAGCAGCCCGCGGGTTCCAGCGACAACCGTCCACGGTCCCCTATCGGCGCGGCAATAAGCCTGCTGCCAGGGCCGTGGAACGCCCCCTCTAATGGGGCCACCTCTGAATCGTCGAACAACGGAAGCGGACTAAGGAAAATCGATCCAGAGGCGGGGATTACCTGCTCCGAAGCCGATGATGAGGACAGTAAAGGATTTGGTCCAGGAAGCATGCCACGAAGCAACCCTGGAACCAAATCCTTTATTGTCCTCTTCATCTCTCCCAACATCTCGGTCCGGAAGGCCTCCATATCCACCGCGGACGAGACCTTCCCCTTACCCTTCCTACTTACAACCTCTCGTTTCCGCTTCTTCTTCTTCTCCTCCTCTACCACCTTGTCCGTCGCCTGTAAGCAGCACAAGAATTCGGACATTAACTCGCCCCCCCAGTGCTTACATATGTCACAATTAACCAAGGGACCACAAGGGCTACATTGATAGCACAGATGAGGCCAGAACTTTTCATGAAGAAAACGACCACAGGACGCGCAACCCGGTCCCTGAAACAGGGCAAAGGACAAGGAGTATGAGCAACTAGTTAAGCTTAGAAACTCAATCCAACTCAAAGAGAAGGAAAACGATCATAAAGATCAATATACATCAGAAACCAGCATAGCGCTTGAAATGCTGATAAACACATAGCCAGGCTGATTATGACGTCATTAATCCCGTGACAGGAAAAAATCGATCCCAACAAAACATCCAAGTGCAAGGACGAATTGTATGCTGAATGGATAAGTCGACTACACAACCATCAGATACATATAGATAACTCTTTTCTGGCAAAAATGTTAATTATCTCCCTTTGTTTGTTTACAATAATTAACATCACCACATTATCAATAACTAGATACCTGACACTTTGTATAGACAAACCATCCAACGTGACGAACCGGAGAACTCCACCATCTGCACGCCTCTTAACTCTCTCCACCTCATGGGAAAGGAATTGGATCAAGAGGGCAAAGTGAGAAGACCTTTATACTAGGCCTCCAACTCACTGGACATATTTTTCATTTGGTTAGATAACCTAACAGTGTTAGTAGGAAATGGAACCATGGTGGAGAGAAAACTAACTCTCTGCTACTGTGATGTCACCACCTAGCGTCATACAGACCTGTGGACATAAACAGAAAGAGAAATTAGTCCTAGGTAGCACCGAGTTGACATAAACCAACTAACTAAGGCGCTTATCACGGTAAACGCGAGTCCCGGAAACACAATACACCGGGAAGAAAACTCGCTAATTTTACTAGAAGTCACCTGATTTAAAGGTCCTAAGTCCTCCTGTGGCGAAGTGTTCCCTCCTGCCATACAAATCAGACACTATCACTCCAAAATATAAACCAAATAACAGTTTAAGAGCGAGAAAAGCTTATGACTCAAAAAGACATGTGTGTTCTCTTTGCCAATAATCTAGCAAAGAGGTAGTGCTAGTCTGCGCATGCGCGGTGGTGGGGCTGGCATCCGCCAGACTACGCTCTGACTCCCTGCCCAGTAGGGGCACCTAACTGTTTTAAATCTGAGTGTTTATTGAGTGAAAGCCAATATTTAGCAATATCAAAAGTATTAGGGAGGTAAGTATACTCTTGAAGTGAAACAGGTAAAATCAGAACAATATTCTATTATATGGGATTTTGCTGATCCTACAGAGATCAATACTGATATTGCCTGTAGCTACCGGACAGATCTTAGCATAAACAAGAGGCCCAAGGGCCTGTGGCGCTCACCTGGACCATTAGCATTTGAACCACATGCATTTAAATAGATATGATGGATAATTTTCGGAAAATTCAAGATGGCCACCCAAAAGAATTATCCAATTAAAATTCTGAATAGAAATTCTAGTCTACCTTGATAGGGTCACTCTAGCCAAATTTGGTTAAAATATGTCAAGCAACTAAGAAGCAGCGTTTTGACAATTTCCGGTACATTTTTCATAAAATCCGATTTTCACCCAAAAAAATTGAAATCAAAATTCTGAATGGAAGTTGTGGAGCCTATGACCAAAGGGTCCTTTCAGCCAAATTTGGTTGAGATCGCTCAGAATGGAAAGGAAAAGAAGCATTTTGACAATTTCCGGTAAATTTTTAATAAAATCTAAGATTTTGACAGAATAAATTGTGGAATCAAAATTCCAAATGGAAGTCCTGGAGCCTATGACCATTGGGGGCATTCTAGCCAAATTTGGTTGAAATCGGCCAAGTGGTTAATGAGGAGTAGTGTTTTAAATCAAGTTGACATACGACGGATTGACGGTTTCCATGGCATAAACCGGGCCAGGCGAGCTAAAAACTGATAGCTACGGCATAATTACCTTTGTAACACCGGATGGTACTGGGTCGAATACTTTACGTTGGTCCTCACGTGGAATCTGCGAGTGTAGCGGCAAGATTCGACAATCATTACCACCTGTGTGGAAGGTAATAAATATGACAATATAACGGGGAGCTGTAGAATAGTTTGAAACTAATTTGACTGGGAGCTGTTGCAAGATATTAAACCACCTACCTGTATAAATACCTTGAAATTCGGATTCTGGGAATTCAGGTTTAAAATATATAATCAATTCTAATAGGCAGCAACAGCTCCATTCAAATTATATTCAACATAATATACATGTATTAAACTTAAAATTCAATTGATCAGACACAATTTGCACAACTCTATTCAAATGTTCACCACCCCATCAGTGGACAATGGATGATTCAAGTTTTAACTATGCCCATCTCTTGCTAAGTTCCATCCACACTGTGCCCGTGTTGGGATCCATCGAACCCTGAAATTTAATTTCCAGAAAACTATACAGGTAAGCTGGTGAATATTTCGAAACTAATTTCACTGGGTGCTGCTGCGTCTAGTCAAACTGGTTTCAAAATATTCACCAGTATGTTTATTAAATAGCAGACATACAATTCGTACAAATTGACAGACTATTAATTTAGATATGTCATTCATGACGTAATTGATTATGATGTCAGCCTACATGTGACACAATTTATTATGACCGAGATTGAATGACTCTATTATAGCAATGATGATGCTACATAGTTACCAAATGCTGGTGTGTTCTGCAGGTATCTCTGGAGAGCAAAGATAAGATTCCATCCGGGGAGAAAGATAAGAACCGCTCCAGGGATGTTCAACGTCCGGATGTACTTCAGCAGTGCCTGAAATATGAAAATGAGATCCAATAACGAGGTCCATTTCTAGCTATGTCCCGCTCATTTCTAGCTATGTCCCGCTCATTTCTAGCTATGTCCCGTTCATTTCTAGCTATGTCCCGTTCATTTCTAGCTATGTCCCGCTCATTTCTAGCTAAGTTCTACCCACTTTTACGCATTGGAATTGATTTGAAGCTTCAAAACCTGATGTCTCAGACTCTAAATTTCAAGGCGATTATTCCAGTCAAATTAGTACACTTTTGCGACTGACTTTTCGATTTTCATGACAGACTTATATCATATTGATTTAAGATGTGATGTATTTGATTGTCAGATACTTCAGTGACAGACTGGATCCCTCCATTAGCCTGTACATGCAAGACCAGTATTTAAACAAGAACTTATTTCAGAAATGAAGGCCATGCTTTTCCTATGCATCAACTTAACTTGAATAGACATGAATGGTCCTAAGTTCAAGCAGTTTCGGTGATATTTAAAGGTGTTGAAGAACTTGATTGATAAATCTGATTTGAACTTGACAAATATGTATTCAGTAGCTACCAAAACCTATATATCTGCAGTTCTGCTGTTAAAATACATGTACATAAACTAACAGACATTCTATTTTGATTAATCAATGGCAGCCCTGTTTTTTTAATGTATCAGCTTCGGACATTGTCAGTCATATTTCCAAAATTTGGTGATTGGGGAGGTGTTTTTTTTGCGAAAACTGTCATTCAGGATGGGCAAAGCACAAATTGACCAATCAGGTTCTCTCGAATAAACTTGGTCCAGGTCTCACCTTAGATGAAGTTTCTAGAATTTCATATCAATGGGCCAATAAAGTGATTTTTGAGATGATTATATGCCTTTCTACAAAAAAAGGACAAAATCAAAGATGGCCACTGCCCAAATCGACTAATCAGTTTCGTTTGAACACTCTTGAGTGGTGCTTTACCCCTTTAACCCTCATATCAGCCAAAATCGGCTTCTGCAGTGGTCTTGAGAAATGTCCATTTACAGACCAAGAGATTATTTTTGAAAATTTATCACTGGAATGACTGGCTCGATAACAGAGCCAGTCATTCCAGAGGTCAATTTTCAAAAATAGTCTCTTGGTCTGCAGACATTTTCTATGAAAAAATTGCAATTTTCTGGAAAAAATTTGAGTGTTAATAATGCACAAAGACTGCTGATTGCCATGGCATAAGATCACTTGGTGATTCAGTCCAGGTGAGCTAACAATACAGTGAAACTTGTATGTAATGTACAATGTCTGCAAAAAGAACATGTGCTTACTAAACACAAGAGGCCGCTCATTCCTTTAATACTCAAATTTGTTTTTGAAAAATTCACTTTTCTCATAGGAACTGTCTTTTTGCAGACTAACAGGAGACACTTTTTGAAAATTTATTACTGGAATGACTAGCTTGGATATATCGAGATGGCGGTAAATTTTCAAAAATAGTCTTCTCTTGGTTTGCAAATGAATATTTCTCAAGACTACTGCAAAATGAATATTTCTCAAGACCACTGCAAAAGCCGCCTTTTGGCTGGCTTGAGTGTTAAAGGGTTAATTATGCTGAATAGTTTTTGGCTTAATATGATGGTGGTTCCATAAGGAATGTGGTATTTCCATCTTTTGGCCTTAAAATTAAACATCAGCTTCACTGTATTCAAATAATTGTGTAGCAACGGCCCTGATATTGTGAAAGGTCATTTGCAGACCAAGAGATTATTATTTAAAATGTACCATTGGAATAATTAGCTCGATATCTGAACCAGTCTTTCGAAGTAAATTTAAAAAAACAGTCTTCTCTTGGACTACAAATGGGAATTTGCTGAACAACATCCCATTTCTTGACAATTAAAGGAGTAACTGATTGACTGCTGCAAGACATCAGACAATAATTTCAATGAAAAATAACTCTGGACATGGTGAATATTTTGAAAACAATTTGACTGTAACATTCAGTCAAATTATTTTCAAAATATTCACAAGGTCCTAAGTAAAGTTAAAACCCATGGAAAATGTAGTCTTCAGAAATTGAGCAGGCACACAGTTAAACTTCAAGGTTATCAATAATTACATCAAGAAAATTAATCTCGAAATAGCTTTTCTAAACTCTCCTTGACAACAACTGTACACTTTCTAAATAGCTAAGCTTTTCCGTACCTCAATTAGTTCAAATGACATTTCCTTTTCACTTAGCTTGCTCATCGTCTGCTTCGTGCTTGTCGAATAATCAGAACCAATGATCATATTACAATTTTCCTGTGAAAAATAAATAAGTTATAAGATGAGAAATTTACTTTAGAGACATATTACCTATTCAATATTTAAAAAAAACAATTATAACTTGGTTACATCAAAATTTGGATGACAAGCAGATTTTGTTGTTCGAACCATTTCCACTGATGTTAACGTGGTCTTTATGGAAGGTTTAACGTGTAGTTCTAAGGCGGGATATTTAAATGAAATATCAACTCCTTAAAGGGCCGAACACAATCATAAAAGGGTCAAAGCACACCAAATGATGCTTTTGCATAGTTTAGATAAAATAGAAAACATTATTTGCACATTTTCTAATTCTTAACTGATTTTCTTCCATTTCATGTGAGAATCAGTGATGTTATTGTGTGAATGCTTGGTGTGGTATGATGTCATCAAGTGAATAATATTTTGCTGCTGATCATCCACAGTTAACAACAGCTCATTCATAAATCATCATATTAAGCCACCAGACAATAATTTTAATGTGTAAGAACTCCTGACTTGGTGAATATTTTGAAAAAAATTTGACTGAAAGTTGTTGGTGGCTTAGCAACCAACAACTTTCTCCCAAATTGTTTTCAAAATATTTAGCAGGGCCAGAGATATAACTCTTAGAATACGTCGTCTGCAAAACCTCAGCAGTCAGACAGTTAATGAGATACAAGAGAAATACCAGCCCATAACTAGAGCCCACATTTCATAACTTAGAGCTTGAATTGGACCTGATGTCCCGCTTCATTAAGTATTGGATGCTAGTTCCTTCTATTATGAAAACCTGTGTAGTGTAATCCGATTCCACGTTATGTATGTGGTTGACAATTCATACGATGATGTCATATCATGAGTTTTAGGGGCTGTTAAAATTTATGAGTTAAACAAGATTTTGACAGTGACAGTTTGTGAAAATTTGTCACATTTTTTAAAATTCATAAAATATGAAAAAAACTATTTTTTTGTTGTTTTTATTGAAATCTCAATCTAGTTTGTGATTTTTATTAGATACATTAATACGCTAATCGACTTCACTAAAATACATGAAGATAATCGTGTGTAATGCGTTTTTCATTTCTGAATCAAAGAATATAAAATATAACCGAAACCCTATCAATACCTAAAATCATAGAAGACAAATATTAAGGCTACTAACTTAAGAAATATTCGTGTTGGTTGCTGAACGAGTCATTATAGAGGCATGTTTTAAAAAAAAGTATTTTCTCCATAAAATGAATGGATATGTCTCAGGACTATTGCGACTAGTTTGATCATTAATGTGTTCAGGTGAGTGTCAGTCATACGGTATGTACCTCTTGGTCATCATCAGGTGGTGCATCATCATCGCCACGTCGCTTCCGTTTGTCTGGCGGCGGCGGTATGAAGTTCAACATCTGAATACAATCCTCCAGGTAGTACTCTATGAATGAGATATTAACATTTCAATGGTCAAGCCAGCCCAAACCGGCCTCTGATATCGTCTTGCCGAATGTTCATTTACAGGCCAAAAACAATTTTTTTTAAATATACCACAGGAATGAATGGGTCGATAACCGAGCCAGTCATTCCAGTGATCAATTTTCAAAAATTGTATTCTCTTGGCCTGTAAATAGACATTCAAGTCAGACATTTAAATTTTCATGACAAAATTGGCCCCTTAAAGTGTTAACATTTTCAAAATATTAGCCTCTTGAATGTCCATTTGTAGGCCAAGAGTAGTCGTGAAAACTTACTACTGGAATGACTGGCTCAATGGAAGAATTCAGTTTTAGCCATGGCCTGCCCAACTCTAGCCAACCCCCACCAACACTTTGCCCATGGTGGGATCGATCGATCCCTGAACTCCCCAACTATCGATTTCGAGAAAACTGTACCTGTGGTAAGCTGTTGAATATTTTTAAAACTACTCTGACTGGGTGCTCAGTCAAATTAGTTTCAAAATATTTAACAGCATGTTTATTAAATAGTAGACATACAATTCGTACAACAGCGCTTAGTCCGTCAACAATTAAGCGTTTGTGACAAACTTATCTATGTCATTTATGATGTAATTGATTATGACACCATCCTACACATCATGTAGTTGATTATGAAGTCATAAGATTGATGGATAAACCGAAAATGTTCATTAGCAAGCCAGGCATTCCAGTAGTAGATTTTCAAAAGTAGTCTTCTTTTGGCCTGCAAATGGGCATTCCTTTTAAAGAACACTTCTATGATCAATGAAAACATGGTATGTCACCATATTTCAACAGCTTCCAGGCAAATTAGTTTCAAAAATATTTATCATCTTTCATGAGTAATTTATCATAAATCATCCAATCTGTATTGTGAACAAATGTAAACATTATTGTGGCATTTACAAATAGGCAAAACTGTGATTAAAATAGTTAAAATTTGGCAAACAACAATAGAAGTATCCATTTCTAATTATTCCTCTTCAGAATTATTCGATTTGAAACTTTGAAACCAGACTTCATCGAATCAAAATTTCAAGGTAACTAGAGAGGTAAGCTGTTGAATATTTTGAAATTAATTTCAAGACTGTTGCTGCTTATGGCAGCAACAGCTCCCAGTGAAATTAGTTTCAAAATATTCAAGATAATGTTTATAGGAAATACATAAAAAATATACAATTTGTAAACTTTCATGACAGATTTTGTCGATTTTTATGACAGAGCTACATAGTTTTGATTGTGACATTATTTGCCATGTGACATATTTGCTAATGATATCAAATATCTGACAGATATCTGAGTGACACATTGGATCCCTCTAGCTTAGTTGGCTAATTTATTGCCTAATACTTTGCACTTTAGCCCTTTAACACTCGTATCAAACAAAAATAGCTTCTGCAGTGGTCTTAAGAAATGTCTATTTGCAGACCACTTGAGAACTCTGAAAATTTACCACTGGAATGACTGGCTCGGTTATCAAGCCCGTCATTCCAATGGTAAATTTTCAAAAATATTCTCTGTCTGCAAAAGGACATTTTCTATGAGCGGGTTAAGGGTTAAAGGGTTTCGAGGGTCAAAAGGTTAACCTTTTAACCCTCAAATCGGCCAAAAACGGTTTCTGCAATGGCCTTGAGAAATATCGATTTGCAGACCAAGAAGACTATTTTTGAAAATTTACCATTTGAATGACTGGCTCGATAACTGAGCTAGTCATTCCAGTGGTACATTTTCAAAAATGGTCTTTTCTTGGTCTGCAAATGGACATTTTGAATGAAAAAATTAAATTTTCTTGAACAAATTTAAGTGTTAAAGAGTTAAGCTAAATTCACTGATAAAACGTGACATGGCTGAACACACAGATGGTTGCATATTACACACATAACAATACCAGTTACAATACAATCAATAATAATAGCAGCGTCACCTCTCACTGCGTGAACTCGTCCATACACTTCTAAAATTGGTGCATTGTTGAAGTATTCTGAGAACAGTGATGTATCAATAGTAGCAGACATGAGAATGAGCCTCAGATCAGGATATGATGTAATCATATCTCTCATCATCACCATCAAGAAGTCAGTCTGCAAACAGAATACAAGCATTACACAACGCTTGAAATTAACCACTTAACTTCGATAAAATATTTCTTATATCATAAAGAAACTGTTGCTGTCTATCAAAGCCAATTTAGTTTCAAAATATTCAACATATTATTTATATCATAAATGATTTTATGAACCCTTAAATCTTTGAAAAGCCAGTGTCACTCGCTGTTGAATATTTTTGGAACTAATTCGACCAGAGTTACTGCTATAGGCAGCAACAAATGTCCATTTACAGGCCGAGAGAATACAATTTTTGAAAATTTACCACTGGAATGACTGGCTCGATAACCAAGCCAGACATTCCAGTGATAAACTTTCAAAAATTGTAATCTCTCGGCCTGTAAATGGACATTTAATAACAAAATATTTCAATTTTCTTGATCAAATTTGACCATTAAAGGAGTGTTTGAATGGAGGAATCCAGTTTTAGCTATGCCCCGCCCATCTCCATCTATGCTTTGTCCGTGTTGGGAGCAATCGATCCCTGCACTCCCTGGATCTCAATTTCCAGAAAACTATACAGATAAGCTGCTGAATATTTTGAAACTATTTTGACTGGCAGCAACAATGCCCAGACAAATTAGTTTCAACATATTATTATTAAATAGTAGATATACAATCCGCACAACACGACGGACTCTTAAGCCGGACTAAATCGAGTCATTCATGCCGTAATTGCTTATGCTGTCATCCTACAGGTCATGTAGTTGATTATGACATCATATGATTGATGGATATACTGGATTGCTACATTAGTACTACCCCTGACAAGCTTCTCATTGCCTCGGGATAGCATTAACTCTCTAACCCTTTAATGGTCAAATTTGATCAAGAAAATTTAAATAGTTTCTTATTGAATATTCATTTACAAGTCAAGAGAATACAATTTTTGAAAATTTATCACTGGAATGACTGGCTCAGTTATTGAGCCAGTCATTCCAGTGGTAAATTTTCAAAAAATTAATTTTTTTTACCTGTAAATGGACATTCCACAAGAGCATAGAAGAGGCCGGTTTTGGCCCGGTATGACCATTAAAGGGTTAACCCTTGATTTATTCAAGAAAATTTCAATTTTCTAATAGAAAATGTCCATTTGCCGACTAAGAGAAGACTATGTTTGAAAATTTACCACTGGAATGAACGGCTCGATAATCGTCATTCCAGTGGTAACGTTTCAAAAACAGCCTTCTCTTGGTCTGCAAATGGACATTTCTCAAGATCACTGCAGAAGCCATTTTTGCTGATATGAGTGTTAAAGGGTTAAACCTTAAATTTGTGAAGGAAATATCTAGTTTTCTCACAGAAAATGTCAATTTGCAGAGCAAGAGATTGAGATTATATTTTTTAATTGACCACTAGTAGGAATGGTTCGTTTACTGCGTCAGCCATTCCAGTGGTAAACTTTAAAAAAAATAGTCTCTCAATCCACAAATGACATTTATCAAGACAATAGTTTTTGGTCGGCTTTCAATATTTATATGTCTTTCCAAGAAGTGGGGATTATGCCGTCCCGTCCATGTGTCAGTGTGCGGATGTGAGTGCGTGCATGTGTGTGTGCATGCGCGTGCATGCATGAGTGAGTGTGTGCGTGCATGCTCGGCAATCGATTGTAACACCACTTGTCCGAAACCATTGGACAGAATTCAACCAAATTTGTTATGTGAATTACGCACATGAGTGGGGAGTGGAAGAGATTTACATTTGAATTCACCCCAAGGGGCGTGGGCTAAACTCAAAAGGTTAAAGCGATGAATGTGGGGATTTGTGATGATGTGTCAAATCTAGCGCACAAAAAAACTGGCCGTACGACACCCAATGTTGGGTATGGGATAAAGACAAGTGGTAATATCATCAAATGTCTTTTTGAACCACCACCTAGTCGGCCCAAATTTATTTCCACCAGCAAATGCCTTCGAGATTTTACTGTCCATTAGTTTATATGGAGATGATATTAGAAAACCATTTGACCAGCGTAGTCAGGGGAGAAAATTTAAGTTAAATGTCCATTTTTAAAAGCACTTACATTGATGTCTCTTTCATGGATCTCATCCACTAGTACATGAGATATGCCTCTACAGCCATTCTCCAGTCTCCGCAACAGAGTACCTGAAAAACAATAAGTACAAGATATGCCAATGATGACTATGACGATTCACTTGTGTCTTGGGAACCTATTCACTCACCTGGACCTAGTCACTCACCTGCACCTATTCACTCACCTAGACCATCCATATTTTAATCATAAATGTGGAAAATCAGATCTCAAACACGACTCTTTTGACAAGAAATGTGGAGATTTTTGGCTGGATATATAGTCAAGTTTTGGCATGAAATGCCGACAATTTGTATTAAAACAGAACTATGTCAGAGAAATGCAAAATGTTAGTCAGAAATGTATAAATTTTGGCAGGAAATATCGGAGTCAAGGCTCCAAATGTAGAGATTCTGTCGAGAAAGACCGAAATCTGAGGCAGAAATGTTAAGTTGAGCAACTTGAGTGCAGGGAATATTTTGAGTGGTATCGCATCGCAAAATGCGATGCAAATGAGTACCTGTTGCTACACATTCACAACTTCACATAGCTATTTGCTGCGATACATAATTTTGATGTAAAATTCAGTCAATTCACTTAATTTTGAAATATTTTTGATAAAAAGTCGCTAAAAGTTGCAAAATGATTGTCAAATTTAGTAAGGAAGTGAGATGCGCATGCGTTGGAGACTGATTTCCGATATAGTCCATAGACATATATAGCTATAGAGCGCATATCTTCATACCTTCCTTCAGTATGGGACAAATGACCGCCGGTGACGTGTGTTCAGTAAGCGATCTATAGAACAAAATTCTAAAAGCTAGCGATGCGCGCATGCGTTAGCGGCTTCCTTCTGGTATAATAATAAACTGTTACAGACTTCAGTTTTGAGTTTGGACACCACCAGTCGGAAACTCGCAATATGTATCACGGGGTATTCACGGTCGTAGACATATTGCTCGTAACAGACTCTCTTGTAAATCTAAATTCTCCAATAGGGGTTTATGGCTATTGATCATTGCCTCGTCATTAGTTAGCGTTATGATAAACTTTAAAAATACAAGTTTATCTAGGCTGATTCTGGTCGATTTAGACAATGTTTGTCTCGGAAACGAGTTATATCATCGGGAATGTTAGTGGGTTGGTCTGTAGTTTTATTAACCACTATAAAAACATACTTACCGTTCAATCACTACTTGCTAAATCAAATATCTGCATTTAGCTATCAGAATAAGAATTTTTATGCTCGCTTACATACTCCTTAATGCCAATACCATCACCATGTAGACCCTCAACCAGGCTTCTGGTAGTGGGACCCCCTGCATTAGCCTTACAATAGACTGGCACCAGTCTGTACTCACTCCTTGGTGACGCTTGTCACTAAGCATGCTTGCGCATGCGCAGTAGGTCCCAAATGTGAAAACTGATTCACTTTTCTAAATTTAATGCCATATATCCAGCCTAGATTCTCAAATCAATCCCCAGCGGGGTGGCGGAGGCCGGGTCATAGTGATTGAATGGTAAGTATGTTTTTATAGTGGTTAATAAAACTACAGACCAACCCACTAAAGGGGGGGGTCTGTTGGGGGTTGTTATTACACCACAAAAACATCCATTACCGTTCAATCACTACTTGCTAAAACCCGTAGATTTGGTCAGTGTCCCACTACGAAACAATGGTGGAAGGAGATTTGGAATCCATAAGCAAGGATAAAAATCAAACAAGACAAACCAAATGTTGATAACAAAACATAATGATGCATCTAAATCAATCACAGTGATTAACAACCAAATAAAACTTTAAACATAAAGAAATAAATAAAAACCAAAGAACAACTCTCACCATTACATGCAGACGCACGGTCCTAACGAAAATGGTGGGATGTTCTTGGTAAATGGTCTTCAGCCTTTTTTGTTAAAATAGTAATGTTCCTAAGGAAAGAAGCCGCTGCGCTCTGGTCTTTCAAATAAAAAGTGGTAAAAGTACTCGGATTTCCATCCAGCAACTTGCATAACTTCGTCTACAGAAGAGCCAGCGAAAAGAGCGAAAGAGGTAGCCATCCCTCTAACATCATGAGCCTTAATGTGAGAGAGATTGATTTGCTCGGGAAAAGCAATCTCGTAGCAGAGTTGAATGGTGTCACAAATCCATCTAGCAATAGATGCTTTAGAGACTGGTCTGGCTACCCCTTCCGCATACGGAAGCCAGAAGTGAGACGGATCAGATCTTTTAAAATCAGTACGACGCTTATAAGCTTTAAGAGCTCTGACTGGACACCAAAATCTGTCAGACGGAGAAAAGGAAGATAAAGATTTTAAAATAATCGGCTTAGCTGGATAACGGTTTGATTGCATTTTTGATAAAAAAATCCCTTCTAGGATATAATACCAAACCGTCCCCAGCTTCAATAAATCGATCCTTTTCAGCGGAAAAAGCATGGATCTCAGATCGTCTTCTAGCAGAAGCAGAAGCCACTAGAAAAACAGCCTTAAAGGTTAAAAGCTTTAAGCTAATCGGAGATAGGTTCGAAATGATGACCTGCCAAAACCTGAAGAACCAAAGCCAAGTTCCAGGAAGGCAAAGGTTTAGCAATGGGAGGACGAATATTACCTAAACCTCTGATGAAACCATTAAGAACCTTAGTATCCTTAACATCAGCATTCAACAAACAAGGAAGAGAAGATGCTAAAGAAAATCTATATCCTCTAACAGTGTTAACAGTCAGATGAAGAGAATCAAACAGATAGGATAAAAAATCTAACACTTGGGAAATAGAAACAGAATCTGGCACGAGATCATGATTTGAACACCATTCTCCAAAAATCTTAAGTCGACCCTTGTAAACTCTTCGGGTCGACTCCCTCCTGGCTGAATTAATGATTTCCTGAGATCTTGCAGAAAATTTATTCTCAGGGACCGAACCATCGATATTCTCCAAACACACAGACTGAAGATTCCTGGGTTTGGATGAAGGCAAGTTCCCCTTACTTGGGATAACAGATCTGGAGACACTGGAAGCAGATGAGGGAAGTCTACTAGAAGATCTACAAACCAGATCCTTTTTGGCCAAAAGGGATCAACAAAATCTCGCAGAACTGGTCCCTGACTTTCTTCAGAACCAAAGGAACCAGGATAGTTGGAGGGAACGCATAAGCGAAGATTCCTGTCCAGGACTGAGACAGGGCGTCCACAGCCAATGCCTGATTGTCCGGAAAAGGAGACATGAAAGAGATCTGGGCATTCAGAGGTTGCGAACAGGTCTACATGGGGACGATCCAGGAGGTTGAAGATCGCTTTGACAACCGACCTCTTTAACTGCCACTCTGTGTGGGCGAATTTGGAGGGGCGAGACAATTGATCTGCCAGAAAATTCAGACATCCTGGGACATGGGTGGACCACCAGGAAAATCTGGTTCATGCGACACCACGTGAGGAGATTCCACACCTCCAAACAAAGGAGACGACTTTGTGCCTCCCTGCTTGTTGATATGAGACTACTGTTGAATTGGCTGAACGAATCGAGATCTTGAGGCCCTGCACCCGATCCGACCAAGAAAGGAGAGCCTTCTTGACAGCCCACAACTCCAGAATGTTGATGTGAGCTGACGACTCCTCCAGGGACCACAGGCCTGAGACACAAAGGGAACCCCAGACCACTCCCCATCCCTCCTGGGAAGCGTCTGTAAAGATGATCGCTTGAGGAGAAGACTTGATCAGAGGAACACCCATCAGAAGCAGAGAGCGATCCTTCCAAAATTCTAGGTGGGGACTTAAATGCTCTCTGACAGGGATATGGTAAATTTAAAAAATCGACTGTTTCCACAGGGACATTAGATACATTTGGAAAGGTCTTCTCATCAGCGCCGCCCATGGAATAATGTTCTCGACGCTGACCATCAAGCCTCCCCGGAGAAAAAAGATTGCTCTGACCACAGTAGAGGACAGAATTTCCATGGCTACTAGGATGGCTTCTACTCTTATATCTGAAGGGAAGACTAAGCCTCGACCCAGGTCGAAAGAAACACTTAGGTTGGTGAAAACCCGAGACGGAGCCAAAGATGATTTTTCTAGATTTATTACCCATCCTAGACTGGAAGCCAGACTGCAGACCTCTGGAACGATACTTGACAGAATTTAGGAAGATTCTGCTTTTAGTAACCAATCGTCTATATAAACGTGAGGGGAATAGAACGACGGTGCAGAATTCCTGCAACTGCTGACACTAGGCGGGTGAAGAAGAAAGGAGCCGTGGTCAGGCTGAAAGGCATGACTCTGAACTGCCATACCCGGCCCTTGAAAGCGAATCTCATGAACTTTCTGAAAGAAGGGTGGATCAGGATATGAAAATAGGTGTCCTTGAGGTCTATGGACAACGTCCATATGCCTGGACTCAGACTGGCGATAATCTGAGATAGTCTCCATTTTGAATTTTGGAGTAGATATTAGAAGATTTAATCTCTTTAGATTGATAATTGGACGCCATCCACCTGTTTTCTTGGGGACTAGAAAGAGAGTTGAGTAGAAGCCCGGGTCTACTCTCCAACAAGGAACCTCTTCTATAGCCTTCTTCAGACACATTGACTCCAATTCGTCTTCCAGGGTTCCCAACTTCTCCAGATTGGATGGACCTAGGGCTGGCAGGACAGAGGAGGAGGCAGATCTATCCAAGACGGTGCATAACCACAGCGGATTTGTTCTAACAACCAGGAGTCCTGAATGAGGGCTAGCCAAGTCTCCCAAAACAGAGACAGGCGCCCTCCTACTGGCACGCTGGGAAGAAGGGACTGCACCGATAGATCCAAAGGTGGTAGAAGAGGAGGAAGGACTGGGAAAGCAGAAGAGGAAAGGCCTACCTGGCCGAGGCCACCCCTTCAAACCCGTCTAGGTTGAAAACCTCTAGAGGAGCGGCCTCTAGAACTAGATCTAGAACCTCGAGAGGAAACCTGACCTCTTCTCACCTGAGAAGGGGCTTGACGAACCTGGGCTCTAGGTCTATGTGAAGAAATGGATTTGAAACGATCCTCCTCTGCGGATCTGGATTGGGAAGGAGAGGACCGATTAGAGTTAGTGAAAACCCTTGAAGGATAAGCCCCATACTCATCCGGCCTGAGACTCTTCCTCCTGGGAGAGGAAGACGGACTCTTGACCGAGGAAGTCTCTTTTAGCTGAAGGCCTCAAAATAGATATCTGATCACGCAGATCCTTAGCTGATCTAAGACGATCAGACTCCGCTGTAAAAATTGAGGTAGAATTTTGTCCGAAGATATCCAATCCAAGAGGAGCAGAAATCAGGTTACTCCTGAGAGTTCGAAATGTTCACCTCTGAAAGTTTCCTTGACCTTCTTTTAGAGGTGATGAAGCCCAAGGAACGGCAAACCAAGTTCAAGGAACCTCTTGAAAGATCAGCTAACGAACGAAAAATTTCAGGAGGAATCTGACCACCCTTCTCCTGAGTCCTGAAAAGAGCCTCAGAAAGAAGGGCCAGAAAATTAGCTGATTTTAACTGAGCACGACAGACAGACTCCCATTTAAAAAGGTCAGAAGGCGATTCTACCTTAGAGGATTCCTTCAGATGCGAGGAAAGAACATCCCATGTTGGACCATTAAGAGATTGAGTGGAAGCCAATCTAATATAATCATCTTTCGGAACCTGTACCGGAGCATCTACCTTGGGAGTAAGAGAGAAATCTTTTGATTGGACATCATTAATATAAAAATCCAACATATCTACTACCAAATTATCCACCGGAAGAACAGAAGGAGCAGTAGATGAAGAGTCTGAAGATGAAAGAGCAGATTCAAACGAAGGAGGATCAATCGAAAATTCATCCTGCAGAGGAAGAGATAGAGAGGAAGATATCCATTGATGAGACTTAGACCAGTCATCCGGAGAGGCCCTCTCAGGATAGAACCTCTTCAGATCTCTGGCCCCGACTGATCTCTGAGTAGCATTGACAGAAAGGTGAGATGGAGAAGAGGAAGGAGGACAGAGGTCCGAGTCTAGAGAAGCAGAAGAATCGAAGATTCTTAGAGAGGAAGGAGAAGATAAAGCTCTAGAGGTAGCGTCCGAGAAAGAGTCCAAAACCAAAGGAGACTGATAAGATGGACTAACACCACGTTCCTCCGGCTGATTAGAAGTGAAAGAGTAAGAATCCAAAGCACTGGCTCAAAATCTGGAAAGAATTGAAAATCTAGCTGAAATAATAGAGCGATGAAGAGACGAATCGCGGCTTACTGAAAACAAAGAAAAATCTAAACCCGAATCAACTATCTGGAATTCCAATTCTGGACAAAGAACAACAGAAACAATAGGATCCAAATGATCAAAAGCAGGAGAAGATGAAGAATAAGAAGGAAGAGTAGCGACAGACGGAGAGGAAGAAGGGATATGAGAAGAAGAAGAGTTCTGATGAAGAGAAGCCGGAATATGAAGAAAACCTGGAGGAGGAGAGATAGTTGAAGAGTGAAAGAGAGAAGAAGAATTAGAAACATGGGAAGACGAAAAATCCATAGCCGATAATACAGAGGAAGAGGAAGAAGGATGACTACTACCCTTCTGAGAACCTTCATGAGAAAAAAGAGGAGAGGAAGAAGAATGAGAGTGTGATACCACATGATGACTAAAATCCGAAGAAAGAACAGACTGAGAAAGAGAAGAACGATCAGGATAATGCCTATCAAAAACGGAAGAAGGAGCGGCGCGAAAATAATTAGAATCGGAAGTAACAGACCTAGTACTAAAATGGGAATCTGAGTTAGTCGGCAGCTCATAATTTGATGCGCAAAAAGTTGTTCCAGCAGGAACTGTAACACCGAGACCGGAAATAGAATGCTTCATCGGAACAGCTTGACCCGGAGAAACATCTCTTAAGCCGGAAGCAGATAGACTGTCACCAGAAGCGGAAGCGGAAAAACCGGAAACGGAAGTCGATTGCAAGGACGGGTCTACCAGACCCGGACATGCATAAGACGAACCGGAAGTATCTACACTACTGCCGGAAACGGAAGTTAACAAAACAGGACCGGAAAAAGAGTATGTATGCAAAGACGGATCCAACTGACCCGGATATACATTCTTCCTACCGGAAGTAGCAACACTACTACCGGAAGAGGAAACTGGCAAACCGGAAACGGAATGATACATAGAAGGGTCCAACAGACCCGGATGTACATTACTCCTACCGGAAGTAGCAACACTACTACCGGAAGAGGAAGCTGAAAAACTGGAAATGGAAGTAGACGAATGATGCAAGGCCGGGTCCAACAGACCCGGACTCACATTCTTCCTACCGGAATCAGAAACTCTATAGCCGGAAACTGAAGTTGACGGAAAAGCCAGATTCTCATGAGACACCGGATGTTCAGCCAAGCCAGAAACAATCACGGTGCTCATTTCCGGATGCCTGGTAAAACCAGAAGACAAACAGGACGGCAAACCCGCTTGCCTGGACAAGCCAGGAGCAGAGGCGATCGGAGATCTTAATACATTTCTGGCAATAGGTATCACTGAGAAACGAACTTTGGCATGTGAAGAAAAATCGGAAGCTTCCGCCACCGATGCCATCGCTTGAGGATTATGCTGACCCTCAAGACTAACATGGTCTTTGGCCTGGCTCCTACCAGAGGATGACTTACCAGGCTTCTTTCTAGAATCACCGGATTTACCTTTCGGAGACTTAATCTGTTGTCTAGACGTCAACGAAACAGGCTTACCCTACTTGCGTGAACGAGACTGGGGGCTGAATTCAGAGTCTGACGACTCCTCTTTACCAGCCTTAATCGCGGATGAAATACGCTCATCTAAAGACTTTGTTAGCACGTTAGCAAAGGATTCGAACCTGGCAAATAACGCCATACCAGGATCTGAGATAGAAGAGCTGGCCCCCTCCGTTGTTGAAATAGACGTTTTAACAGAGGTAGAAGCAGTTGTTACTGCCTTAGTACACTCAACAACGGAGGGAGAGCGACCCGAGGGCAACGCAGGCTTAGCGACAAAATCTTTGAAGAAAGCTTTTGATATGACCATGGGCCAACCCTTACAAATCCCACACATTTTTTTAGGGGAGCAGGCGGTACACCTCAGGCAAACGTGGCCCACATAGTCCTTTACATGAAACCGATCACACTTGTTCGACGTACATTTGACTTTCTCAGAAGCTAAGGACACTTCCTATAAAAATAAGAAATGATAGAAATAAAGCACTAGCTTCGATAAAAAACTAATGAGAAAATCTACAGAGGATATGTCATAGGCGTACTTAAGAAAGTGCCTGAAGAGAGGAATCATAATGATTCCGGAGTGATGTTTCTTTTGTTTGAGAGCACAGGACCTACGTTAATAGGAGCGGTATTGGCTATTTTATAACATGGTAGTTTGATGGTATATAATAGGCATGGTTACTCTAACCTCGAAAACGGGAGTAGTGACACGAAAACTGGTAACTCAAAATCTAGAGTTACAAACACCTCTAAAACACCATGATATAAAAGTTAAACATAACTTAGGCAGGATTGATTTCATGGTAGGCATGATTCGATGTCAAATAGATTGTAACTGAAAACTTTCAGAGCAAAGCTAAAACCTTTATAACAGATTGATAGCAGGCAAACTGTACTGCTAGCAGAATATTTGAAAAGTGAATCAGTTTTCACATTTGGGACCTACTGCGCAAACGCGAGCGTGCTTAGTGACAAGCGTCACCAAGGAGTGAGTACAGACTGGTGCCAGTCTATTGTAAGGCTAATGCAGGGGGTCCCTCTTCCAGAAGCCTGGTTGAGGGTCTACATGGTGATGGTATTGGCATTAGGGAGTATGTAAGCGAGCATAAAAATTCTTATTCTGATAGCTAAATGCAGATATTTGATTTAGCAAGTAGTGATTGAATGGTAATGGATGTTTTTGTGGTGTAATAACAACTCCTGTTAGCGCATCCCCAAATCAAGGCCGACACAGTATAGTTAGCCATGCTACTGCGGCATATCGGGCTTGATTCGCGCAAGCAACAGATTTAGAATGGCATGTCGCCAAGTTCGACGCATGCGCGAGAGTGTTCTCGAGTACTCTTCTCCAAACTCGGGAACATACTTTCTCGCAAGATTATTGGTTAATAAATATAACTATATAGAAAGCAACCAATGAATCGCAAGGAAACTACCGACACTAAAGAAACTAAACAATGTTTTACGTGGTAATTTTATGAATGACGTAGTAGTACTATCTATATATAGCATTCGTAGTATTCGTAGTAAAACCAGTAACACCGTGGACCGATTGATATACGCTGATCACAGTAAAACTTTATCATTCACTATTTAAGCCAGAGAAAACAACCATTCGTAATTTTTAAATAAAAATTGTTAACTCTTTAAACTGAAGTCATAGTATTGCAGAAACTCACTTTCATCTTAATAAGCTGTTGAAAATGTTGCAAGCTTTTAAAGGGGGGGGGGGTGAGGGCCTGTTGCTCACAGCTGCCATGGCCTGCAACCGCTTCCAGTTAAGCACTAACACTATTCAGCCTTCTTACATTGTATTGAATGTGTACTTTGTTTAGCCTACCAGTTGAAAGGAATATGTGATGTAGGTTGGTAAGTTACAAAATATATGTTAACCCTAGTCAATGAAATCACAGTATTCATGGGAGGTACATTATTGATTTTTTTGACAATAATTTGACTGGGATATGTTGCTGCCTTAAGCAGCAACAGCTTCCAATCAATGTAATTGCCAAATCTGCCAATACGTATTATTTTAGGTTTCCTATACTCCCTGACCTTGGCCAGAGCCAGTACATGCATATTCTGAATCGGACATATGTTATACTGACAAATAACAATACTGGCTACTGTAGACCTGAACACTGATACACTATCCTCAATAACATTCTCAGAAGTCCAATATTAATTATTCAACCATATGTTCATGTCAGATTTGTGCAATTTGTGTAAACTATGTGTCGCATATTACACGCCTTACTGACTACTAATTTTTTAGACGGACTACTGATTTTCCAAGTCTGGTAGTCCTTCGTCCCCGTTGGAACACCAACCAGTTTCAACACAGTTTGTTAGCTATGCAAGTGCTATGAACTGCTATGCATTATTCAATTTGTTTAGCAGTTACTGCTATGCAATTTTTTTCCAACAAAATATTCCCTGCAGTGGTAAGGGTTGGAGTTGAATAATGGTTAGTTCACACCATGCATATAATGCTTAGTATAAAGATCTTGACTAACAGTACAGTTTTAGTATGTGCAATGAACTTACTACTTCAAACATCAGTTGCTTCAAAAGAAAACAGAATAATATAATTTAGGCGAGTTGCTACGTACCAACAGTACAGTACAGAATGCCTCCGTATGGACGAGGTAAAACCGATTCAAATCGTACACTATAACCTACACTCATGCCCAAACGTTCAGATCGTTCATTGGCCACACGTTCCGCAATTGAAACAGCACTGATTCGTCGAGGCTAGAGAAAAAGACAAATCGCTGTAAACAATTGGCTATGTATTTAAATCTTTCAAGCCTAGACTTGATAAAACTAATTTTATCAGAAATAATGTTGAATAGTATTCATGAAAATAATTGAAGAATCCATTTCTTGCTATGTCACACCCATTTCTAGCTAAGCTCTGCCCACTTTTGTATGAGTGTTGGTATCAATTTAAAACTTGAAACCTGAATTCTGTGAAACTAAATTTGAAGGTAACTATATAAAGAAGCTATTGAATATTTTGAAACTAATTTGACTGGGGGCTATTGCAGCAATAACAGCTCAGAGCTAAATTAGTTTCAAAATAACCAAAAGAATGTTTATTAAATTGTAAATTCATCAGAGACAAGTCATACAATTTGCACACTTCATGAGACTTCAAATTATCGTGATGGAGGTGTACATCATTTTGATCGAGATGTCAGCTAACAGGTGACATATTCAATTATAGGGACAGGCAAAAACAGCGCCCCGTCAAAGTTTCAAAATATACAACAGCTTACCTCTATAGTTACTTTGAAATTTAGATTCCGGGAATTCATGTTTCAAAGTTTCAACATTTCAAATCAATTCCAACATGCGTAAGAGATGGGAGGAGCTTAGCTAGAAATGGGTGGGGCATCGCTAGAAATGGATCCTTCTATTGAAGTGACACACTGTCATTCTAGAGCTAAAATTGAAACTTAATCTTTGAACAATTTATATTATCCAATTCGACTTAAACCATTTAAGCCTCAAATTTGTTCAAGAAAATTTCTCATAAAAAATGTTCATTTTCAGACCAAGAGAAGTTTTTGAAAATTTTCCACTGGAGTGACTGGCTCGGTTATTGAGCCAGTTATTTCAGTGGTAAAGTTAAAAAATAGTTTTCTCTTGCTCTGCAGATGGACATTTCTCAAGATCACTGTAGACTCTGTTTTCGGCCGATATGAGTGTTAACCCTTACCACTCTGATGTAAATATTCTATCTTTTACCCTGTCAATAGACAATAAACTGGTGTACATTTTTCAACAATTTTGGTGGACGATGTTACTGTCTTCGACAGCACCATCTCCCACCAAATTTGTTGAAAAATGTACACCAGTTCATCTTTTAATTTAAATTTAAATTTCTGACATCAGTGTGGTAAGGGTTAACTGGTTAAACATTAATGTTCATTTCTTTACATGTTGCTATTATAAAAGGCTATAACAGCATTTAGAATTTACACAAATTTGGGTTGCCAGCTAATATAAAATCTAGACTGCTACACAGACGCCATTTCATAGACCTGACCAGCTATGATTAGTCTTCATAGAATGACTGTAAACGGCCACCATCTTTGCGTAAAAAAATTGACACCTTGAATGACTGCTTTGGCATGGGAAAATAGAATACATCATAATAGAAGCATGACATCACATTGTAATATTAATGTGTGACGTCATATCGTCATGATAAGGAGTCCAATATGACATCAGCCAATCAGAGCTATGGATACAGCAGGCATCCCACTAAGGACCTGTGGGAAAATGATTCAGCCAATCACAGCCGCTTAGAGTAATATAAAAGCTAGAGTTCAGAAATACATGTTTACGTTTAAATGACATTAATCTATACTTTATTGAATTTAATGATTCCAAATCAAGCCGAACACCTTTTAATGCTCATGCAGGGTCAAATACTGGCTTTTTGCAGCAATTTTGAGAAACGTTCATTTGCAGGCCAAGACAAGTATTTGGTTTTTAAATTTACCACGAGAATGAACGATTTGATAACTGCAAATGCATATTCAGTTCAATCCTTGAAAGGATCAACCCTTTAACACTCAAGCTAGTCAAAAAACACTCTCTGCACGGGTCTTGAGAAATGCTCATTTACAGACCAAGAGTAGACTATTTTTTGAAAATTATCCACTGGAATCACTGGCTTTGATAACAAACTTAAGGGTTTACATGGTTTAACTTTGTAAGCATTCCCTCACCTGAGTAACAATGATGTTACATTCTGCTCCGCGACCGTTTGAAATATATTCATCGAGAATGTACTGCGGCACCTTGAAACAAACACACAATCAAAGTACATGTCAGAGAAAAGTAGTGAAACACGGAATACAGTTAATCAACAGGAACAATATGTAATAATATACATAAAATCACCCCTACAGTACTGCTCAGAAATAACTTATCATGATTTTTAAACGACTTAACTTATTAACTCACTTGGAATATTTCTCTCAGATCGCTTGAGCTTCAGCAGCCACACTGATCTCTGGTGGGTCTCGTTCATTCCGAGACCAGGCGTGATCTCGTGAGATCACGCAGCGTCTCAGAACGAACGAGATTCACCAGAGATCAGTGTGGCTGATGAAGCTCAGGCGATCTGAGAGAAATATTCCCAGAGAGTTAATAATAAATTATCTCTGAGTTGTTTAAAAACGTCTAATTATGAATTCGGAGCTAGGCAACAATATATCTGGACAGAAACATGCTAGTTACTACCGCCCCTCACTAGCTAAGCTCCACCCACACCTCGCCGCGTCTCAGAACGAACGAGACCCACCAGAGATCAGTGTGGCTGATCAAGCTCAGGCGATTTGAGAGAAATATTCCTGGAGAGTTAATAATAAATTATCTCCGAGTCGTTTAAAAACGTCTAATTATGAATTCGGAGCTAGGCAACAATATATCTGGACAGAAACATGCTAGTTACTACCGCCCCTCACTAGCTAAGCTCCACCCACAACTCACTATGTTGGGATTGATCGATCCCCGATTTGCCCTAGCTATCAATTTCCTGAAAACCATACAGGAAAGCTGTTGAATATTTTGTAACTAATTTGACTGGGTGCTGTTGCTGCCTATGGTGGGTACTCTGCTAAGGTGAATTCTGAACACAATGTAAGAAATGTTCTGTTGAATATTTTGAACATAATTGGATTGGAAGACATTGCTGCCTTAATTATTCAAAATATTCATCAGTAAGTTTTATTTATCTTTACAAAGATGATACATTATGTCTGAATTGTACTGTAGAATCACTATAACTATGTCCATATTAATCCCTTAATAATAAACCCGGTCAGAACTGGCCTTTGTAATGGCTTCGAAGAATATCCCTTGTGGAGGAAAGATAACACTATTTTTGAAAAATTACCACAAGAATGACTGGCTCGATAATGCGGTGATAAATTTTCAAAAATAGGCTTATCTTGACCTGTGAATGGACATTCACTGGACACAAATTGAAATTTTCCTGAAAGATCTTGACCATTAAAGGGCTAACCAATTAACCCCATACACCACAAAAGACAAATTCGGGATTTTCTGGTGAACATTTTGAAACTACCTTGACCTATGGCAGCAATAGGTTCCAGTCAAATTATTTTCAAAAATATTCAACAACTTTCCTGTATAATTGTATTAAAATAGAGACACTGCTATATCACGGGTTAACCCTTTCACATTCAAGCTGGCCACAAACGGCTTCTGCAGTGACATTGAAATGTTCAGTTGCAGACCAAGAAGACAATTTTTGAAAAAGTACCACTACAATGACTGGCTCAATAACCGAGTCATTCCAGTGCTAAACTATCAAAAATAGTCTTCAGATGATTTTCAGTGGCAAAATTTTAATTTTCTTGAACAAATATGAGGGTTAAAGGATTAATCACTGAGGCGGGACAAAAGTAGCTTCGGCAATCGTCTTAAGAAATGTCCATATGCAGACTAATAGAAAAATGTTTTTGAAAATTTACCACTGGAATTGACTGGTCCAAAAATCGAGCCAGTCATTCCAGTAATAAATTTCCAAAAAACAATCTTCTGTTGCTTTGAAACTGGACGTTTTCTATGAGAAAAATTAGGAAATTAAAATTTTCTTGAACAAATTTGATGATTAAAGGCGTAACAATGGTTCAATGACTAGTCCCTACCTGAGTTGTCTTTCCACAGCCTGTCTCTCCTCGCACTATAACAACACTATTCTCCTTAATAGCCTGCAGGATCTGTTCTCGAGACTGAAACACTGGCAGATGACTCCTCTCATCCAGCATCTACAATGTGACATGTCATAAATAAAATATAAATTCTTCCAGGGATAATAACTATTTGCCGGTCCAGCGAAGTATGATTTTCAAAACTTAGACATGTTAGAACTGAAATCAGCGGCTTGGCTACAGAGCCAGTCATTCTAGTAAAAAAGTTTTCAAATATTTTTCACTTGGTCTGCTAAATAGATCTTTGTCTAGACCACTACAGAGGCCATTTTCGGCTGGCTGGACCATTAATCACTTAACACTTATATCAGCCAAAAAATGGCTTCCGCCAGCGGTCTTGAGAAATGTCCATTTGCAGACCAAGACAAGACTATTTTTTAAATCTATGACTGGAATGACTGGCTCGATAAACGCTAAATTTGATCATTATTTCATGAGTTACAGCCACACAGACATACAAAAGCATCCTTCACATATCGAACAGGGGCAAATATAATCAGAACTTTCAAGCACACAGACAAAATATGACAAATTCATCAAGATCTAAGATACATGATGGTGAATATTTTAAAAATAATTTGACAGGAATCCAGTCTTCATCTAAGCGGGTTTCAAAATATTCAGCACCTCTCCATGCAATATTTTCAGTGTCATCTAATTTTTGGAGGTACCAATACACCATGAAAGCTGATGGTCTCAAGCTTAATTCTAGGTTCCTAATCGGAGGTTCCTGTCCTATACAGTTTATCATCCATGCTTAGATTAGAGGATACTCACAGATCTTAATGGACCTTTCCAGTTTTAGCTATGCCCCGCCCATCTTTAGCTACGCTCCACCCACACCTCGCTCGTGTTTGGATCGATCGATCTCTGAACTCCATGACTATCAATTTGCAGAAAACTACACAGGTAAGCTGTTGAATATTTTGAAACTAATTTGACTGGGTGCTGTTGCTGCCCATGGCAGCAACAGCGCCCAGTCAAATTAGTTTCAAAATATTCAACAGCATGTTTATTAAATAGTAGAGACATACAATACTAACAACGTATCAGACTATTAAGAGTTAAAGACGGGCCTAATAGAATCATCTATGACATAGTGATTATGATGTCATCCTACATGCCGCTTAGCTTATTAGGACGTCATATGATGTCAAATCATCGATGGATACTCTGGAAAGGTGAATTATATGGTTCCCATACTAGATGTTGTACGTATTTTTCTGTAAGAACTTATAAAACTACCGTACTTAGTATTTAACAAGCATATAGCTGGGGTCTCATGGCAACTACTGGCACTACTGTTGGTGGTTTCAAGTTGCATTTTGGCGATATATGCCTCAGGTTCCCTATTGAGAATCCTTTGCTTGATTGAGAATTGATATAGGCGCCTGGAGTATGAAAGGATTAAATCAGCCTAGTGAGTTTACCTTTTGTAGACCCCTGTCCGTCTGAAGATGATGTTGGTTTGTGCCGTATAGGTCCTTACTGATTTGTGCCATTGACGCCTGAAAACAAACAAATGAAGATAAACAGCTTAATGTTCAAGCCCAACTAAACTGGCCTGTGCAATGGTTTTGCAGTTTTATATGATTCATATGAAGGGGTGTGCAGAATCTGGTGAATCTACCTTATTGTAGTATTCCGCTGGCTAAAATTGGTCTCTAGCAGGTGTTTTTAGAAATGCTCATTAACAGGCCAAGAGAAGAATATATTATGAAATATTTACAACTGAAATGATAGGTTTAAGTAATAGCTGAGCCAGCTATTACAGAGGCAAAATTTAAACAATCAAGGCTTCTATTGGCATGCAAATGGACATTTATTAAGTAAAATGTTCTTTTCCTGATCAATTTTGACAATTAGACTAGATTGCTTGGTCGATGACGCGTCATCGCAAATACCCACATTCACCACTTTGACCTCTTGACCAACCACCATTAGGGGGGAAACCGAAATGTAAATGTCCTTTTGCACTCCACAATCATATGGGTAACTCACCTACAAAATCTGGTTGAATTCTGGTCTTTGAGGACTTACATTACAAATCAATTTCTTGAACTATTGACTTCTTACCCAAACCCCCTTCCGGGAGCGGAGCCAAACATAAATGTTGTCAAGCAATCCATAAAATTATATAGGTAATCCATACGTTAAATTTGATTGAACTCCACATTACTGTTTGGGAGGATAGCATGACTGAGTTTTTAGGATATTTAACCTTTGCACCCTGCCGCTGAACCGCAGGGAGCAGAGCCAAATCTAAATGTCTTACATAGTGCAATCCACATACTAAATTTGATTAAATTCTACCAACCAGTTTAGAGGAGACAGCGTGATGGACAGAGGCTATTATAACATCACTGACGTTTTGTCAAAATGTGGGGATAATATTAAAACATCATGTGAGAGAGAGCAGGACAACATACATTGAATCAAACACTATACGTTACTGTATAACTCCATGTGCAATGTTATCTAAAAATAAATCATAACACAACTTACACTTGCGAGTGGTCCTTCATCAATGTTACAGTTGTTCCACGGATTCCAGTTTGGTTGAGGCGGTGACCACGAAACAATTCCGGCCACTGTTGACCTGGGCTTAGGCTCAAACTCTTCCAACGTAAATCCAGTTAGCAAGTTAATAGATTCAATCTTCACAATACCAGGTGGCTGAGTAAAGAAAAATTAAAAACACTTAACAGTCAGACCTGTAAAACTGACATTAGCAGTCGATGTGTAAGCCCTTACTGCAGCTCAAAATTAACAGTTTAACACTTATCTCAGCCAAAAACGGCTTCTGCAGTGGTCTTGAGAAATGTCCATTTGCAGACCAAGAGAAGCTTATTTTTAAAAATTTACGACGAATAACTGGCTCGATAACAGAGCCAGTCATTCAGTGGTAAAATTTTTAAAAATAAGCTTCTCTTGGTCTGCAAATAGGCATTTTCTATGAGAAAATTGAAATTTTCTTGAACCAATTCAAGGGCTAAAGGGTTAACATGTTTCAAAAACTATATAAAATTTATTTCCGAAAATGTTGATCCAGATCACAGGATGATTCATGTTGATCCAGATCACAGGATGATTCATGTTGATCCAGATCACAGGATGATTCATGTTGATCCAGATCACAGGATGATTCATGTTGATCCAGATCACAGGATGATTCATGTTGATCCAGATCACAGGATGATTCATGTTGATCCAGATCACAGGATGATTCATGTTGATCCAGATCACAGGATGATTCATGTTGATCCAGATCACAGGATGATTCATGTTGATCCAGATCACAGGATGATTTATAATAAAGAAATATTAGGTATTATCGCCGGGAAGTAGAAATTCTTTGAGTGTAGCTTTTTTATTGCTGAAGTACTTAGTGCTTGAGATGGTCATGAAAGCTACACTCAAACAATTTCCACATCCTGGAGACGTAACTAATATTTCTTTATTATTAAAAATAAAATGTATTGTTGAATATTGTGACCTTAATTTCATTGGAACCCATTGCTGACTAAGGCAGCAATGGTTTTCAATCAAATTAAAGCAAAAATATTCAACAGAACATTTCTTACATCGTGTTAAAAATTGTACTAACTAACATGTTTCTGTTTTTGTTTTGGAAACAATTCAACTTATTTCTGAGCTTTACCGTATGCACAATCCTTGACATATATCGTCCTTTGCAAATTGGTACACATACATAGGCTTGGACACAGCACCAAAATTTATTTATTGGTAGCTTTCAACCGCCTGTCAACACTAAATATTCTGTCACACACAACAATCATACTTGTCCAGGTTTGAAATGAACTTTGATGTGGAAGTACCTAGCAGGAATAGTAAATGTGACGAGCCATTTAATGGTCAAGCCCGCCAAAACCAATATCTACAGTGGTCTTGCGGCATTGTCCATTTGCAGGTCAAGAAAAGACTATTACCAAAAATTTACCACTGGAATGATTGGCTCATAACCGAGCCAGTTATTCCAGTGATAAATTTTCAAAAGTCTTCTCTTGCTAAGAATGGACATTGACTAAGCAACAATGTTCATTCTCTTGACAAACATTGATCATTAGGGGATTAACACTTTCACTGACAAATCCCTGAAAAAGTATATTCTTTACGATAGAAAAGTTATTCTATTGAATATTTTTAAATTAATTTGATTGGAAGTCGTTGCTGCCTAAGGCAGCAATGGCTTCCAATCAAATTAATTTTAAAATATTCAACAGTTTTTCTGTATGGGTGTCTTGGAAATAAGATACGGGGAAGTCATTGGTGAAGGATTAATGCTTATACATGTAAGTACTAGCTCTTACAGGACTGATTCCGCTATTACTTTTAGCTCTAATATCTTAAAAACCAGAAAATGTGAAAACCTATTGCAATGTGACAAAAACAGGAGGGAGAGGGTCTGCAATCTCTCATAACTCTTTTTCCAAATATTAGAGGCATGAAACCTGCTGCCAAATGTCCTTTCATTGGATCATTAACCATTTAACACTCATATCAGCCTTAAACGGCTTCTGAAGGTATTGAGAAATGTCCATTTGCAGACCACGAGTAGACTATTTTTGACAATTTACCACTGGAATGACTGGTTCAATTATTGAGCCAGTCATACCAGAAGTAAATTTTCAACAAGAGCTCCACAAACGGCGCATAATACCCTGCCATGATGACAAATCAATGAATGAGAGCTATCAGAAAATATTTATTTCTTCCTCAAACCCATCAGACCAGTCATTCTTATGAAGTGTCAAAGCGATCCGTCAAATTGTCAAGGAGGTATCATCCGAAAACCAATTTTCAAGATGGCCATCTGTGGCTGACAGCCATCTTGGATTTCGAATCATCATTGATTTCGATAGGTTTTTTCCCCCGACCTAGTCTGACCACTCTATGAAGTTTCAAAGCGATCCGATAAACAGTAACAGAGTTATCATCCGGAAACCAATTTTCAAGATGGCCACCGGTGGCTGGCAGCCATCTTGGATTTTGGACCATTGTTGATTTCAATAGGTTTCTGCCTCAGACCTAGTCCAACCACTCTATGAAGTTTCAAAGCGATCCGATAAACGGTACCAGTTATCATCCGGAAACCAATTTTCAAGATGGCCACCAGTGGCTGGCAGCCATCTTGAATTTCTGATCATTGTTGATTTCGATAGGTTTCTTCCCCAGACGTACTCCAACCACTCCTTGAAATTTCAAAGCGATCCAATATATGGTAACGGAGTTATCATCCGAAAACCAATTTCCAAGATGGCCACTGATGGCTGGCAGCCATCTTGGATTTTGGACCATTGTCGATTTCAATAGGTTTCTTCCTCAGAGCTAGTCCAACCACTCTATGAAGTTTCAAAGCCATCCGATAAACGGTACCAGTTATCATCCGGAAACCAATTTTCAAGATGGCCACTGGTGGGTGGTGGCCATCTTGGATGTCGGATCATTGTCGATTTCGATAGGTTTCTTCCCCAGACCTAGTCCAACACGCTATGAAGTTTCAAAGTGATCTGACAAACGGTAACAGAGTTATCATCCGAAAACCAATTTCCAAGATGGCCACTGATGGCTGGCAGCCATCTTGGATTTTGAATCATCATCGATTTTGATAGGTTTCTTCCCAAGACCTAGTCCAACCACCCAATGAAGTTTCAATGTGATCCGACAAACGGTAACGGAGTTATCATCCGGAAACCACTTGGCCACCCGCCCACCCACCAGCGTCATTACATAATACCTCGCCAAATTTTTTGGCGGGATATAAAGTCTTCTCTTGGTCTGCAAATGGACATTTTCTGAGAAAATTGAAATTTTCTTGAACAAATTCTAGGGTTAAACACTTAAGACAGTAACTAAGGGATGTAACTGTGAATGAGATATTACAAACCATTTGAACAGGAGTTATTTCCCATACACCAAGAACATCATTTAATTGTTTCTGTAGGCCAGGGCTGATGGCCACGTCATATGTCGGTACCTACAAACAAGCATTCGATAAATATAAAAATAAGCAGGAAACAGACTGAGGCGGGTGGCACGCGGCACATTTAAAACACACTGGGGAGGGCGACATGCGTCAATTTTAGAATCCCTGTCCCAGGATGGTTTTTTCTAAACATTTCACGTTATAACAATTCAGCCCCCACAGCGAATTTCGGTCATGTAGGCCTAATAAAACATTTTACAGATGTTACAGTATGCGAAAAATAGTATTTTGGATATTTTGAAAACAATTTGATTGAAATCAATTACTGCTTGAGGCAACAATGGATTTCAGTCCAAATACCTTCTAGATATGTATGTTCAGCGACTTCAGAGTCCAACATCGTGGTATTTAAGTTGAAATTTATCTCAAATGACATCAGGAATCAAGAATTTCCCACACGGAAGCACTCCAGTGTGTTTTGCTTATCAGATATACGCTGAAGTCAAATTGGCGCGTGCCACTTAGCATGTGCCGCCTCTGTCTGTTTTGACCTTTAGTCGAGAATTTTTCACAATTTCAACTATCTCGACCAATAACGATAAATTAATGCTGACTCAGAAATATTTTGTTAAGTATTTTGAAACTAAGTTGACTGGAAAGTGTTGTACAACATCAGTGCTACCGGTACACACAATGTACTGTAAAACCCTAGATTCTTCAAAACAGAAACCCTTGATCGTAAGATCCATGATGCAACACACAGCAGTGTTGGAAGAGCTACACAATGGACCTTTCCAGTTTATCTATCCATCATATGATGCCATAATCAACAATGTGATGTGTAGAATGATGTCATAATCAATGACATCATGACATAGAAAAGTACGTCACAAACACATAACTGGTGACGGACTATGCATTGCTGTACGAATTGTATGTCTTTAATATTTAAGAAACATGCTGTTGAATATTTTGAAACTAATCCGACTACCATAGGCAGCAACAGCACCCAGTCAACTTAGTTTCAAAATATTCAACAGCTTACCTGTATAGTTTTCTGGAAATTGATAGTCAGAGTTCAGGCATCGATTGATCCTAACACGAGCGACGTGCGGGTGGAGCTTAGCTAGAGATGGGCGGGGTACAGCTAAAACTGGAAAGGTCCATTTTCATCTCCCTCCATTTCTCTGCCAACATCGTAGTACATTACTACCACTAACTGGTGTACGTATCAACTGAAGGTAAAACTACATTTTTGCTTCATTCATGAGAAATTAATTCTCTTGAACTTGAGCTGCTCTTTAACCAGTCATAATTGGGCACGATGATTCAAACTAGTTGTTTAGCAATTATCCTGGCTCAGTTATCGAGGACACGTATCTAGTTCAACTTCACAATTAAAAGAAGTATTCAGTGAAATTAAATGTCTCGTCTGTCTCCTATTAGTCACAGTGACCGTGTGACCTCAATGCTATCAATTCTGTTTCCTAACATTATAGGTAACCATGCATTCAAGCTTAATTCCAATAGGATTAACCAATCCTGAAATATAAATGTAAATGATTTTCTAAATGGAAAAAATAAACGTTGAAAAATCAGAGGTTAAATAGCAAGGTCAGAATGACGTTGACCGTTGATGTGGTGACCTCCCTGCCTCCACCATGCATCCTCTTAGCATAAGCAACCACATAGCTAATGTGTTCAATTTGGGTTAAGCAATACCGAAATATAACCTGATAAGAGTTACCGAAGGCAAAAACTTAACATAAAACAAGAGGCCCGTATCGCTTACCTGGAATTATTGGATACTGGCACAACCAAACAAAATGAGATGACAACTGGAAAGACGTACCAATCTAATTTCTGTGAAGGAGGTTTAACCAAGATTTAGTCAAATTGGCCCAGCGGTTAATAGGTATGATTTTCTCAGAAATGTCCACCAAAAAACCGTAAAATTTTGATTGGTTCATGGCATACATTTTTTTTGGATGTATCTACTTTCCATATACAAACTTTAATGGTGTTTCGGCCCTAATCACATTTCCCAAATTTTGGCCCGATCCATTCAGCTGTTCTGGAGAAGTTATTTTCGCGAAAACTATGTCATCCAAGATGGTCTCCAAAACATTTGGCCAATCAAGTTCCCTTAAACAAACTTGGTTTAGCTGTTGCTCCAGATGATGTTTCGGCGGTTCTGGAGAAGTCTTTTTCATGAAAACTAGGTCATCCAAGATGGCCACCACATCATTTGACCAATCAAGTTCCCATGAACAAACTTGGTTCAGCTCTTGACCTAGATCATATTTCATGAGGTTTCCATCAATCCCCCAAGCAGTTTCGGAGAAGATTTTAAAATGCGTTTCTAAAAATTGGCCAAAATCCAAGATGGCTGCCAGGTGAGCTAAAAATAACAGTTTTGTAGAAGTCAGAATGAGATTGACCTTTTGACTTGCTAACCTTCCTATCATCAACCTGCATCATTGTGGTATAAGCAACAATGTACCCAATTTGTGTTCCAAAGCAATCCCGAGATATCAGCTGATAAGATTGCCTAACATAACAAATTTAACGTTAAGATGTAACCAAGTTTTAGAGAGGTTACAGTGACCTTGACCTTTGATGTTGTGACTGCAATTTCAGCATGTTCCTTTCTAACGTCATAGGTAACCATGTAGCCAGGCTAAGTTTCAATAGTATTACCCAATCCTGAAATATAAGCCGAAACTTATCATTGTTGACGCCATCACCGTTGTCGGAAAAGTGATACAAATATCTCCCTTTCAGCTTTGCAGGAGAGACAAAAAGTATATTCATTTACTTCATCTCATTACATTTATACAATTTTAACAATTTTCTTTCAGGCCTTCTGGTGTGAACATGGGCATTTAAAGGGTTAACTATAAACAGTAACTCATTGAGAGAAATCTTTTCCTCATCTATGAAGTCTACATCTCATCTGCATATTGCGAAAGACACACGTCACACACTGTGGGAAGCGGGGTGGGGGCGGAAGGAGTAAACTTGTACAAATGACTGGCCTGTAGCCTTGGTAATACAGCCATGTACACTTGTCTCAAAAGTATTTACTGAACAATGCCTACCAGATCCCCCGTTTTCTTTTTCTTCTCTCCCGTGTATGGCTCTATAAGGCCCAAGTGGAAGAGCTGCCGTACCAGAGAAAGAGCACAGTTCTTGGAAGCCACCTGTTTGTTGCTCCCGGATTCACGAGATCGTATATCTGTAAGAGATTATCTCTCATGTATATGTTACAAATGGTATTAAACCTCTCAAGCTGAACAAAAAATGGTCTTGTGAACCATCCATTTTGAGATCAAGAGAAGATTCATTTTGAAAATTTACCACAGGAATGACCGGCTCGTTTACCGAGCCAGTCATTCCAGTGATAAATTATCAAAAATACTATTCTATTGCATGTCTTGGTCTGTAAATGGTAATTTTCTACGAGAAACTGGAAACTTTCTTGACTAAATTTGACCAGTAAAGGGTTAATCAAGGTTGCCGATGATGAACACATGCATTTAAGTGCCGAGAGTTTCTTATTCTTATCTTAGGGCTGTGCGGTTTTGATAAGAACACAACCGGTGACGGTGTTGGCCATAAATCCGGTTTTAACCGGATATCCGGTTTATTGGCTGAAAATATTTTCAGTTTTCGTGAAATTTTTTTTTGCAATACCACGAAAATAGAACGTTTTTAGTGGTAGACTTAAATCTGTAGCTACATGCATAGAATCCGATGCAATTTTAGAGGATATAGTGAAATCATTACTTAAATTGCTTTAAAACATTGAAACAAAGATTTTAAATTCATCGCGATATGTCATTTCGAGTTCTTGCACAATCTGTCATATATTAGATTCCTAGACAATTAACAATTCATATATCCCCCTCTAGGATAACGCCTAGAGATACATTGCCAAATTTACTGTGGGTTTTAGTGGCCAATTCAAAGCGGTTCATGGAGTAGAAAATGTTTTTGGATGACTAAACTAGTTAGAAAATTTCTAGAGCATTCGCTAAAAATACTACTTGATAGTTAGTCATTTCAGGTCTTGGAAACACCGAGCCGGTGATAAATTCTGAAAGATGGCAGACCTAATTAGACTGTTACACAGCCTCCATTTTGGAGACCAGTGAGATTCATGAGAAGCATTATGCAAATGTATATAATATAAAGACTAGTTCCCGCTAGCCTACGCTTACACACACTTATGTCGAATTTAGTTACAGATGTCGTAATACTGCCACGTGGTACAAATCTGCATATCGTATATGCCTGAACATGTGTAGTAAATCAAATTTATTTATCTAATTAATCGGATACATGTAATCAAACTCGGGTGTATTATACTATTTACTAGCATACAGTTTCCACGAAAAAGGAATTCATACGTATTTTAATATAGATCATAAGCACGATTTGGAAGGACTTGGTTTAAAACTGTGTCAGTTGTAAGCTGTAAAAGTTGTTTTCCGGCGCGAATAATGTATATCGACCTGTGTCGAGTGTTAATTATATCGTCCAACATACGTGTATGTCGAACCAGCTCCTGAACATTCACGAGAAATTACTCTTGATCGCCAGAGCGATTAGACAAAGTCGATCTCAACTTACTTTGGCAGGTTAGATCACGTCCCAGGTTTAAAGTCCCGGATGCGTCATCATATTTTTCATAAAATTCATAATAGACGTAGTTATCAGAAACACTAGATCGCTTATGATATGCTTTCAAGTGTGTATTATAGAATTTAATAAAACGCTAGCAGATTATAATTGCTGAATGTATGTAGCAATACGATCTAGCAACAGTCTCCTGTTACGATACTGCATAGGTATGGTTTTATTTCAGATTTTATTTCGCAAATAGATAAAATTAAAGCAAATTTATACAATCAATGTTATATATTATGATATATCCGTAAAAGAATAATTATAAAAACAGATTTTTAAACATACACGGTTGTACGGTTGTCAAATTATGTCATCGGTTTTCGAACCATCATGCTTAAAAATCCAGAGACGGTTCAAAATCCGGATAACTGCAGAGCCCTAATTCGCTCCCCCACAACCCCCCCCCCCTAGTTACAATAGCAAACGAAGGCAGGTTGAAAATCAAACACATTATTCTCTTAGCTATGCTCAAGATTGATCAAGTAAAATTAAATTTTTGCTTACTGAATGTCTATCAATCAGAATTTACTGTATCTAGACAGGATAGAAGTACAAATGTGATGCGTTGAGGTGAGATGAGTGGAAGGATGGGAGCTCTACTGATGAGGGGTGGAAGGATGGAGACTGACATGACAGGTGTGTGGAAGTATGAGGGTTCTATTGAAGTACAAATGTATTGAATTGAGTTGAGTGGCATGAATATTTATAGTGCGATCCTGTGATGATATGCTTATATCTTAATAGATGTATATAAGGATGTGATGGAGGAGAGAATGGCTACAGTCATTATTACTAACCCTTTGACCGTTGAATCTGTCCAAAAATATATTCCAGTGGTGAATTTTCAAAAACAGTCTTCTCTTGGTCTGCAAATGGACATTTCTCAGGACTACAGCAGAAGCCATTTTTGGCTGATATAAGTGTTAAAAGGTTAAATATAATGCTAAGTAGTTATTGAATATTGGCTATCATAATCTTGCTCTAGTCTATGACAAATCTTAAACTCTAATACATGTTCAGCAACAACTTTCAGCATCAAAAAAGCATCCGCTTTTGTTTCTACGAGAATTGATAATACTTACCAGATGTACTATTATGATACTAATTATGATTACTCCGCACTCGCCATGGTCCTGCCCATACTGTGTCCGGGAATTACCATAAGCCTCCAGATACTGAGTCAATTCCCAACTACAGTCAGATTCGTCTTATATTTGTCTTGACAAACAGCGAAAGCAGCTCAGCCTCACCTCAGCGGGGCGGCTGAGACAGGCCATAGTACATCAGCGGATGCTTTTTTTAATTCTACTTCAAAATAATACTTACCAGATGTACTATTATGATAAGCTCCAGATTTCGACAGCCAAGAAACTCGAAACAGCTCTCAACTACCATCTGACAGAGAAGGTTGTGAAGAGACTGGAAACCCCAGCATACGCTTGGGTCCCGCCATCTGACTCATAGTGCTAAACTTCCATGGTCTAGACCACAGTGATATAGCTTAATATCTATGGATCTAATTGGTTCAAAGGGAGCATGCCCTAAAACCTGTAGAACATGAGATAGATTCCATGCTGGAATAGGAATTGGCTGTCTAGGTCTCAGACTGCTCATTCCTTTAATAACTTCATTCAAGGTATCGTTCTCCACTCCTACTAAGGCCAGAGTGGGAACGACTGAAGCTAATGCAGACTTATATGCTGCTAGGGTTGAAGGCACAAGTTTGTCAACCTCATATAAATGACAAATAAAATCTGCTACGTGATGAACAATTGCAGAAAAGGGATTAATATCTCTTCTCTTGCACCATTCTGCAAATTTGTAGATTCTATAATTATATGTTCTGGTGGTTGACCCTCTTCTGGCTGAAGCGACAAATTTCTCTGCTTGCTCAGAAAATCCACCTTCAATTGCTCGCTGCTTGATATCATCCATGCAGGCAATTGGAACATTTCTGGTCTGTCGTGCAGTTGTTCTGAAAAATCATATCCCTTCTGTCTGGAAGAGGGATTGGATTGCAGACCAGAAGGTTCAGCAGATGCGTAAACCATGATCGGCCGGCAAATGCCCTCTCTTATCTTTGCCAGAACTTTTGGGATAAGAATCGTTGGAGGATACGCGTACGGGTACATTCCTTTCCAACTTATCGCCAGTGCATCTACTGCCAGAGCTAGTGGGTCCGGGATTGATGACACATATGTGACCATCTTTGCGTTTCCTTTCATCGCAAATAGATCCACATTTGGCTTGCCCCAATGTTTGAATAAAACCTCCGCTACCCACTGGTTGAGCTGTCATTCCGTCGGATGACAAACCAGCCTTCGACTGAGAGCATCTGCTAGGATGTTCAATCTTCCTGGAATGTGTGCTGCCCGAAGAATAACATTCCTCTCTTGGCACCACAGCAGAAGGTTCCATATCATCATGCACAACTCTGGTGCCCTTGTACCCCCTTGGCGGTATAGATAAGACACCACTGTGGAGTTGTCTGTCCTTATTAGGAGAATCTTGTCTCGGATTAAGCTCTCGAAGTTCCGAAGTGCTAATGCCACCGCTAATAATTCGAGAATATTTATATGTTTCTGCGCATTGGTCCGATCCCATTCCCCTGACAGATCGCCCAATACGGCTCCCCAACCCGTCATCAATACATCTGTGGTTGAGGAGGTTGTAGAGGAACACCACGCAGGAGATTCTGTTCTGATAACCACCACTGAAGATGGAATATCAACGGTTCTTTTACGGGAATCCTCAGCGATAACGGATCCATTCTCTGAGACCAGAACGACATCAAATACATCTGAATCGGCCTGCGCCTGAGTGCTGCATAAGGTACCACTTTCTCCAGAGATACTAGCAAACCCAGTATTCTGAGAAACTGACATGCCGTCAGATGGCTCCTAGAGAAATTGACCCCAGAACTGCATGCAAACACTTGACTCTGCTCTCCACCGGAAAAGCCACACCGTCCCCAAGATTGAAAAAAATTCCCAGATATACAAACTCCTGGGATGGAGTCAATTCTGATTTCTCTAGATTCACAATCCATCCTAGGTCCTTTAGTAAGGCCATGACTACCTGAAGATTGTTGCGTGACTGAGTGACTGGATTCCCCACTTTCAGCAGCCAGCCATCTATGTAAGTATGAACAGCTATGTTTCTCCTGCGAAGACAAGAGGTCATGGCGAGAACCACTTTGGTGAAGACCCTCAGGGCTGTGGTCAGACCGAACAGTAATGCATTGAACTCCCAGACATTGTCTTGGAATGCAAGGCGAAGGTATTTCTGAAAAGGAATGATGTTGAGAATCGGTCTCCAACCTCCGGTGCATTTCGGAACGAAGAAATTTATCGAACAGCCCATGGAGGACTGATTGCGGACTAAATGAATCACATTCTTTCGCTGAATGACATCTAGATGATCGGATTCCCTTGGAATGGGAGTCCATATGGGAGTTGACGTTAACGGAACTAACGACTGACGGATGAGCTAGTCCGGTTTGTAGCCTTTCTTAGCCAATGACAGACTAAACAATCTTGCACGACTTGTTTCCACCGGTTTGAGAACAGCTGAAGTCTGCCTCCAACGGCAGGAATCTGCACACAGCTCGCGTTCGATGTTGCGCGACAAGATGTTAATTCGTTTTGGTGAAGATTCTCGACTCCCTGCATTCCTGGTGCCACCCACCGGTATGGATCCCACGGAAGCCTGTCAGGACTGTCCCCCACGGCCACCTCATGGCTTCTTGGAGTACGATGGCCCAGAACTGCAACCATGGCTATCCTTAGGGTAGCTGACGCGTCTCGAGCTGCCACCCTTCCTGGCATCTTCATACGGCCTCTTATTAGAGGACTTGTATGAAGACGAACGGCCAGGTCCCTGAGAACCGGATGCCCGATGGGCATCACGGCCAGACGGATGGAAGGGCGATCTCTGTCGTTGACTCTGCTGCTCCTGTCGGTGCTCCTTTTTGTCAACTTCCACGACTTGCCGACAACCTCCTGCTCTGCAACCATGGACGCAACCTTGGAGAGCATGTTTTGCCGAGCCACCAAACAAGCCCAGACCAATGATGGGTGCAGAAGACAATGCAGCCCTCATCCCTGGTCCTGGTTCTACACAATCAAAAACCATTCTCCTCCCCTCTGCCAATGATCTGGTGATCACTCTGGCCAGGCAATCTTGGGATAAGCACATGGTGTCCCGGACAACTCCGGGACTTCCCCACCTTTCGCCGTGCAGTTCAGCATCCCATGCAAGACGGAACAGCCATGTGAAAGAGCAGCCATAGCTGCCCTCGCTGCATCCTCAATAAGCGTTAGCTCATTGAACGCATCCTTGTTAGTTTGCGAAACCAAGGGTCTTTGATTTCCCAGCTAACGGAACATTCAGTGCTTCACATTCCCTGACTGAAAGCCGAGGAACACGGGAATATTGATGGTAGGCTTGCACCGGAAAACTGACCCTTATCCTCTTAGGGGCCTTTGGTAGTGTGTACTCCGGCTGAACCAAACAGTACGCCACGACTTCCAACATGTCGGAGTGGTAAACTGAGTATCCAACGGAAGGGTAGGCATGGCCGAAGAGCCACTCGACAGCGTGCTAGCCGCACGCTCTGAAATCCGCTCCATCGCCGGATCGTGTTGAGATCCTTGGTTGGACGCCAACCCGAGACAGTCAGACATCCAGCCAAGAACCTGTACCCACTCAGCTTCAGTGCAGAATAATGATTCGTCCATTAAAGGACTACCATTTTCATCCTCCTCCTCACCCTTGGATGAGAAAGTCACGGACGATCCATGCCGAGAGCTACAGATCAAACTTCTAATTTGAAGTGGGTCCGTGGCTCGACTACTCGCGGCTCCAGTGACTAGTGAATCGCCAGACATGGAATCACCGCAGTCCATCGGCTCCAGCATGGGAGCGGGGACTATGTCCGCTAAAACGGCAGAACATGTGACTCTGAGAGGAGCCTGCACACCCGCATCTGTGATGCTGTAAAAGACGGTTCTCGCGGCACTCCGGATAGAGCGAAATCCGGGTGGAAGATGCCCAATAAAACGTCCACCTCTCCGACCGGCTGACAGACCCGAACAAAACCTGGGGATGGGGGGGGGGGGGGGGATGGGTGTGTGTGTGTGTGTGTGACCCGCAGGAAAGTCCGGAATCCGTCATCTGAGAAAGCTCTGGCATGCCAGTCTTCCATAAGAAGAATATCCTCTTCCTCAGCGTGAGAGAAAGGTCAGGTGCATGTCCCTCCGCAGAACTGGCCGGACCACCGATTGGTTGTCCCGCACCAGACTGCATCGACGGGACTGTGGCCTGGAACAACTCGAACATTACCTTGAATTGGGCCGCCCAGCCAGACACCCAAGGCCGAGTCCATCCACTCATTCAGGCGCTCCTCCAAACCTTTAACAGACACCTGATCCAACTTGGCCGCCTTGTCCTTCACGATCCTCTCAGCTCGCCCACGTCGAGCACGACCAAACTCAGCCACTAAGTCCGACGACCACTTTACACAAACAACGCAAGGACTTTCGACCTTACACTTACATGTAGCACAGTGATGTCCTGCGAACTTCCGCTTTATGAAGCCATTACAGCTAGAACATAAGGTATCTGGCGGAGCCTTGCCCTGCCCCGTCACTTTCTGAGAACACAGAATAAGAATTAAAACGCTGCACATGGTAACATGAAGAGGAGCAACATGCACAATGACTTGATTGCAATCTATTAAATTACTTAGAAACATTAACTTTCTCTTAGATTAACGTTAATCAAGTTTTAGGCAGGGAATATTTGAAAATTTTGAGAGTGAAATTTTATAAACTCAACTTGGAGATTAACTAACGTTAATATAACCAAGAAATTAAGACCAATCGCTACAAACACCCTCGACAATGAAGCGAGAGCTAATTATCAGCTTAAAACTGTGCATAGACACGCCAAGCCAAAACAAGACGATAATCATGGGTGCCACCATCTTGGCTACAGGTGCATCCATCTTGGATGGAAAAGTCGCAAGAGAAATTAACAGAGTACATGGATAAGATTAAAAAGTTAACGGGTAATGGAGCGACTCCAACAATGGCTACCATTTTAAAACAATGTGCCAATTTAAGGAAAGTTCAAACAGTAATTACAGCACGAATGTATAAATTGATACAACCTGCCCCTGCGATGACTTTCCTTTCCCTCTACGATTGCGGCAACAAATCAGAAACGGCTTAAATCCTCAAGAAATTGCAAATTTTAGAGCAAAAAACGCATGACTACATTGGAGTGCAAAATAGACGAATCTGACTGTAGTTGGGAAGAGACTCGGTACCTGGAGGCTTATGGTAATTCCCGGACACAGTATGGGCCGGATCATGGAGAGTGCGGAGTTTTAATTGTTCATTTTGAGCTACATGTAGACTAGATAATATACATTATCATAATAGTACATCTGGTAAGTATTATTCGAAGTAGAAACATGATTTTCCAGAATGAACTCCAGTTTTCTTGCTATATAGGGGCCTGGATAAGACGGATCTGTTCCGTCATTCAAGTATCAGACTTTCATAAACAATCATGCCACAAGCTTATGCTGCAATCATAACTGCAATGAAAATCGAAAAATCTGACATGAAGTGCACGACTTGCCTGTCTTTAATATTTAATGAATATTTTGAAACTAATTTGACAGCGTACCTGTATAGTTGCCTTGAAATTGTAATTCTGTTAATTCAGGATTCAAAGTATATTTAATTGATTCCAACACACGTAAAAAAGTGGGCGGAGATTAGCTAGAAATGGGTGGGGCATAGATCGAAATAACAACTCCGTACTAAAACATTTTGGTATATATCCTACTTACGTTGGCGTAATTTCTTCACAAATATGTCCATTTCAGCGATAAAACTCCTACAGCAAATAAAGCAGGTACAAGAAATATATGAATGTCTTTTAAATGAAGAAGTTTACATACATGTAAAAACACTAATTATGACATCTTTAAATATTAATAAACTCTTAGTGCATTTATTTTCAAAGTTTTAAATACATTGTACACATCGCTTTAAAAGATTGACATTTGTACGCAGCTAGTTGGGTTAGTTTAAAAAAAATGTATTCACTTCATCATTAAATAGTGATAAATTCGAAGCAAAAATGTATATATGCAGTTTACCTGCACACAAACATGCACATATAAGCATCACTGTTGTCATTGTACACTAGAGAATTGATTTTAATTATGCATTACATATTATCAAAAACACACTTACATTTACAGTCAAACATACAGTACAATGCAGAAATAACTTTAATTGTTTTCAAAATAAAATAATACGTACTGTTGAATATTTTGAACAGAATTGGATTGGAAGACATCGCTGCTTTATCTTCCTATCTATTTATGTTTAAAATATGTAACAGAGCATTTCTTACTAACATGTCTTTGTTTTGGGAATAAGTTAACTTATTTATCAGCTGTACTGTAGTACTTAAAAGCACATGACTTTTGTGGTCAGTGACGATGACCAATTAACCATCAGATTTCCTTAAGAATAATTTAATTTTCTTACAGAAAAGCTCCATTTGCAGACTAAGATAAGATAATTTTTGAAAATTTTCCACTGGAATATTGGCTCAGTTATCGAGCCAGTCATTCTAGTGGTAAACTTTCAAAAATAGTCTTCTCTGGTCTGCAAATGGACATTTCTCAAGACCACTGCAACAGCCATTTTGGACGGCTTGCGTGTTAAAAGGTTAATGTTCAAGACAAGATTTATCCTGAGTGATATTGCCATTGTCAGGTCACTCAGCCTTTTTTTGAAAATATAACATCCGGAATAATTAGCTTGGTTACAGAGCCATCATATAACCGTGCCAGTCATTCCAGTGGTCAATTTTCTCAAGTACTTTCTTGGCCTGCAAATGGATCAAGATGATGGCAGTAGCCATTTTTGACCGACTTAAGTCTTAAGACAGGGAGTTTAATGAACTTTGTGTCCGTTCCCCATAATCTATTTCCAATACTAAAATGCTTAGTTACATCAAACATAAAGTCTACAGTACACGTCATAATTAAGTTAAAATGCTCCCAGAATAAAAACCGAAACTAACTTTAGTAAATGTCCAGTTGAATATTTGGAACATAATCGGATTGGAAGAAATTGCTGCCTAAGGCAGCAATGTCTTCCAATCCAATTGTATTCCAAATATTCAACAGTACATTTTATTTTGTTTTGAAAATATTAAGTTACTTCTGAGCTGTACTGTAGTGTATAAGCTTTTCAAGTGAGAAAATATGGTATACACGACAGATGCATAAAGAACCTTAAACATGGATCAACCGTAAACATGGATCAGAAAAATAATTCTTGTATTTTGTTGAATATGGTCTTAATGGTTGACATTCAGCACAAATTCAACGATTGACTGACCCTTTCATCTCTCACTGGCAAACACGTACCAAAGCCTTTTCTTAACCGTTTCATGACACATGAAGCTGGCCAAATACGGCCTCTGAAGTGGTTTTGAGGAATCTTCATTTGCATGCCAAAAAGACTATTTTCTAAAATTTACCACTGGCCTGACTAGCTTAGTAACCGAGCCAGGCATTCCAGTGGTAAATTCTTCTCTTGGCCTGCAACTGAACACTCAATAAGCAGTTATTTAGATTTTCCTGACAAAATTTAGCCACTAAAGGGTTAAAGATTACATTAGACCCAATCCTGAGAGGAAGAAATGAAGAACTAAATGAAAAATATTAATGTTGAATATCTGAATATCAGTGACCGTAAAGTTTTCGTGTTTTTCGTGTTTTCTCAGCTGTACTGTACTCCATAGGCAGGACAAAAACCACCCACTATCTCTCAGTCCCAAATGACAAATAACAACAAAATGTTAAAATTTACTGTATTTAAGTTAATATCATTTTAACAAACATATAACAATAAGACAACTACCAACAACATACAAACTTACCAACCTGGAGACCCATGCCACATAGGTGCAGTGCTCTATTCAGCAACATGGCAATCTACCATGGCAATTGGTGTACTGATGATTGTCCCGTGTTCTGCCTGTGCTTCTGGGTATAAATAAACAACTCTGCATCATACATATTTGTTGATGAATGACATACAAGAACAAATCTAATCACTCTTTGCTCCTGTCATGGAGGTGATTGGAATTTGACGAGCTTACATCCGTGTCAGGATCATATTTGGACAGGTATTTAATACAGGATTTATTATGCATGTAGGGTAATAAACTTTGAACACTTAGAAATCTCATTAGGAATGCGTCTTTGCAAGCCAAGAAAATGATATGAATTTTGTGGAAATTTACAACTGGAATGCCTTATTCAGAAACCGAGAGTGCTTCTTGAATTGCTAATTTTTAACCCTTACCACTCTGATGTCAATATTCTGTCTTTTACTGTGTCAATAGCAAAGAAACTGGTGTAAATTTTTCAACAGTTTTGGTGGATGACGACAGCACCATCTTCCACCAAATTTGTTGAAAAATGAACACCGGTTCATATTTTAATTTATTATGAAAATTTAAAATTTTGACATCAGAGCAAAGGTTAATTGCCATGATTTTTTGGGTATGAAGAACATTAGAGTTTGGACAAGGTCCACAAACAAAGGGTTAAGAAATAGGAAATATTTGTAACTGCGTTGCAAGATGCAAGGGTTGATTTGAGCGTGGAGTGCTTCTGCAGCACTCTCAATTAATGCCCATTTGCAAAGCAAACATTATTTAAAAAATTTAGCAGTGAACTGCCTGGCTCAATAACAGCCTGTCATTTCAGATGTAAAATTTAAAACACATGCAACACTATAGTTGTGACTCTCTCTGTCTGTCTGTCTGTCTGTCTTTTGACATTTCTGACAAAGCGGCCCGAGTCACAACTATAGTCTCGCATGTGTTTTAAATTTTACACCTGAAATGACAGGCTTATGTTAGAGGTTAGGTGCAACTTGCAAAGTCTCCTAACTAGAAGCCTGGGCCTGCATATTTTGAGCCATCAGGGCATTTTTAAAAACTTCAAATTCTGCCCAATGGATAAATCTGATCTGTCACTCAAGTATGTCAAGTGTATGATGTGATAATCAATGAAGCTATGCCCCGCCCATCACTAGTTAAGCTCCACCCATACCTCGCTCGGGTTGGGATCGATCGATCTCTGAACTCCCTGACTATCAATTTCCAGAAGACTATACAGGTAAGCTGTTGCATATTTTTTAACAAATTAGTTTCAAAATATCAACTGCATGTTTATTAAATAGTAGAGACATACAATTCTTACAACTTGTCTGACTATTAAGAATTAAAGACAGGCCTAATTATGACGTCATCCTACACGCCACTTAGCCGAGTATGATGTCATATGACACATGAAGGTGAATTACATCACATGTAGGCTGATGTTACAATCAAAATGTGTAATGAATGACGTAGCTAAGTCTGTTATGAACACTGAATAGTCTGTCAATTGATGGCAGTGTATAGGCAGCAACAGCAGTCAAATTAGTTTCAAAATTTTCAACATGTTACGTGATTAGTTACCTTGAAATTGGGATTCAAAGTATATAAAGCGATCCCAGCATGGCCAGTGTGGGTGGAACTTAGCTAGAAATGTCTATTCACAGATGGCATTTAGATCATCGAGCCACCCTCCACCTCATATAGTTACAAAAATAGTCTTCTCTTGGACAGCAAATGGACAGAATACCTATGCAGATACTTAGATTGTTGTGACAAATCTTGACCTTTAAACTCCTAACAATGACAGAAGCAAAGAGTGTAAGATAATCTTCTTGTTACTCATTCATGTATTACTAAGAGGCATTTGCTGAACCACCAATGCACAATAAACTGTAATGACATCATTTGTCCATTGCATTTCAGGTGAGTTAAGAAACAGACACACACATAATATGCAATGTTTACTACATGTGTATCTTAGCAAGTGACCATAGCAGACTGGTCACCTCCCAGATATCATGTGAACTCAATTCGGTAATTTTCTTTATTAGCTAATTCAACTACTCAAATATACATATAACTTGGGATGTTTCAGTCAAATCGCCTGAATTTCATTGCACATCTGATATACAACACATTTGATCGCATGCGATCTCGACAAGTCTTATACTAACGAAGCCCATCAGAAAAAAAGTTCAGGCGATCAGAACAAAACAATCCAACTGAGTTCGATTTTTAGGTAGTTTAACATATCATGGTTGCGAATCCTGATATAAGCGGAGATATAAATGTATTTCAAGTCAGTGACTGGAATTCAATAAGCAGTCAGTTTATTCTAAACCAGGTAGTGAATTAAAAGCTATCACTTTAGTGGTCATGTCATTCAAAAATAGTTTCTGCAGTGGTCTTGAATAATGCTAATTTGTAGAAGAGGCCATTTTTGACAATTTATCATTATTAAATGACTAGCTTGATTTACCCGAGCCAGTTATTCAAGATGTAAATTTTCAAAAATAGTCTACTCTGCACCTGCAAATTGACATACTAAAGCAAAAATTTTAATTTCCTTGATAAATTTGAAGTCATTATGATGCTACTGTATGTAATTTTTTGCAGTTTATTCTATATAAAATCCAATATTAATATCAGTACATAAACACTTCTCATATATACTGTTGAATGAAGTTAAAATTGGACTAAATAGAGACCTTTTAAACATGGTCAGGACGCTAAACCATCCTATTGAATTACAGCCATTATGTATCATTTATCGTTATGGTCATCAACATATTTACGGTTCAATGAGTTGAGAAATTCCTACACTTGAGAAAATCCTTATGATATTTGATTGGTCAAAACCTGTATTACAAGAGAAATGTGCTCAAATGAGTAAGATGAAGAAATATCGTGAAATTCACCTACGGGTCATTGAATGGCAATGGACCTTTCCATGTTTTAGCTATGCCCCGCCCATCACTAGCTAAGCTCCACCCACACCTTACCGTGTTTGGATTGATCGATCCCTGAATGCCCTAGCTATCAATTTCCTGAAAACTATACAGGGAAGCTGTTGAATATTTTGTAACTAATTAGACTGGGTGCTGTTGCTGCCATAGGCAGCAACAGCGCCCAGTCAAATTAGTTTCAAAATATTCAACAGAATATTTATTAAATAGTAAAAGCAAACAATTTGCACAACAGCCCATAGACCGTCATCAAATATGCGTTCGTGACGTACTTATCGACATCATTCATTATGATGTCATTGTACACATCACACAGTTCATTATGACGTCATATGATGGGTGGGTACTCTGGAAAGGTGAATTAAACAGATTTTCTAGGAATTTCCCACCACATCATCCCAGAATTGACCGATTCCTTTCTATGCTATGCACTGACATGGTGTGGTGGCAGGCACTTGTTGACCTCACTCCTATCATTGACATTGTATTCATTCATGCCGACGAAAATCTCAAATTACTAGAGTCGTGACGAAATAATACAAGCAATTGAGTTCTGAGCTAAGACAAATATGAACATTCCATAAATAAGACAAATATGAATAGTCCATAAATATGTTGATGGCATTTACAATAAATGTCTGTCAACCCTTCTCTTGCCTGTTTGCAACAGACCTATTCAGGCAGGAGAGGGGTTGACCGTGGCTGAGTGTGCACATACACATAAGCTTTTAAATTGTGTGTAAATATAAAGGTACGCTGTATTCAGGAAATAGTACATGTATCAACATACATTTTATTTCTTTGGTGGTTCATCAATGCCTCACTAGCAAAAGTACTTCGATGCAGAGTTGTTTTTATATACCCAGAACATACGCACATATGCTCAGGTAAGAAGACGATTCGATGAAAATCGACCATTGCTGTTAACCATTTAACCGTTACCCTCAAATCTTTTCAAGAAAATTAAAATTTTCTCATAGAAAAGTCCATTTGAATACCAAGCGATGAATTTTTGAAAATTTACCACTGGAATGACTGGCTCGATTATCGAGCCAGTCATTACAGTGGTAAATTTTCAACAATTGTCTTCACTTGGTCTTCAAATGGACTTTTATCAAAGTCGCCGCAGAAGCCATTTTTGGCCGGCTACAGTATTGAAGGGTTAAGCTGCTGCTGTTTCTTATCAATACATGACTGGCATCAATGTATATCATCTCGTCATTGGCATCAATGTGTATCATCTCGTCATAGATCTGTGCGTATGATCTACTACTGAAGCTTCATGAATGTAATTGACGAACTGCTTAGTTACATTCTGCTTATTCTCTTTATTTTGAATAGTCAAACTTGAATCAAAGTTCTTCAAGTTTTCTTATTCACAAAAACTCCTTCTAATCAGTGCCATGGTAGATGCCTTGTTACTTTACACTTACCCGCTTAAAAGTGCTAAAGACTTTTACCATACGCCGAAGATCATATATATGTTCAGAAATATTTAGTTGTTCCGCCTTTCATTAGCACTGAAAAGCGGTACATATGATCTTTGTGGTCTGTTATCAGTGATTTAAACTTTCAATTTGAATTTAATATATAAAATTAGAAATAAACACAAGCGGTTATAGGTCCATGTATCTACACACACCGTGCTGCAACCTATCCAATTTGACATGAGATAAATGAGCACCGCCATCCAAGATCTTTATACATGTTATCACAAGATCTTTGCTGTGTGTGTGTGTGTGCGTGCGTGTGCGCGTGTGTGCATGCACATGTGTGCGTGCGTCTAATGTCTGTATGACTACTTTGCCAATTTAGCAGAATGGCGTCCCTAGCTTGGATTTCTCCTTCCCATTATGCTTCTTTATAAACTTTGCTCCTATATCTATTGTGGACCGGCCCGCACATAGCAAAGTATATCTATGATTGTCCGGCCGCGCCATAGAATCGTATGCCTATTGTGGTCCGGCCCTGCCATAGAATAATATACTTATTGTGGTCCAGCCTGCGATAGAGTAATATACCTTTTGTGGTCCGACCCTGCCATAGAATAGTTTACCTATTGTGGTCCGACCCTGCCATAGAATAGTTTACCTATTGTGGTCTGGCCCGCCATAGAATAGTATACCTATTGTGGTCCAGCCCCGCCACAGAATAGTATACCTATCGTGGTCCAATCTCCCCATAGAATAGTATACCTATTGTGGTCCGGTCCTGCCATAGAATAGTATACCTATTGTGGTCCGGCCCTGCCACAGGATACTATACCTATTGTGGTCACGTCTCGCCATAGAATAGTATACCTATTGTGGTCCGGCCCCGCCACAGGATAGTATACTTATTGTGGTCTGGTCTCGCCATAGAATAGTATACCTATTGTGGTCCGGTCCTGCCATAGAATAGTATACCTATTGTGGTCCGGTCTCGCCATAGAATAGTATACCTATTGTGGTCCGGTCCCGGCACAGAACAGTATACATATTATGGTTCGGCCCTGCCACAGAATAGTATACCTATTGTTGTCCGGTCTCGTTATAGAATAGTATACCTATTGTGGTCTGGCCCTGCCATAGAATAGTATACCTATTTTGGTCTGGGCCTGCCATAGAATAGTACATCTATTTTGGTCTGGCCCTGTCACAACATAGTATACCTATTGTGGTCCGGACTTGCCATAGACTAGTATACCTATTGTGGTCCGGCCCTGCCATAGAATAGTGATAATCAGCCTGTATCTTTTCCATCTGCAGGAACTGATGAAGACGGGATTTAGCATTCTCCATTGTCCAGTTGCCATGGATATCAGATGTCATATCCGTCTCTTCAGACTAAATAAAACCAAAACATGATTGAGTTAGTTTACAGAATGGATCATAGTAATTAAAGGTACTGTATAAGTTCATAAGTGTATTACTAGTTTTGGGAAATGCTGCATACCCCAATTGGATTGAACTAAGGAGTAGCCCTTTAATCCTCGAATTTGTTCAAGAAAATTTCAATTTTCTCATAGAAAATGTTCATTTGTGGACTAAGAGAATACTATTTTTGAAAATTTACCATGAATGAATTTAGCATGAATTACAATGGTAAATTTTCAAAAATAGTCTTCTCTTGGTCTGCAAATGGACATTTCTCAAGACCACTGCAGAAGTCGTTTTTGGCTGATATGAGTGCTAAAGGGTTAAATATAGTTTTCTGTTATCTAGATATATATTATGGCTTACATGTACCTCACTTGACAATGAAATCGTGATTAGACCATCATTATTGTGATACCTAACATATTTTCAGCTACATAACGCGCACATTTATACTTCGGCCAAGAAGGAGGTGTATAATACAGCCTAAGATATACATTGGGCATATTTTTTGGCTCAACATTTTAGGTCAGAATGATACACACTCATAAAATTCAAGGTAAAAATTGTGACATCAGTAAATTATCGTAGTCGCCATTTCTTATTTACTGTACTTGTGGTTAATCTTAATTGACAAAAGGGCAGGGTGCTACAAGAGGTAAACTGGGCATCTGGGAGTTTAAATTGCTGCAAAATCAGGGCATTTGTTGTCAAAATTAAATAAATTGTGTTTTATGGTAGTGCTGCAAAATTAGGGCAGGGTGGAGTGTTCGTCTGCGCTCATTAATGTAAAACACACTATTAAACGTGCCTCCACAACCCGTGTCGTCAGATTATATAATGCGAATTCTGAACACAGCAAACAATGAACAATGAAATCTCACTGGTTAATCTCGTTGAGGCGAGAAATTTTGTTACAAATCTCGTGAGAAAATGGCAGCGTGTGGTACAAAAACTCATGAATATGCGAAATGACTACATGTAAATACCATCAAGTGATGAATGAGAAAGTTAAGAGTAAATCAAAATTAGCACACTGTTAGATAATGGACCTTTTCAGTTTAAGCTATGCCCCGCCCATCTCAGTCTATGTTCCACCCACACCTCGCTCATGTTGGGATCGATCTATCTCTGAACTTCCTGACTATCAATTTCCAGAAAACTATACAGGTAAGCTATTTAATATTTTGAAACTAATTTGACAGGTAAGCTATTTAATATTTTGAAACTAATTTGAATGGGTGCTGTTGCTGCCTATGGCAGCAACAGCGCCCAGTCAAATTAGTTTCAAAATATTCAACAGAATGTTTATTAAATAGTAGACTAAAATTTGTACAACGTATCAGACTATTAATAGTTATAGAATCATTTCCCCGCCCATCTCTATCTAAGTTCCACCCACACCTCGCTCATGTTGGGATCGATCGATCTCTGAACTTCCTGACTATTAATATCCAGAAAACTATACAGGTAAGCTATTTAATATTTTGAAACTAATTTGACTGGTACCCAGTCAAATTTGTTTCAAAATATTCAACAGCATGTTTATTAAATGGTAGAGACATACAATTCGTACAACGTGTCAGACTATTAGGAGTTAAAGACGGGCCATATAGAATCATTTATGTCATAATGATTATTACGTCATCCTACACGCCGCTTAGCTGATTAATAGATGAATACTCTGGAAAGGTGAATTGGTCTTAATACACACATTAATTTTTTTTAATGTTTTACCGCATGCAATGGTTTAACCACATGGATATTACAACAAAGACACAGACTCTATATACACTTACGTATGTATATATATCAACATGACATTATGTGTACTTTATTGAATGACATAGAATAAGAAATTCACTGACCTCTTCCAGCCGTCGTTTGTCAGCAATGTGATCTAAATACTGTTGCGGTGGACCACGCTTGTATTCTGGAAATTCTCGCGGCTCTCGATCAAACAAAGAACCACCTTGAGAAGGACCTTTTGAAGCTGAAATTGTCAGATATAGATACAGTCAACACTTTCATGGTCAAGTGAGCCAAAAAACGTTTCTGAAATGGTCTAGGGGAAATGCCATTTGTAGGCCAAGAGAAGACTATTTTTACAATTTATCACTGGAATACATGTATCTGACTCGATAACCGAGACAGTCATTCCAGTAATAAATTTTCAAAAATAATGTCTTGGTCTGAAAATGACTTGTTTTACGAGAAAATTTAGATTTTCTTTAATGAGTTATAGGTCTTTGAGCCATTTTCTGAATTCTCAGAAAGTTAGCTTCAACATGTTCAAGGGCGCTACATATGCATCATGGAGAGTATTAGTAACAATTTACTGATCAAGTTTGCCCATAAAAATCTAAATTAAAGCATAGCTTGTTAGCATCCATTAGCAGTAGCATCCATTAGCAGACGTGAAAAAGAATATTTTTGAAAATATACTACCGAAATGATAATCGAGCCGCTGGTAAATTTTCAAAAATATTTTTGTCTGTAAATGGACGAGAGATTTGGCAGGCTTGACCATTGACCCTTTAACATTTATATCAGCCAAAAACAGATTCTGCAGTGGTCTTGAGGAGAAATGTATAAACGAGCCAGTCATTCCAGTGGTAAATTTTCAAAAATAGTCTTCTCTTGTTCTGCAAATGGACATCTTATATGAGAAAATTAAAATTTTTTTGAACAAATTCGAGAGTTAAAGGGTTAAAGGATCTTAACTACAATACCGGTCAATTTGTATGATGTAACATCTGATGTTATTGCTTCTGCTTCTTGAAAAAGAGTAAAATTAAATAATATTCAATGAACTTGCCAATGCCCAAGTTCATAGTTATTTCACATTGGGAAGTTCAATGATCTTTCTATGACCAAAATTACACTATGAATATCTTGTTCTAATCAATGGTAGTCATACATGTTTCGGTATGATTTTCTGCCAAAAAAAAATCTCAATTTTGAACTTGAAAGTTTGAAATATGAAAAATTCAATTACAATTTTATAAATATTCTGTTGAATATTTTAAAACAGATTAACTAGGAGCTGGCAGTAACAGCTCCCAGCAAAATTATTTTCAAAACAGGGAACAGCTTATCTATATGATCATCTTGAAATTAATATTCCCATGGTCAACATTCCATGACTTTTCCATGACTTATGAAACTATGAGAAAACATGGTGATTTACCAGGATTCTCAGACATATCAGACCTCGATTCTAAATCTAGAGGAATCTGATCTGTCAATCGATTATCTGATATTATAATCAAACATGTCACATGTTACTGTTAGCCAACGTCACAATGAATATGATGTAGCGCTGTCACAAAGATAAAAACGAAAATCACTGATAAATTTACAATTTAACCATTTAACCCTTAAATTTGTTCAAGAAAATTTCAATTTTCTCATAGAGAATGTCCATTTGCAAATCAAGAGCCTATTTTTGAAAATTTACCACTGGAATGACTGGCTCGGTTATCGAGCCATTCCAGTGATAAATTTTCAAATATAGTCTTCTCTTGGTCTGCGAATGGACATTTCTCCACACCACTGCAGAAGTCGTTTTTGGCTTAAATCAGTGTTAAAAGGTTAACCATTAAGTCAGGCAAAAACGTTTTTTGCAGTGTTATTGAGAAATGCCCATTTGGAGACCGAAAATATTTTTGAAAATTCCTCACTGGAATGACTGGCTCGGTTATCCGAGCCAGTCATCCCAGTGATAATTTTTCAAAAATAATCTCTTGGTCTGAAAATAGACATTTTCTATGAAAAATTTGAAATTTTCTTAAACAAATTTAAGTGTTAAAGGGTTAGTGAACTCATTCATACGCAGCAACATCTGGCAAAATATTCAACAGTTTACCTGCCGAGTTACCTTGAATTTTAAATACCTGGAATGCAGGTTTCAAAGAACGCAGGTTTCAAATCGATTCAAATTCACATAAAAAGTGGCTTAGTTAGAAATGGGCGGGGATTAGCTAGAAATGGGCGGGGCTTAGCTAGAAACGGGTGTGGCAATGACACCGTAGAGATAGATCCTTCTATTCTCATACTCCATAACCACTAGGCATACTACTAACGATCGCCACTTAGTAGTAGGCTTGCGCAAATATTGATTTCAGTGATCATGATCGATTATTTAAGAATAATCATGCTTACTCGATTAATCAGCCTACGAAAAGGATATCAATGACAAAAGCTGCAATGTTTTTTTTTTAGAAAAGTCCATTTGCAAACCAAGAGAAAACTGTTTTTGAAAATGTATCGCTGGAATGCCTGACTCGATTCTCAAGCCAGTCATTCCAGTGATACATTTTCAAAAACAGTTTTTCTTGCCGTCCGAATGGACATACATTCGTTCAGAAAAATGGTACTTTTCATGACCTATCACGGTAAAGAGTAAATTAAAATGTATGTTTCGAAACATTTATGCAGCAGATATCTTTCACGATTATTCGATTATTTAATCTTTAATCATATAAATTCACGAGTTAAAAAATAATCGTGATTTTCGATTTAATCACGTAAGCCTACTTAGTGGCACTTACCCATTAGGGATAGATGTGGAGGCAGTGGTGCTCCTGTGGGCAACATTTCAGCGCCCTCACCGGCTATCATAGCATTCGCATCTCCTTGACTGGCCACCTGAAATAAATATGTTTAATCCTTACATGGTGAAGCCGGCCAAAGCCATCCTCTGCCGTGGTGTCTTAAGGAATGTCAATGTGCAGAACAAAAGAATACAATGTTTGAGTTTGAAAATTTACCACTAGAACGGCTGGCTTGACCGAGCCAGTAATTCCAGTTGTAAAGTTTCAAAAATAGTATTCCCTTGTCCTGTGAATGAGCATTTAATAAGTAAATAATTTGAGTTTCTTGACCAACTTTAGCCATCAAATGGTTAATAACAATTTACTGGTTCCATACAAGACATATTATGTACAAGTTAACAGGTGCACACTCTCAGGTGACTGTATAGTGAGGTGAGCTATTATGAGCACATGTCATCATCCAACTTCATACACGTATACATGTCTTCTGCAGAATGAAATCCAGACCACATTATATTATTGCGTAAAGAATTCTGAAAGATGTGGACATTTCTATCATAGACATATATTCACGATATTTCCGAAATTATCGAATGTCAACAGGGCGACTCTGGATAACGATGACTTAAATAGTGTTTTGCTTTCCGGACTTTATTCCAATTCATAGATTTTGTGATATTTATAAACGCTGTTATTTAATGGATGCATTTTTCAATGGAGGATGACTTCCTTGTCTGCAGACTACTTTACTAAACATGCTAAACCTGAACTATTTCTTTTATAGGACACAAGATATTGCTCTATGGAAGTGGTCAATCTACTAGTGAGTGAGACATGAGGACTAAGGAGAAACGTAGATGTACTTACATTTATATAGAGAAATGTAGTTTTTCATACATGAAAGTAATGTGTTTAATTTTAACCCTCTAAAGGTCAAATTTGGTCAAGAAAACATACATATTTGCCTATTGAATGTCCATTACCAGGCAAAGAAGACTATTCTTGAACTTACCACTGCAATGACTGGCTCGGTTATCGAGCCAGTAATTCCAGTGATAAGTTTTCAGAAATAGGATTATCTTGGCCTGAAAATGGGCATTCCTCAAGACCACTGCAGATGCCGGTTTTGGCTGTCTTGACCTTTAAGGGTCTAACTGTTTGATAAATGAACGTTTACCTCCTCCATAACGAATGCACATCCCTAGTTCTTATTAGTGCTCAGCAGCAGTGATTATCCTGTCTTTCCTTATGCAACTTGTTTTTCTTTTTTTATGATCTAACCTTTTTTGGCTAATTGTTGACCAAGGTCAACCCATGGATCGGGGTGTCTTTAAACGCACATGTATCTGACATTTTGCTATACATATTGGACACAATCAGGATGCAAGAGTTTGCATGTATGCAAAAAAACAAACTTTATGGAACAGTTATTTATGATGTTGCTATGGGAAGAACATCTATCAGAGATAGTGTGCTAAAAATTTGGCGGACTTATCTCTATTTTACAGTAAGTTTCAACAATTTCAATGAAAGGGTTCGTTTGAATAAATATTGCTGTTGCAGACACTACACAATTAAAACCCAAGCCATTATAATACCTTTATACTAGGTAATAATTATAATGTAATAAAAATTCACCGAGGCTCATGTCCTACACTGCTTTATAACATATGCACGGTCTTTGTGTTATTGAGTGGGTGTTTTCATTAAAAAGTGTTAAGTAAAAACTAAGCACAGTATAAATGACTTAAAAACGTGTTTATTGATACAATAGTATGACTGTATGTCTAAGCTTTATTTAATAGTACAATATTTTAACCCATATGTTCACTGTACTAATTTGTCAACATGTATTAGTACTCTGTACACAATATTTAATACATGGTTACGGGTATGGTATGACTAATAATTTCTAGTCTATATTTGAAGTCGAGCTCCCAAAAATTAACAAATGTTGCGGACATTTACAGCTACTCTATTTCAATTCCATATTTCAATCAACTCTTTCTATTGATAAATCTTCATCAATCTCATTGACAAACAGCATTTCCATTTGTGATGTTGTATGCTGTGGTATATAAGAAAGCTTGTGCATTAGGATTAAACAGTATTTTACAATATAATCTCTGGAATTGTTGTGACCTCACAATAGCATAATATATGTGCATGGTTATAGCAATTAGTTAAAATTATAATATCCTCTCTTACACTTAGCAGATGTAATGTGGATATAATGTATATTATTGAATGATATACTATAGACCAGACGTTACAATATTCATGCAAAATTTATTTTGACTGTATGGTGATATAACAAATTCAATTGTTATCAGTGTTGCGGACACTATAGAATTGTACATGCACACAAGTTTCAAATAATGCAAAGAATCGAGAATTAGCTTATCAGTATAATAAGTAATTGAAACTTAACTACGTGTTTCAGTTTCAATTGAAATAAAGAGGAAAACAGAATCAGGCCTTTCTCTACCATGCCTAAATGAATACTTTAAAAAAAATATAGCAACAGTCTGCAACAATTCATATTTGAAAATCTTATATGTCTTATGTACATGTACACTTTCGTCACTTTAACTCTACGAAATAAAATGTAAATTTTCCTACTTAACAAACAAGGTACATTGAAATCTTATATTTAGTAATCACACAGTTATCAAACACATTTCAAGCGTTGCAGACACTGCTGAAAAAGGAGATTTAAAATTGGCACTTGGTCTTTTCTAACATGTCTAAAAAGATCATAGTGCAAATTGAAACCATTTAAGTTTGTGCTTGATATCAATCGCTGACAATAATGAAATCCTGAAACATTTATCATGTGATACTATCAACAAAAAAGTTTGTAACTGCCATTTATTTCGAAATACACGGAGCTTTTGCCAAAATACCTGTTAACTTTGTCAAAGTCCTGCTGAGTCAATCAGAATTGTACTCTTTAATTCTCGAGTATTGGTATCTCCTCTCTATGTTACAAGACAACATCCCAAACATCAGCCCACCTGTTTAAAATTCCAGGCTTGGAATTAAAATTTTCAAAGTCCATGACTTTCCAGGAGTCCATGATCAGTATGAACCCTGTTCTACAATCTGTCACATATAGCCATGACGTTCACCATCACACCAGAATCATTTTCTTACATCAGCTTGGCCAGAAAAGTACAATGTAGATGCAGAAGATCCTTCTTGATGTACATTTAAGGAATTCTCAGTTTCACGTTGAAGTACTTTCTCAGGCATCCACATATCTGACTATTTCTTGACACGATGTAGTTATAAGTTGACTGCATAAGTTTATAGATATGCAGCTGATTTGAGCAAATACCTTTTTTTGGTTTCAACTCCTCTATATCTGACTATATCCGCTTCATTAAAGTTGTTCCATGTCAAAGTTTGTTCTTAGATTCGGTTTGTTCATCAGACTAGCTCTAGACTTTAGGATTTTGGTAGTGCACAACGATTCACTTTTAAAAGCTTCTTGATGACACATGCTTTCTTAATGGGTGTTTCAATTATCGCTGATCATCTGGCTTTCTTTAGAGCTCTATGCTGAAACTAATAAGAGCTGAATTTGTTTGATTTTTTCTTTACATATATAACTACATGTACCTTCCCCACTACAACTGTCTCTAATTTCAACCAAAGTCTCCAATTCTGGGGGTCGGGGTGTTAACAAAGCTTTCTGTTTCTGGAGTTTGTCCTATGACTTCATTCTTTCCTGGATATCCTCTTCTTTTTAATGTTTTGACTGCTTTCTTTCCACTTTCTTCTTTCCTTGATTCAATGGTGATTGCTGCTGTCTTTTCTTTCTTTTTTCTCTGTATTATCTCATCTCCCCTTTCTTCTTCATACACATACATGTATCTTCCATGTCTTTCACGGCACATGTCTTGTTGCTCTGGATTTTCTTTTCCTACTCTCGAGCTCCTTTCAATTTTTCTGAATACTCTCTTGCTTTGTCCCTGAACTTCCTGCTTCACTCTACTGAACGTAATCGCTTCTTTTCACCAACATTGTCCATCCAGTCCTGATAAATGTTATCTTAATTGGTCTTATATGTCTTACACAGTGTTTTAAGACAAAGGTCATCATATATGCATATATCTGTATTCGGTAATCTATTGTTCACCAAATATCTTGGTTGTCAAAAATTTAAATGAGCAATGAATTACTCCAGAATTGGAAAATCAAGTTTGTATATTTATTTGTTCAGTATACAGTTAAAGGTAAAATAATATCATTTGGCATGTTTGCTTAAAGCTGATCACACTTCTTATTGGTATACACTTCTATAATTTCTCGAGATAAAGTTTAATTTGAGAATTAGTTAATGAATTCCCTCATCTGAAATGAAGAAATAATATTATATATAATAATGTCAGTCAATATAAGTGGTATGAATTGGAAAAAAATGGAAATAGAGAAAATATTCAAACAAAATTTGTGTTGCGGACACTACCATGGTTGTGGACACTCCGTTTGTCATTTAAGCACAAACACAATATAAAGGAACAGCACAGAAACCCACACATGTGGCAGAATGTAAATAATAACTGGCCCCTTCAGCCACTATAAATCAAATTCTTTAATAATATTATATCTGATCAAATCAACGTGAATTCAATGTGTTGCGGAAACTAGAGAATTTGTGCGATGCCCAAATGTCCTATGAAAATTTGCTCAAGATTTTTTAAGAGAAAATATTTATGGAAGCTGTATTTATTTAATTTCTAAACACAAATACCATATCTTAGCCACTAAATGGACCTAAAAATGTCTTATATTTCAATATCACATTCTGGATTAAGTTGCAAGTAAATTAAAATTTTGAAAATTATAAAAAAAGTGTGCATTATGTGATCTGCTTGTTACTCGACGACATTTTGACCAATCTTCACCAAACAAATGCTAAAACAAGCAGAATTCATCCAGTTTTATATAAATGTCAAACAATACTTTCATAACATTATATATTTATACATAAGCTGTAATTAATCATGTTTAATTTTTGAGTGCAACAAAATAACGTGTTTACCATAATCAAATTGGGCCATATAAGTTCAGATTATGACAAAATGATAATAAACACTTATGAGCAATTGTTTGTAAGTGAAACACCTAAGTCAGCAGATGTGTTCAACACTCTAAAACCTAATATTATATAATTTACTGCAAAATTAGGAGCTTATACAGGGCATAATTTTGAATTTGATATTTGCATATATCTATTGTTCTCAGCAAAAATGTATAGCAATCAACTCTTTCACTGATAAATTCCCTTTATCTCAATCTCAGAGCAAACAAATAGGAAAGATGTTGAATATTTTGAAATTAATATGACTGGAATCCATTGCTGCCTTAGGCAGTGGCTTCGAGTCATATTAATTTCAAAATATTCAACAAAATATGTTATAGTGTAAAGAATGTACTTTTTCAGGGAGTTGATGTTAAAAGAGTTAATGACAGAATTTTGCAAATCAACGATAAATTGCAATCGCGTACACATTTTGCATAGCAGATACAGCTATGCATGTTGCTGAATGTATAGCAACTGCTTAAATATGTGTAGCAAATTGAGATGTGACACCAGATATATTATGCTCTGTTATAACATGTAGAATATTTCTATGGTACCCTTATTGTGTCCAATGCGATAGTTAGCACTGTCCAAGGTAAATATGTGTATGGCGTGACATTGGACATAGTCATAGCAGAAAAATAAGCCATTTATGGCTGGCCCGAGTGTCATAGCATAACCCGTTTTTCGTTAACTTCCCTGTATCTAATTTTCAAGTTAATCCTACAGGAAAACTGTTGAATAATTTGAAATTAATATGACTGGAAGCTATTGTTAGGCAGCAATGACATCCGGTCAAATTAATTTCATAATATTCAACAGAATAAGTTTAATATTGCAAAGAATATACTTTTTCAGGGATTTTTCGGTGAAAGGGTTAAATTTCCATACTTTCAAACCTGCATACTACATTTTCCATGGGGTTTAAATCTGTACCTGCTGATTATTTTGAAAACAACTTGACTGAAAGTTGCTGGTGGCTAAGTCACCAATAACTTTCAGTCAAATTGTTTTCAAAATATTCAACAAGTAGAGTTATTGCCCTTTGAAATTAGTGTCTGGTGGCTTGCAGCAGCGAGACAGTTTACACACAAGTATTTGACATTTTGCCATAGTTATCACTGTTCATGGTAAATGAGGTGACATCGGACATGGAAGAAAAAGAAGTTGTTTATGGCTGACACGAGTGTTATAGCTTAAATTTCCATACTTTCAAAGCTGCATACGGACCAGACATGTTAGATGATAGATAATATTTACCTCAAGTTGTGGTACATCATTCTGCGCGACATCACCATTCCGAACAAGAAACTGGACAAAGTCGCGAGCAGCGTTCGCCTGAGCATCTTTTTTATTGGTCGAGTTGCCAACGGCGACATAGTTAAATCCATCAACTAAAACCTGTAAAGATGTTACAAAGGGGCTCACAGACGAGAATTAGATTTCAATAAAAAATGCCAAAATTAAGTTTTTATCACATTTTATGAATTAAAAAGAATTTGACAAATATTCACAAACTCTATCACTGTTAAAATTTCCCCTTCAATCCGAATAATTCATAGAAAAATCTATCGAAAAGTGAGACATTGTTTTTGATAATATTCACACATGCATAACATATGTGGAAAATACATATATCATTTTGAAAATTAATTCCATGTGATGGTGCAAGAACTGATGGGAATATCTAACAATAACAATTTAAAAGAAGAATTTGAACAAAATTTCAGAATTTGATATTGGCCTTGTTATTAAAAATAGAACTATTGGTCCTAAAGATTACCAGACCTATGTATGTGGTATAATTAATTACCATGCAATAGCATGCATTCCACACAGTATTTCGCTATGGGTAGTTATTGTTGACTTGAAATATTGAATTAATCCTTACCACTCTGTCAAAATTTTCAATTTTCAAATTAAATTAAAAGATGAACTGGTGTAAATTTTTCAACAAATTTGGTGAAAGATGTTGCTGTCGTAGACAGTAACAATATCCACTTAAATTGTTGAACAAGAGGCCCAAGGGGCCTGTGTCGCTCATCTAGAGCAGCATCAATTTTTTCAAAATTGTTGGTGGGTCGTTTAGTAGTCATTTTAGTTGAGTTCGTGAACATTTTTGCAAGTGCAATATGGCCGCCAAACACGCTACATTTTGATTGGCCCACGGCGCCCAGATTTTTTTTGACGGATCAACTTCCCTTGAACAAACTGTAATGGCCCTTAGTCCCTAATCATACCGCCCAAATTTCGGCCTGATCGCTTCAGCGGTTCTGGAGAAGTCGTTTTTGGGAAAACTAGGTCATCCAAGATGGCCGCCAAACGATTCTGTCAATCAAGTCATCTTGAGCAAACTTGCCGTACATCTTTCCCTAGATGATGTTTCATGAGTTTTGAATCGATTCCTTAGTGGTTTCGGCGAAGATTTTTAGACCTTTCCTAAAACAGGCCGAAATACAAGATGGCTGCAAGGATGCTATAATTGAAATCGGCCCAGTCGTTCTTGAGAAGTCGTTTAAAAGAAAAGTTGATGGATGGATGGATGGACACACGACGGACGTTCGCCACGGCATAAGCTCACTTGGCCTTTCAGGCCAGGTGAGCTAATAATATACACCAGTTTCGTTGTTATTGCCTTGCTAGTATTTATACACTAAGAGATAGAATATTGACACCAGCCAAAGAATGCTAATGGTTAAGAGCTATTTCAGATTTGAAGGCAACCCGCTTGCAACAACTTTAGTTGCGACGTATGCGGGCAGCTTTTGTCAAGTCACAAAAGTTTGATTGACAGACTATCAGACTATAGCGTGTTATTTGACCTCAGTTTTTTTCTACAAAATCCTTTTAAAAACTTTTAAAAAAAGGTTTTTTTAGGGCCGTTGACTCTGGTGGATAACATTATCCAGAAAAATTGTTGACAAATAAAGTTACATGTACTTTGCTATTGACATGGTAAAAGATATAATAGTGACATCAGAGTTGCATGGGTTAACCACTAGCAATGCTGCAACTTTTGAAGTGAATGTCATCAGGGCTTGTTAACAATTAAAAGTCTAGCTAGGTACTGATCAAAGTGAGCAGATACTGACTGAAAAGGTATTCCATCAGTACGGTACTGGTTGCCTGAAAAACTAACTAAAACACTGACATGACTGGTTGCTTTGAATGTTGATAAATAATAGCTTCATGCAACGATTATTGTTATAATAATGCAACTAGTAGTAGTAGTAGTAGTAGTAGTAGTAGTAGTAGTAGTAGTAGTAGTAGTAGTAGTAGTAGTAGTAGTAGTAGTAGTAGCAGTAGTAGCAATAGTAGCACTGTAGTAGAAAGAATAGGTAAAAGAGAATAATACACACTGACAAGTACGGTTTTTAAAGACATCAGTACATGTACTGTATGTGTTTTTACAGAATTACAGTCAGTATCTGACAAATTTTTTAATTGGTCAGTATCTCATGAAAATAGTCAGTATTTTAATGGATACTGATCTCTAACTAGAGCACTGTTGACCATGATTCTGAAATTGCATATCTTGTATTACATTATTATTAAAAATCAACAAACTATGGATTTACAAATATTCAAGCCACTGATGTTCCTAAGCACGAAAAATTGGCATGCTCAAGACCTGGGGGTCAAATGCAAATGCATTTAAATACTTTTTTTCAAGTATTTGCATTTGCACTTGAAGATTTCAAATCACAACTATTTGCATTTGCATTTAAATACTTTTGCTAAAGTATTTGAAATTTTCAAACCAGACATTCTTCTACTGACCATGTATCAATTATATTTGGCATTAATGTGATAAGAGTTAATATAATAGCTATAATATGTGTCAGTTTGTGAAACCATAATCAAAACAAACAATATTAAATGCAATCTTTAAAATAAATAGTTACATTTTCTATACTGTCTTTTCACATACAGAGTTTGGGATGTAGTGTGTTAAATTGTGTATATGAGATGTTAATTCCCATTAGGCAATAGAGCTATTTAAAACAAGCCAAACAGAAAACTTATCTTGAAGACAATTTGACTGGAAGCCAGGGCTGCCGTAGGTAGCAACAACTAGTATGCAAATTACCTGTAGTTTCAAACTATTCAGCAGAATTTTCCTGCATCATAAAGGCTTGTGTCAGGTTTATGTTAAGAACTGTGTTCAAAGTAATTAAGGGGTGTGATTATAAGTGACCAGGTGTTTGTGGGAGAATGAATAGAAAACAGCAGGAAGGTGTTGAAGCAATAAAATTACACTCCATGTGTGGGAGCATAAATTTAAACAGCTCTTAACTTTTCAATGATGCAATGAATTTTTCATGACATAGCACATATTCTGTTGAATATTTTGAAATTAATTCATTTATAAGCTGCTGCTGCAGCAAAATATTCCAGCCAAATTATTTTCAAAGTAATCAACTGCTTTTCTGTGTGGTTGCTTTGAAAATGTGATTTAAAGTATTCCATCCATGAAAGGGCTAATGGAATAAATTTCTCAACAAGATGAATTTCTCATGAAGAATGTACATTTGACACCAATTGGACTGTATTGGTTCCTGTGGGGGAAATTACTTTCTGTCAAATAATTTTCAAAGTAACAATTTTAACTACAAGAAAATGTATAGTTTAGTTAACCCTTTCACTGATGAAACTGGCCTTTAACACAATCTGAATGTAACCATACAGGAAAGCGGTTGAATATTTTGAAATTAATTTGACTGGAAGTTGTTGCGGTTTTAGGGCAGCAACAACTTCCAAACAACGTAATTTCAAAATAGCTAAAAAAAGTTCTTATTAAATGTGTTAAACAAAATTAAATTTCATAATGAAAGAAAATCTAAGAGAAGGTCAAGTATAGGTGGAATAATGTGAGTTTAGCCAATGAGGGCCATGGATGTGTGGGAAAATGAATAGAATAGGTGAATGAATACCTTAGGGCTTATCATAGCAATAAAAGGGGATTTGTGGATTTAAACTATACAAATCAGTGATAACCATTTAAATGAATAAATCAGTCAACAATGTAGAAAATTTATCATAAGGAATGTCCATTTGAAAACAAGTTGATTGAAAGGTATTTATTCCTAATTCAGAAATTACTTTCAGTGCAATCATTTTCAAACTAAAGAGATCTGTAGCTATAAGATCATGTACATGTAGCTATAAGAATATGTATAATTTATTTAAACTTCCACTGCTAAGATATTTATTACGTAATGAATAAGTTGCTGTCAAATCTGCTTTATTGACTACCCGTTTATAATATCCAATACACCATCCAGCCGTCTAATGCAGCAAACACTTCCAGTCAAATTTTCAAAATTTTTAACAACTGTTCTATCCTAAGAGATCACATGCCTTAAGGTCCCTTCTGTTAGATATTTTGAAAACAATTTGCCCGGAGTGAGCCTCATGTAGGCTAACTTTTCACAATCTGAGAAAAGAATATGAAGGTCACAGTTTAAAACGTCACCAGTTACCTGGAAGAAACATATGATTTTGCAAGAAATATATAGAGACACTTAGAAACTGAACAGGAGGGTTTACTTTCACTAAAACAGACAATGTTCCACATGTACCTCATACAAAATACGACGTTTCTTCTGAGTTAGTGCTTAATTCCATGTTATATTATTCACAGTAATCCCTTGGATGTGCCAATAAGAGAGCTATCTGGTACTATATGGATCACTCTTCAATTTGCAAATCCAATTTAAAGCGATGCTAATCTCATCTCAAATGTTGTATTGCACCGATAGAATATGGTTTATTGATTCCATATTCTTCTTCTTCTTTTCGTTCGCTGATCATACTGCCAGTCCTGTAAGTGACTATCGACATGATCATATGCGTTAAGTGCGTGGATCCATGGTTTATTAGAGTGCGCTGTGCGGCCTAGAACCTCCGTCTTCAGCACTCGAGGTTTCTGTCAGGGTTACCTCACCCTTACCTCCTTTAGTCGCCTCTTACGACACGCAGAGGATACGGATGGTGTATTCTAAGCCCCACCTACAGGGCAGATAGATTCCATATCATTCATATCCCGTCACATTCCCTGATCTGTATCGTAATTATATGTTTTGTAATATCGAGTAAACGTTGAACAGTGATCGACACCATTTTGTCTCCTCAAGCTATTGTGTGTGATGTCATATAAGCTCCAATGCATCACATTCTTTATTATGTAATGCTCAACCCATTGAATATTTTGAAACTAAATTGACTGGAAGTAGTTGCTACCTATGGCAGCAACAACTTCCAATCAAATTGGTTTCAAAATATTCAACAGCTTACCTGTAGGATCGTTTTTATACCACATTGCCAAACTATAGCTGGCGCCTCTATGACTGAGCGAGGCAGACACACTAGGGTTTTTCTGATTGGTTGAAAAGTAAATCATGACAGCCATCATAGGGTGTAGAAATGTACCAACATTTAACTACTAAATCCCGAATATCTTTCCTTAGCTGCGTGATAAAAAGCTTAAAATTACCTGGATAGTTTATGAGCGGCATGTTAGATCACCCGAATAGCTATCAAGAGATGGGATTAGTTCTCCTTTAACAGCAATACATTTAACCCTCTACGTAATAAGAGATCATGCATTAATTCTAACCCTTAAAGTTGCTCAAGCAATTTTTAATTTTCTCATAGAAAATGTCCATTTGCAGACCAAGAGAAGAAATTTTTTGAAAGTTTATCACTACAACGACTTGATCGGTTACCGAGCTAGTCATTCCAGGGGTTCAGAATTTGAGTGCTAAAGGTTTAAGTGAGAAGGTCTATCCTCCTTTGAATCGTCTGTTAATACAAGTTGACTCTATATGCATGGTATATGTAACTTTTGAACAGTTAGAAATCAATTTAACTGAAAGATGCTGCTGTCTGGTACATGTTATAATACAGTGTACAACTGTTTAACCCATTTCCTCTCAGAAATCATGAGAGTTGTATCTATTATAGTATCGGTAATGAAAAGCATTTGAAAGTGTTTGAAATACTTTTAGAAAAGTATTTACATTTGCGCTTGCATTTGAACAAAGTTGGAAGTATTTGCACTTGAACCAAAGTGAAGAATTTGCATTTGTATTTAAATACTTTTGAAAGTATTTGACTCCAGGTCTGGCATGCTCATCAGTCACGAGGGCACCTGCATGCACATTGCCCTCTGCGATTTTCACATGTACCGTATGCATTTGCACAGGGCGCTCACTAAGTTACAGCACTGACTAGTCCAAGCGCTGCAGTATCTATTATTGGTCACGAGTATTGACTCAATAACAATGCTGGTTGATGGCTAATCCTGGAGAAATCAGGTTACCCATTTAACCCTTTCACAGACAAATCCCTGAAAAAGTATATTCTCTATAATATTAAACTAAATCTGTTGAATATTTTGAAATTAATTTGACTGGAAGCCATTGCTGCCTTCCAGTCAAATTAATTTCAAAATATTCAACCGCTTTCCTGCATGGTTAGCTTGAAAATGAGATATGGGGAATTCATTGGTGAAAGAGTAAAGGCCAACCATACCAAAATCAGCCTCTGTGTGCTGCTCAGTTTGCAGGCAAAGAGAATACTATATTTATTAATTTACCACTGATGACTGAGCCAGTCATTCCAGTAGTAAAATTTCTAAATAGGCTTCTGAAAATGAAGATTTAAGCGACTATTTGGCTTGACCACATTTGACCATTAACCTTTTAATGGTCATGCCTCTGTTAGGGTTTTGTGGGATGTTCATTTACAGACCAAGAGAATACAATGTTTTGAAAATTTACCACTGGAATGACTGGCTTGATAACCGAGCCAGTCATTCGAGATAAATTTTCAAAAATTGTATTCTCTTGGCCTATAAATGGACATTCCTAGGTAGGGCTGTGCGGTTTTTGGAAAAAGTCAAACCGGTGACGGTGTTGATTAGAGAACTGGTTTTAACCGGATATCCGGTTTATTGGATGGCTAAAAGTAAAATTTTTTTTTATCTCATTCGCAGTACCACGAAAATACTGTTTATTTTGTGGTAGACTCGAATCTGTAATCATACTATATTTAGTGAAACCTGGTTAATATTTAAATAAACCATTTATGCCGAATACTGTCTACGTATCATTATATTGACATACACTCTGATTGAAGGAAATTTCAAACTTTATCGGCTCTTGGAACCGGGTACCTGCCTGCCAAAGACACTCATATTGTTTGCTTAGCTACCAAACAAGAGAATAACCCATGGCTTGCCTCCGTGGGGCTGGGAAGCAGGGTCCGTAATGTAATGGTAAGTTTTGTTAGATCTCAGAGAAAGGGAGATTGAAATTCCCTTCATTCTCCTTCGATCAATACTTACCATTACATTACTCATTGATAACACCAGATTTAGTCGGTAACCTGGTGGGAAGGGGCAAGCCATACAAAGCTTCTTTTGCCCTTGGAGAAAGACCTTAGACCTAAACTTGACATACAGAGACCTAAAAGGACCGACAAGTTTTGGGACCGAATCACATTCGCATCACCGCTCACACACCCACACACACCACCCCCCCCTTTCTCCTAAAAAAGAGAGAATTCACGAACATGCATCTCGCCTGAAAACACAACCGTGCGAAGAGGGTTAACAGCTCTTTACACATATAAGCCAGGGAATGAGCATGAATATATAAGATGAATGATCATGGTACATGTACATAAACATGTTACAAAAAACTGTCAAACTTTAATTACCTCATGAATTATGGATTCCAGACGTGGAGCCATCAACCAACACACGTTTGACCAAACGTGTCCCATACGGTTGAATTCCTCTCGCTTGACCATGTCTGTTCTTACCACTTTTGCTTTACAAAGTTATCAAAAGAGGATGAGCAGTGTGGCCACTAGACTATCGTTTCAAAACAGCTAAAGAGAGTGGATTGGCAGAGTCTGACATATCCCTCATATAGTAATCCGTGAAAGAGGACTCAGTGTCATGGTGCAACAGCCATGATGTCCTCTAACGGGACACCATTGAATAGGGTGGTCGAGGCGGCTATTCCTATAACATCATGAGCCCTAGCACATTGCACCTGGTGCCCAGTCGCAATCTCATGGGTAGTCTGAATGCATTCGACTACCCAACGAGAGATAGTATCCATGGATGCGGAGCCATATGGCTTCTTATGACAGATCCACAGATGTCTATCATTTGACCGTAGAGTCCGTCCGTTTTTTGTACTTTGTCAAAGCACGGACTGGACACCAGGCACTGGCATCACGATCAAACCTAGTTAGCTTTGGTATAATGATCGGTTTGCCAGGATATTTCAAAGATTGATTCTTTGACATAAACTCTGCTCTTGGCAGCAATCGCAGACCCTCTCCGGAGACAATAAATTGGTCCTTCTCTGCTGTAAGCCCATGGATCTCACTGCGCCTTCTTGATGAGGAAGCTGCAAATATAAAAACCGCCTTCAGAATCAGATGCTTTAGACTAGCCGAGCCCAATGTTTTGAAAGGGTGCTTGGCCAGTACATTAAGCACCAAAGATAGACTCCAGGCTGGACTGACTACCCGTTGTCTCGGTCGGAGATTGCTCATTCCCTTCACCATCACCTTCAACTGGGCCACCTCTGGACTATCCCTGTTGGCTAAACAAGGGATAACTGATGCCAAAGCTAACTTGTATCCAGCAATTGTGACAGGAGCCAGTCTTGTAAAGAACAGCCCACAGAGAAAGTCTGCTATTTGCTGAATAGTGGATTGAAAGGGATCAACACCCTTTCCATCACATCACTCTGCAAATTTGTTAGCGTTGTGGTTATATGACTTGAAGGTTGACCTCCTTCTCGCGGTTGCGATGAAACTCGCAGCCTGTTGAGAAAATTCAAAAGCCTTCCGACGTGGAACGTTGTTTGATAACATACACGCAGTCAATTTGAACATCTTGGACCGCTCGTGTAGGAAGCGGCCCTTGGCCTGGGAGATTATGTTCGGAATCTCAGGCAGCTGCACTGGATTGCCCATCAGGAGATCCGTCAACCATGCCCTGCTGGGCTAAAATGGCTCTATTAGCAGGACTAGGCACGGCTCCTCCCTGCTCTTCACCAAAATCTTCGGCAGAAGAATGGTGGGCGGATACGCGTAAGCGTGCATCCCTCTCCAGCTTATTGCCGGCATTTGGATCTGGAAACACCGAGACATAAATATCATGATTTGAACATTTTCCTTTGTGGCGAACAAGTCTACATTTGGTTTGCCCCTATGCTCGAAGATCCTTTGTAGAACTGGAGGGTTGAGAGACCATTCTGTTGGCAGAATTCTCTGTCTGCGAGACAAAGCATCCGCCAGAATGTTCAATCACCCAGGAATGTGAGCTGCTTTCAAAACAACCGAGTAATTCCTGCACCATTGAATCAAGTGCCACACCTTCATACACAGCGTGGGTGACCTGGTCCCGCCTTGGCGATTTATGTATGATACTACTGTCGAATTGTCCGACCATATCAATATCACCTTGCCCCTGATTTCTGGAAGAAACTTTTCCAATGCCAGTTCCACTGCCATCATTTCCAACAGATTGATATGTAGCTGACTCTCTTGGAGAGTCCATGTGCCCGAAACCTGGTGTTCTCCCAGGCAGGCCCTCCACCCCTCCAGCGATGCATCCGTGTACACAGACAGCTGGGGGTGGGGCAGGTGAAGCGAAACTCCTAGGAGATTCTGACGCTCCTTCCACCATACAAGATGCGACATTATTGGCTCCAAAACTGGTACCAGCTGTGACAGGGGTTCTGTTCTCTGCTTCCACAGAGACATCAGATACAATTGGATAGGTTTTTGCATTAGAGCAGCATTCAGGATTACCTGCTCCATGGAGACCATCATGCCGCGCATCTGAAGAAACCTCCTCACCAGAATGTGGTTTCAAGGATGGCTAACAGAGACACAACTCTGGGCTCTGATGGGTAAACCATGCCTTCCTCGAGATCGTATCGCATCCCCAAATAAATGGAGTGCTGAGTGGGCATCAACTCGGATTTCTCCCTGTTGACTATCCAGCCTAGATCTGAAAGCAATTTCAGTCAGAGTAGTATCCACTCCTAACCTGGCTGGCGTGTCTGCCTTGATAAGCCAATCATCTATGTATGTGTGAATTGCCACGTCCTCTCTGAGAAACATTGTCACTGCTACGACCACTCTGGTGAAAAACCTTGGAGCTGTCGACAGGCCGAATGAGAGGACTACAAACTCCCATACACGATTCTGAAACGCGAACCTCAGAAACCTGTGACAACCCGCAGACGGCTGAGAAGGCCCGGCAAGAGCAGCAGGAGCTAGCTTGGCTTTCGCCTTGCCCTTATGCTTCTTCTGCTTCTTGGAGGAAGGTTGGGCAGCTAGTGGTTTCACAACAGCCCCTAGTGTATGCGCCTGACGCACTAGCTCTAGCTAAGATTAACCGCTAACCGACTTTGTGCGATGTTGGCCGTGTCCTCTAGGATGGCCTGCGCTTGGCCACCAAAGATGCTAGGGCCATTCAGGGGCGTTCCAAGCAAATGCTCCCTGACAGCCGTAGCCAGATGCATATGGTCAAGGACCATCTGCCTCCTGGACTTGGTCACTCGCACCTGCACCCTAGCCAATGTGTCCATCAACAGCACAAGGCCGTCGTTGACACACGAAAGCGCAGCAGGTGGCACAGGGTGGCCTTCCCAGCTTCAGCCCACACCAACTGAAGCAAACGATAGGAGTGATTGACAGCATTCATAGCTGCCCTCACTCCCTCATCGCAAAGGGACTGGACTTCTTCATTGTGTGCTTGGCTCTTGTCCACAAGTGCCTGAGCGGGACCACTCACTCCTGCACTCTGGAGACCAAGAACCCAACGGTCATCCTCAGTGACCGTTAGAACCACACCATACCGCACGTATGCCCCCTGGGGATACGGCACCTTGCCCGCACCTCCCTAAAGGCTGCAGGGAGCTGGCTCTTAGTCGTGAGTTGCTTGGCATAAATAGTCTCAAGCAACTCCTTGAACTTTGGATCCAGTCCAATGGACTGAATCCGAGCCGCAGGCAAGACCCCTGTCCGAATCGATGTAACTGATGGACGGGGTGTGTCTTCCTCAGTCGTGGCCAAGCCAGAGCATTGGACCAGTCCACCTCCAAGGAAGACACCCCGTGAACACATCACCCGTTGATGTGTTCACGGGTCTACCAGCAGCGGCCTCCCGCCAAGGAGCCACTGCTGGAAAGCCAGCAACACTAGTACCGCATGGTTCCGCCACCACCCCATGAAACATACTGTTCCATGAAGTAGGCCCACACGGAAAACCGTGCCAACCTGTAGCAGTTACGGAACCGTGGCCATACATGGCCGCCAACAGCACCACATGTGTGGCCACTGGACCAGGCGAGATAGGTGCGGACAAAGCCTGGTCAGCCACACCCATCACTGTGTCGGTTGGTGGCAAACCAACCAGCACTGGATGGGTGCCCGGTACCGGTGTGGCCTCAAGCACGGGCGGAGCGGGTGCCATAGCTTGCGCCAAGCCAGACAGATGGAGAGCGGTTCCGTCCAGGACGGAATCGACCTCCATGCGCTCCACCCGTGGTATCTCAGGCCACAACAGCCTCTCCTCTTTGGCCTCCTCATCCTCAGACCCTGAAGAGTTGCCACTGGACGAAGAGACACTGGAGCCATCCTAGCTCCCATTCCCGACGGACCGCTACCACTACTGGACCAAGCTGAGGTGGCCGGCTGCAGAGAAGCAGTACCCGCCAGGCCAAAGCCCGACGGGATCGCACGGGAGACACAAGATGGCCTCCACCCCCTCCCCCAAACAATACATTGGTGAAACTAAACGAGAATTCCAAATACGTGTTAAAGAACATTTAAGGGACATTAAGAACAAAAAAGACACACCAGTAGCCATTTACTTTAATCTCCCTAACCACAACACCACTTCAGTCAACTACAGAATCATTGAGGTGTTCCATCGCGATCCTGATTCACCGGAAGCAACGTCTATCCGTAAGGAACGCGAGAAATTCTGGATCCATCAGCTACATAGCATGGACCCAATTGGAATTAATCACGCTGATTGGTGACAATCTCTATCTGAAAGTAGTACAATAAATACAAAAATTAGCTACCTGTCACCACACTCCCCCCCTTGGAGATGCTTATGATGTAATCACATTACGTCACACCTGCACGACGTCACACTGACGTCTCTAACGTTACACCATACTTAACGATCTTAATTTCATAACATTAGTAGCAATCAGCAAGTTTAAACCAAATCTTAGCATTAGTTCATAACGAGCTGGGGGCAATCGCCCTCCAACAAATTTTAGATGAATTATAAGGTAAGAAAAATGGTACACAGCCATCTCAACACCACACGCATCCTACTAAAACTTTAACATCTTAGCTACTATACAATGATTTTCGAATATACACATCCCAGAAAAAACTACTGTGACAAAGTGTCTACACATTTCCTCTGATGAGTATAACCCAAACATGGGTACGAAACGCCAGGAGTCTGGATTAAATACGGAAGGCCCATTAACAAATGGACCAATGTCTTGTTATAACCTTTTATTTAGAGATCTATCCCTTAAACCCAATGTATAAAACTATACAATTCGGGTACATAATAATCCCCAAACCGGGTACAATCGGGTACACACACAATCGGGTACACCAACACATATTAAACAAACACTCGAGTACATCAAAACTCGGATACAAAAAATACACAGATTTTTACCAAATCAGGTACAAATACAGATAAAGTCGGGTACAAAACCGACAATAACAATGGGATGTATCTACCAAATCCGGGTACATACACATAGGATCGGGTACAAGATTACTATAAAAGGAGCGCGCAAACAGTGCATCGGCATCCAGACTCAACGGACACTAACCGTTAGCGTCAGGACCAACCTAGCATCTTACAAGCTTTTCACAAAAATATCTGAGAAATAAAACTCCCTGTGAAAAATATTCTTTCATTTTACCAGCCAATACATACACGCAAGTAGTTTTGCATATTTTAGTATATTTTATAAATACCCATCACACCGCATTCTGATTGGCTAGTCGCTCACACCCTCTGAGTGTCTATGAAAGTGAACGCAGACATGCCTAAATATTTACAGCGGACTCACCCGTGTTCCACATCAAAATGGCAATGGTTGAGTTTATTTATGATGCGAGGGCCGCTTAATATACAGACCTAATTTTGCCAGCTTGAAGCCTCATGAGTTGTTTTTATTAGCAGTCTCACTGTCAATCCTGCAGTTATGCCAGACGTAACCCATTTTATCCTGATACAAGATTAGGTCCACATCTGTCTAAATTAAACTAATATTAAATCATGTGTAGCTGATTATTTTAACAAGTTTTTACTGAAACATGTTGCTGCCTAAGGTAGCAACAACTTGATTTTCCATTATGTTTTCAAATAACTATAGCAGATATCCCATTGTGTAATACAAATAATACAGTTGGTACACATTAAAGAAGAATGCATTCTCAAAGATAAGCGTTAAATACACACAGTCACAGGCAGTGTGTTTAAGATGTCTAGGCATCGTCCAATTGCAAGATCCTCGCCCTCCTACTATGTTCCCATATTGAGTAGCGTGCTTGTATGCCTTTGATGTTTGTGCTAAGTTCACGAAGCTTCATATATATTAATGAATGGTCAGTCAACTTGCGCCAATGAGATTGCTCGATAAGAAATCAAGAAGTAAACAAATTTACACATGTGCGTAAACCAAACAAGCGGTCTTTGTTACCGAAAACCAATCTACACATTTTCTGTTCCTCAGATAATGTGTTTAGAGCAAAACTATTGCAAATGTCTCTCCAGATCAACAGCATCGCGATCGCCGTTGTTTTTGTGATTGTAAATTAGGCCACCAGCTGAAGCCTCATCTATCGGGTGAAGTAGGTAGAAATCTAATTGACTACCTCCAACCCACTAGCCTAATGTTACTTCACATAGCGAGAAATCACAGGTCTGCAAGTACGGCCTCGAACAGAGTAGCTATGTGAGTGGGCATATGTTAGTACGATGCCAGTTTGGGTGCCAGTGAGACCTCTTGAATATTACTATATACACTACACATGTTTGCATTAGAAGTATAGTAATAAACTTGCCTAGATTCCTGGTTTTCCAGATGGTATTGTGCATTCATAAATCACAACATGCTATTATAAACACTAGTAGATTAGTATTGAAAAACAAATATTTACAAAACCGGTTTTTCATAAATATGCGGTTTTGCAATTGTGTCACCGGTTTTCGAACCATCATGCTTACAAAACCGGTGACGGTTCCAGTACCGGTATACCGCACAGCCCTATTCTTAGGCAGATATTTCCTTTTTCTTGACTATATTTGAGGGTTAAAGACTTAGTTCTGAGCACTGCATGTAGCCTTACCTCACACTTGTACCGTGGTCTGTGCTTTGGTCCAGTCGATGAGAACTCATAATTTGGGACAAGCTTTTTCTTTCCACACCAACTGTACAGAAATGCTTTTACATCAGAGGCCATCTTAACCAGGCAAACTGAAGAGTAAGAATATGACCATGATTAATGTTATTGCCATGAGAGATGGGTAGTGGAGAGGTGGCAATTATCCCCACAAGCTTTGAAAAAATGGAGGGGATATTGCAATCGCCCCTTCCATCCATCTGACTATCTCCTCTAAAATCATTTGTAGGAATTTAATAAAATTTGTTATATGAGTTACCTACATGTATACATATGATTCCGGACTGCAAGATGGCATTGACATTAGACTCCCTCCCCCAATCCCCCCCCCCCCCCCAACCACACCACCATGATGGGCTGGAGGGGAGGGGGGGGGAGGGGGGAGAAAGTAAAAGTTGGTGGAATTCGAACAAATTTGGTATGTTAGTTACCCAATACCCATATGATTGCGGATTACGAGACAATGTTTACATTAGGGTCCACCCTCAGGGCAGGGGTGGGGCTATGGGGATGCGAGGCAGAATCTCAGTTTGCGAAAGCTTAGGGATTTGCGATCATGCGCTGTTGATTGTGCGCCCTAGTTAACATGGTTAAGCTATGGTTTCCTGAAAGGTTGCCTTCCAACGGTGTACAGTAATGTTGCAGTGCACAATGAGCGAGTGTCTAGTCCTGGCAGTTTGCCACAGCAATCAGCAATGCTGTTGTAAATTTATATTTGTGACGAGAAATATTTGCTGTGTAAGAAAAATGTCTGTGTTAGTGTGCCTCGTGTGTTTGGGTTAGTGTCTCCTGTGTCTGCATTAGTGTGTCTGTGCTAGTGTACCTAATGTGATTCCCCAATTGTATTTAGGTCAACCTACTGCATATTTTCAGTGTCCAAACTTGTGATATTGTTATCAGGACGTAGCGTATATTGACTTCAGAATGTACAAAGATTAAATAGTATAAAGAATGGCATGGAATAAACGGAATCACAGAATTTTTTTTCATCAGAGAGTAGTTATACTTACCAAACACACCCCCTAACACTATATTTCCTAAATATTGACCTAGACTCAATAACGCCAGATTAAAAAAGAAAGGTACCCCTACTGGGAAGGGAGTCAGCTGTCAGTCTGCCGGCCCCAACCTCATGCATGCGCAGACTGACACTGCCTCAGCTTGTACTATTGGCCGACACATGCAACTAACAAGCCTGAAGATCGAGCCTCGGTGGGGCAGAGAGGCCGACTCTGTGTTAGGGAGGTAAGTATAACTCCTCTCTTGAGAAAAAAGACATGATTTCGTTTATTTCACTTTTTGAGATATACTTACCTCCCTAACACTATAATATTGCCAGAATTCGGCAGTGAATTTGGCGGGAGGGAGGCGAGGTCAAAGACCAGCTCATTCCTTGCACATTTTTGCGTATGACATGTATGAAGCATCAACATCTGAAATTGTGTCAAACACAATCAGGAAATGACTTGAACATCGAATAACACCACTGATGATTGAGAGTAATGACCATATATAAAATCTGCTACCCACCCCCCCCCACCCCAATTCCTTTTGGGAAAGAAGCTATGAGTTCTATGTCCTATACGCTCTCTAAGTACTGGTGCAAAGTACTATAGGACATGAGAAGAAAAGGCTTCATTCTCGTATACTCTCAGTAAATGAACTACAAAAATAAACACATACCATCACCATTTTAGTAAAAAAAAGGGTAAAGACGTGACAATAATATTATGTAACACCAAGATGCAAGACTGACCGTAAGCATATAAGCTGTGTCCATCCAGTTCCACTTGGTGAAGAAACAGTGATACACGTTTATGTGGTTGTTACCATAATTAAAATGCGCTGTCTGAAGACAGTGAGTGCAACTTATCTATGCTATATACACCTGATCATCTTTTAGGAATCGATAAGGCAAGAGCATGAGTGGAGTCACGGAGATAATGGTCGGTAAAACCTGACTCACAGTGCGACTGGGCTACAGACATAATGTCATCCACCGGCACTCTGTTAAACAGGGCGGTGGATGCCACTACGACACGGACAGTCACACTGTGAGCTTTGGCTAAGTCAACTTGTTTACCTGTGGCGGATTTGTGGCACAACTGGATACATTCCACAATCCACCTAGATATAGTGTCTTTTGAAGACCTGCCACGGGGTTCAATATATGACAACCATAACGAAGATGGGTCTGTCCTCCATTTTTGTGTACTTTGTTTGTACCTATTTAATGCACGGACTGGACACCAAGCCTTTGAATTAGGATCAAATCTAGTCAAAGCTGGTAAAATAATTGGTTGACCTGGATATTTCAATTACTTGTTTTTAGCCATGAAATTAATCCTAGGTAGAAGCCTAAGGCCTTCCCCTGTAACCACATAACGGTCTGCCTCAGCGGACAAAGCATGAATTTTGCTTCTCCGTCTTGTAGAGGCCGCAGCAATTAAATATACAGCTTTAAGTGTCAAGATTTTCATTGAAATGGAACTTAGTGGTTCAAAGGGTTTATCAGATAAAACTTGAAGCACTAGAGATAGGCTTGTGTGATTTTTGCTATGGGTGATCGGGATCAATTTTTAGAAAAAATACTTCCAATATATTGATTGGGTATATGGCGATAGAATGAAATGGTATTTGTGTTCGAGTTGGGATGGGTATACAACTACACTTCTCATGCATTCACTTCTAATAGCGCCAAAAATAACGGCAGCTTAAAAGCCAGCTATTAGTTTCACTTTTACATATTTGTTGTGGTTGGGATGGGTAAAATTATATCAGTCAAGACAATTCAATTTCAAGTTGCAAATTGATTACCTGAGATATCGAGACGATTGACTACAGCAATTTTGACAGCCGGAAGGCACTAAGCATGTACGAACTATATATAATTTCAGATTGGATGGTCATAGAATCATAGAATAGCAATAATGATGCGATTTCAACATCAATATTTTATTTATTTAGTATATATTTCGATTTATTAGTTTAATCATTAATGTTAAAAAGCTTACAAGATAACAGAATGTGTATTCATATGATGATCTAATATACCAGTAACTATGACAATTAAACTGAAAAATCGCACAAGCCCAATGGCGGTACAACTATACATGTTATTTACTCTCATGCTGACCATTCGATATGGGCTCACCGACCTTACGCATTATTCTTTGTATTGCGGTACGGACTTGTTTACTTTGACCACTCGATCTTGTTTGCCTATTCATTGTGTTATTAATGCGTGCTTAGTCTAGTAACAGAGGGGTTTGTTTGACTACTTTATTTGACTCACGTAGACAAAGCAACACGGATATCAAAATATTAATGGATTATTTTCTTATTCTCGGTAAGAAAACATTTTTTATTGTTACTTTTCAAACAATAATGCACGATTTCCCGATTTTTTACTCTTTACATCGAAAAAATGGCGATTAAAAAAAAAATTGACTTTGACAATTAAATTGAAAAATCGCACAAGCCTAACTAGAGATAAACTCCAAGACGGAATCGCTTGTGGATTTCTGTCTTAGATTATCCATGCCTTTTATTAGTGTTCAATGAACATACTTCATCACTTCCCCCTATCAGCCAAGCAAGGGATAACTGACATTAAAGCTGACTGCATTCAGCAATAGAGTTAGGCTTGAGGCTATAGGCATCATACAGGTGACAGAGGAAATCAGCTACTACCTATATAGATGCATCCACTGGATTAACATCTCTATTTGAGCAACGTTCTGCAAATCTATTGACTTTATAGCTATATGCTCTGGCGGTTAACCCCCTTCTGGCTTTTGCCATAAACATGGCTGCTTGCCTCCTTAATTGCGGATTCCGTGACAACATCCACGCAGTCAATTGGAACATTGACGGGTTGTTGTGAAGGGACTTGCCCTGGAAAATAATACTGTCCATAAGAGGCAGAGGAACCGGATTGCAGACCAGAAGGTCCAGCAGATCTTCGTATACCATGATCGGCACGGTCAATTTGGGGCGATCAGAAGCACTTGACACTTCTCCTCTTTCTGATCTTCTTCTTCTTTTCGATCGCTGGTATCACACTTGGAGAGCCGTTCTCAAGATGAAATCTGTTGTTTTCTGCAGTTCTTCCACAGGCCCATACAGCTTTTAAAGAAAAGAGGTTAACAAAGGCCAGATCTCTTCTCTCAGCAGCTGATACGTACTGCAACATTGAAGTATGTGCTCTGTGGTCTGTTCTGCTTCCCCACAAGGACAAGCGGGCAATGTCGTAAGGTGGAACCGCCTGTACATGTGTTGGTTTAGTCTGTTGTGTCCAGTTCCGAGACGAAAATTGGTCACTTGCTCTGGCTGGGAGTAGTCCCATGGAAAAGTTCATCTGTGCCTGTGCTTTCCACGCCCATGGCATCAACAGGTGAACCCCGCATAAAATCCTCTTCATCCTGGCCATGATAGATATCCTCTGGGTCAGCAAAGAGCGCTAAACCTGGCTGGCCAGCTAAGGTACCATAAGAGCAAGGGGTACCACGGGAGTGTGGATCACAGTCCATCACTCCTGCCCCAAGATCTACCGACACGGCAAGCCTCCAGCCGGGATCATTAAGGGCCGCTCCTGGATCCATCGGCAAGGCGGCGGGACTTCCGAGATCTACTGGAGCCACCATGGATTCTCGTACATTTTCGGACCATGACGGACACCAGAATCAGCTGTGGGGATTTTCTGCCTGGGGAAGATGAAGACAATAAAGCACCTGGCCCAGGGAGCATGCCACGAAGCAACTCTGGAACCCGATCTTTTACATCTTCCCCATCATTCGCAACCTGAAGGTCTCCATCCGAGAAATGGAGGACTTTCTCTTACCCTTATGGTTTACCACTAACATGCTTTTTCACACATTCTCCTCCTCCGACGCCTTATCCTTAGCCTGTAATGACAAGAATTCAGAGAATGTGTTGACCTCCACTGTTTACAGGCGTCACATTTTAATAATGGACCACAAGGTGAACATTTCACACACAGATGGGGGCGCAAACTTCAACTGAATAGAGCGGTTACAGACCACACAAGAAGGCTTCTGACAAAGGGCATAAGACGAAGACAATGAGTTTAAAGTTAATTGACTAAATAAACCAACCCATTTAAAGAGGAGTAATAACAACAGGCCATTAAAGGGACAGTTGTAAGATGAACAGCCTACACTCAAGGCGGTTTTTAGTCCCCTAACGGTAAAACCATGGGGAATATAGGTTTGCACTCCATCTGTTGCAGTTGGTTTTCCACACTTTTTTTCGCAGTCCTTCAAGGTATTCAACTGAGAATTGGTATATTGCTTTGTTATGAGAAGTTACAGACCAAGTTCGAGTTTCAGGCATAATTGTCAATTTTTGATGGAGTTAAGGCCCCTTTCGACTTAAGAAATACAAAAAATATCAGCTTTCTGCACTTTTTTTCCCGCACTCTTTCAAGATATTTAAGCGAAAATCAGTGCATTTCTTTAGTATAAGGAGTTACTGAGCAAGTTCGAGTTTCAGACATTTTCGTCAATTTTTCATGGAGTTATGCCCACCTTTCGAAATACGAAAACTATTAGTTTTCCGCACTTTTTCAAGATATTATACTGAGAATTGCTACATTGCTTTGTTATGAGACATTACAGACCAAGTTCGAGTTTCAGGTGTATGCGTAAATATTTGATGGAGTTATGCCCCCTTTCCACCTATGAAATATGGAAAATATTAGTTTTCTGGCCTTTTTCTCGCAGTCTTACAAGATATTCAACTGAGAATTGGTACATTACTTTATTATGAGAAATTACAGACCAAGTTCGGGTTTCAGGCGTTTGCGTCATTTTTTATGGAGTTATGTCCCCTTTATGAAATACAAACATATCAGCTTTCAAGACTTTTTCCTTCTCCTTCACCATATATAACTGAGACTTGGTTTATTGCTATGTTATGAGAAGTTACATATTAAGTTCACGTTTCAGCTGCTTTTGACAATTTTTAATGAAATCTTTGACCGTCAATCTCTAAAGATTTATATCATAAGGTAGGGGACATATGTACTGCAAAGCAATACTTACAGAATGCTTGTTAATAATAACATGGCTGATTATGACGTCCAAAAATTTCCATAAATAGAAACTGATGTAAGAAACATCATCCATGTGTAAAAACGAATTGCATTCAAAATACAAGAGCATGATCAACAGTAACATAGCAATAGCTCATGATAATGATACAGATAAACAGCATGACAAAATATTGGCAGCAAATAACCAGAAATATTTTCAAATATATTAGAGTGCCATATAGCATAACTAGAGTACCTGTGTCTTTAGCAAAGGCATACAACCATGTACAGCCCTCTTGCATGTATTGATAACTCCACCAGAAGAAGCACGCCTCTCCACCATATAAAGGATGGGGTGTGACGAGAGGGCAGAATTCTGCGGCCCCATATTTGTGGATAGCATGAAGCGACACTAGCGTAGATACTGTGTCGATGTGATAACTACTCCGATCAGATGTGCCACTGGTTTCCACGTCTGCAATTTTGTGGTTACCAATAAAGTGACACCCGGATAAACGGGAAACGCAGAAAATTACAATACCACACAGAATGTTAACAAATACATAGAACCAGATAGATGGTCCGTGTAACATCTTGGACATCCCTATGCCTCCCCCACCCACACACCCCATACTAACCTAACTATACTAACCAAACTACCATCTAATCTATTCTATTCTTCTATCTACTAACAAATAGCACCAACTGCTAAATTTACAATGTCAAAATTATAATAATCGTTAACGGACATGGCGACAGAATGAAGGAACTTTCAATTTCCCTTTCTCCGAGATCTAACAATACTTACCATTCTATTACTTCTGATAACAAGCTATCCTGATAGCTGGCTCTAGGAATCTAGACTTAGTAAGCTTTACCGGCTCCTGGAACCGGGTACCCGGTCCCAACAAACGGGTACCCTTCTGCCAGTGAGGCGTATATTGTTTGCAGTTACCAAACAAGAGAATACCTATGGCTTGCCTCCATGGGGCTGGGAGGCAGGGTCTGTAATAGAATGGTAAGTATTGTTAGATCTCGGAGAAAGGGGAATTGAAATTTCCTTCATTTTCCTTTGATCAATACTTACCATTCTATTACTTCTGATAACACCAGATTTAAACAGTAACCTGGTGGGAAGGGGCAAGCCATCAATTTCTTCTTTTGCCCCTGGAGAAAGATCTTAGACTTAAACTTGACACACGGAGACCTAAAAGGACCATCAAGTTTAGGGACCGAATCACATCACTGCCCCCCCCCCCCACCCACCCCCTTTTTTTCTCCTAAGAAAAAGGGAGAGAACTCATGAACATGTATCTCGCCTGAAACACGAATATGCTAAGAGGGTTAACTGCTCTTTGCATATATTAGCCTGGGAATGAGCATGAATATATAATATGAATGATCATGATATATACTGAACCAAAAAAGTTTAGCAACACTGAGAATATTACTGTATAAATATTATTTAACAAAAACAATAAATTGATTCAAATATATTATTTAATTGATAGGTCATTTTCCAATTTGAACAACAGTCTCTTGTTACTGTAATGCTAGCATCGCGCCTCTAACACGGCATCATTCAACGGAAGGGTCCAATTTAATGGCACTGAGCTGTCAATACCGGTTGTGACCTCCGCGCGCATTAACCAAACCGTACATCGCTTTCTCATGCTTCGAATTAAGCACCTGATGTCATGAAGAGGAATCGCATCCCATTCCTGTAGCAGTGCAGCTTCCAGCTCCCGCATGTTGTGAAGATGTGGATGGTTCTCACGCACCATACGGCCAAAAATGTCCCACACGTGTTCGATAGGACAGGTCCGGTGATCGCGCTGACCAGTCCAACACCGGAACGTTGTTAGCCTCAAGGAAATCACTGGTGACCCTAGCTGAATGAGGATGGGCATTGTCTTGCTGGAACATAAAGTCTGCATGATGCTGCATAAAAGGATGACAACAGGGGCGACAACTTCTTCACAGTAATGTTGAGCCGTTAAATTTCCGCCAATCACAATAAGATCTGTTTTGCCATTTTCATGGATTTCAGCCCACGCCATGACACTGCCACCACCGAATCTGTCGTGCTGAATGATGTTGGCTGCATCATACCGTTCTCCTAAACGTCGCCAAACCCGTTGTCTACATCCATACAAAAACTCGACTCATCACTGAACAAAACGTGGCTACATTGTTGAGCAAGCCACCATTGTTGAGCATGCCATCGCTGATGAGTTCTTGCCCATTCAAACCGATTCTCGATGTGACACTCTGTAAGCGGAACAGCAAGGAGTGGACGACGGGCATGCAGTCCAGCATCATAGTCTGTTTCGCACAGTTTGTGCATGCACTGTAGTGCCGGTAGCTGTGCGCAAATTACGGGACAGCCGCGGCGCAGTCTCAAACCTGTAACGTCGTGATGACGTCACTAAGTAGCGGTCTTCTCGTGGTGTTGTTGCTCTCGGTCTGCCAGATCGTGGTTGGTCATTAACATGTCCAGTTTCCTGCTCACGTTGGCGGAGATGGGAAATGGTTGAGGCGTGAACATTAAAATGTCGAGCAACAGCGCGAACGCTCTGCCCAGCAGTGAGTCTTCCCATTGCTTCATGGCGCTGATTTTCGGGTAGCCCTGGGTGGCGGCCTATGTTCAGTAGGGTAAACTTTTAAGCGTTTTCTGTTAACGTTCGTTATCTGCTTTTGCAATATGGTGAATTTTTGCCTTCACTACCCGCCAATGTGGGCCAGTGCATGAAAAATGTATTTTCACATGCAGTAAGCATGCGGCCAAGAAATGCAAGAAATGATTTGCATTTCTTCATGATCAGCGAACATTACATGCCTGCAAATTTAGTTATAAATGGACGCATAGTTTTAATACAACAAACCAAACTTCACTGTTGCTAAACCTTTTTGGCTCAGTATATGTACTTAAAGGAATTTTATTGCCCTTTCTAATATATAATTTTAGTTTGCCAAAAATAGTTAATATAGTTGGCATGGTAGCACTACGCCGCTATCACGCCACTACTGCTTATAGGCTAGGGTTCTAAGCAAGTTTCTAGCTTTTGGCCGTAGGGTTTGTAGCACTTTTAATTAAATTCTTGGTAGGGCCCAGAAGGTTAAACATACATGTAGGCGTAGGCGGTGAGAATTTTTACCGGAGAAAATGTGTTGAATTTCCGTGGTATCAGTTTTAGAACCTTTTTGAGAGAACCGTTAGCGCATGACTATTCAGAGAATGGGGAACGCGGGATAAGCGTGTGTGATTACAACAACAATGCCAAATAGCGACCAAGTGAACAATCTTTATTCATCTAAAACTAATCATCAGTCAATACAAACAAATGAGTTATTTATTTAGTTTAGTTAATCATTCACACATTCGGCTGAGAGCCGGATGTTTGTTTCAATGATTGGTAACGCGAGGAGTTTCATAAGCATAAGTGTCTTGACAAAAATTTCAACATCGCGATTACATGATTATTTCATTTTATAATCGTCCACAATCATTTTGAATTATATAAACGGGATTAATCGAATAATCATGCAACCCTAATCTCACCACACCAAGCTTCCTTTCTACATTTTATACGGAGCAGTCATCCCCGATCCCTCCCCTTTTTTGACTCTTGGATTTAGGGCCGTTGGTGTGACGAAAAAGAAAACTGCTTAGCATCAAAATGTCACCAACAAAAATTCAGCCCAACGAAGACACTAATACCATTTTGAATGGGACCCAAACTATACGCCAACCAAACCAATCAATCATCAGAGGGCAGAATAACACCCGCTCCTAAGGGAGCCTATATCACCCTGGGCATAGACTTTATTCCTAACATTTTTTTAAGGAAAATGTGGAGACAAACAGTCTTAGATGTGTACAAACCTTCTGGGCCTGGATTCACAAAGAAGTGGAAGTTACACTTAAGTCTAAAAAAGGCGTAAGTCCAGGAACATCCGTATTCACAAAAAAGTGTAACTTACGACAATGACATAAATTAGCCCAAATATTGGCGTAACTTACACCTGCAAATGTAGCACATATAAGTTTGGGGAAAACGTGTAACTTTGGCAAAAAAGCAGTGAATGGACGAATTTACATTTTTCCATCGTGACGTGACCTTTGAACTCATGCAGACTGCAGTGAAAGCCTAGTTACTATAACGTTAACAAATACAGTTGTTTTTTATTTGTGTAGCGCATAGATTGATATTTATATGCAATCGATTGGTTACTAATAAAACTACAAAAATATGAATTTTTTGTTAATATAGTTACTCGTTTGAATGAGCATTATTAGTATAACATTACAGGCATATTGTGCACTGTTTCAACAATTCAACCTGTTATTTGCCACATGTGTAACTCGTGTAAAGTTTTTTAGTTGAAGATCTATGTTGCAATGTGCCCTTAATTCCACGCACGCACGCATCTAGACAAAATATGATGTCAACACCGTTACCAATTACTAAACTTGTCATTGACAAGCGCATATTAACCCTTTATAAACCTCAAATTTGTTCAAGAAAATTTCCATTTTGTCATAGAAAATGTTCATTTGCAGACCATGAACCGTTATTTTTGAAAATCATTCACTGGAATGACTAGCTCTGTTGTTTCTTATGGAGCCAGTCATTCCAGTGGCAAAATTTAAGTCTTTTCTTGGCTTACAAATGGACATTTCACAAGACGATGCACTGCGGAATCCATGGTTTTTGCCGGGTTGAGTGTCAAAGCCAAAGGGTTAAAGTTTGTGCTCTGATAACGCAGCTTATTGGAAGTATCAGCACGGTATCGGGCCGGCATCAGCCCAGTATGCTGCGTTTTCTGGGTGATTATAAATTGTCAATTCTTGAGTCACTTTATAGCCTATAGGTACAGCCTTAAAGTTTTTGTCATAAAAACCATGCAACAAATATACAGCCAAAAGGTCTACTATACCTTTTTCTATATAAATTTGTTTCTTGTTCTTTTGTGACAAAAATTCAAAGACCGTTCCTAGGCGGGGTGCCTCTAGGCCTTCATCTGCAGAAAATTATATTGAAACATATTGATAATTTATGCATATCTGTCACATTCACATAAGCGTAGGAACAGCTGATAGGGATGGGGTTTGCGGGTGGTATAGGCGGGTTTTCCTCTCCCTATAGCACCCATAGGTTTTGGGCCCACCTATAGTTTGTACCCTCACACCCCCTGGTAAAAATACATTCCTACGCTCATGTGTCTGCAGCGCATAAATAAAGGTTTTGGTGTTTGTTATCCTCGTAACACTACCAATTAACAAATCCAATTCAGCCTTGAAAAATATCGCTTTTCTCAGCATTGTTGTGATTAATATTAATTCTTACAGCTGTCAGATTCGCCTGTACTCACGCATTCATGTACTAGAGATTAGTGTTTATTTATGACAAAAAACTTATGCATGTCTTTGTGAATCCTGGTTACGTCAAACACGTAAGTGTGATGGCGCAACTTACACTCTTTGTGAATCTGGGCCTTGACAGGAACCTGTGGACACAAACATAGTGATTAGTATTTCATGGCGCCAGATAATAATATGCCAGTTTTCTGGGCGCCTATAACACATTACAGAAATAGGTGACACTGCGTGATTAAGACGGAATAAAATAAAATTGTAAGAGATCACCTGGTAACTTGGTCCTGGCGAAGCCTCAGGCATTCCACAAGGGTCAGACATATCCAACATGCTCTAAAACAATTCCAAAAAAGATAATTGAGCAAAAACAAGCAAGAACTGTTAGTAAACAAACATGTGTTTCAGTCCAATAGTCAAGAATGAGACAGTGTCAGTCTGCACATGCGCGAGGTTGGGCCAGCATCCGGCAGACTGACTCCCTGCCCAGTAGGGGCACCTTTCTATTTTAATCTGGGGTTATGGAGTCTAGGTTAATATTTATAGGAAATATCATAGTGTTAGGGAGGTAAGTATATCTCCTGAAGTGAAAATTTGTGATTGTCAATTTCATATGTATTTAGCTCTGTAACATGAAATTTAAGGCCAGGTACCATGTCTCTTACATTCGGATAGAATGTGCATTCATGTATTTACTCGCAGACATACACAATGTACATTAATTTGTGTATGTCTTGACAAACATGATTTGAAAATTCTAGTGAACGACATTTCTTTTCCAATAGGTGGTTAATACTCATCCAGGGCTGTAGCGTGGGCCTATTGTCAGAGGAGGCAACAACCTTGAAGGGGGAGGGGGGATTTTGAATGCTTGGATGCTCCCAGAGACCACCTCCTACATTTCCGGAGTATGTATTCACAACTGAGCTCCGGATACAGGGCCTGACACTCAGAGTGAGTTCTTGTACACCCCCCCCCCACCCCCCCCCCCCCCCCCCCCCTACCCCCACGGACAGCAAACACGAGCCGGGACTGATAGCTTTACGTTCCCTCTCGAAGGCTTGTCATGTGAATGACGCTTGGTTTTTACACCTTGATCACATGCCTGGACGCGGGATCGAACATGGCCCTTTTTGGATTGGAATTCCAAGCATATGCGGCACAACGGTTTTGACACGATTGAGTCACAGGCGTTCCCTTTGGAGGGCTTGTCATGTGAATGACGTTTGGAATGACGCAGGTTTTTACACCTTGATCACATGCCTGGACGCAGGATCGGACCATGGCCTTTTTAGATTGGAATTCCAAGCATATGCCGCAGCGGCACAACGGTTTTCAACGTTTTGACACGATTGAGTCACAGGTGTTCCCTCCGGAGGGCTTGTCATGTGAATGACATTTGGAGTGACGCAGGTTTTTACACCTTGATCACATGCCTGGATGTTGGGTAAACTTCAAATGCCTGTGATCGAGCCAATGCACTGTCGTTGCGCCGTCATAACTAATCTCAATCTGGAACCAGTTTTCGGACAGAAATATGAAGAATTTAATTGTTATCACAGACCACTCAGGCGTTGATAAATGATAATATCTAAAATAAATGATTACTATGTGCTATATTTTAATTACATAAGCCATCACAGTGTCTTTAGGTTAAACAGAACCGGTACTTACAACAGATTTTGTAGGGAAGATGTTAAAATTTCTCGAGTTATGTTATTGAGCAACTCTAAGACGCGGAACGGCGGACTCGTGGAACCAACAGCTATCAACCGCAAATGACAATACCCAGACGCTCCAGACGCAGACTTTCGGTTGGCAGCGCTCAGACGCTTGACCTAATTTTCAGGTTGTTTATACTTGAGACTCTTTTTACTTATACTTATCATATATATTCCACGCATATACTACCTTGATAGGCCACTTAGCCTGTAGGTAGATCATACAGTAAATGCATTGCATCTTATAGGTATCTAAGATAGGCAATGTTTACTGCAGAGCACCTGTTGTGCATAGGTTCTTGTATATACCAAAAGGTAGTCCAATACATATCTAATTGGTTTTTAAAGCTATTTAAGCTTTGGGAATTTACGACAGTTTCAGGTAACATATTCCAGTTGTTGTTTTCAGCGGTAGCCAGCAGCCTGTTTTCAGCGGTAACCAGCGGCCTGTTTTTAGCGGTAGCCAGCAGCCTGTTTTCAGCAGTAGCCAGCAGCCTGTTTTCAGCGGTAGCCATCAGCCTGGTCTCAGTGATAACCATCAGCCTGCTTTCAGCAGTAACCAGCAGCCTGTTTCTAGGGGTAACCAGCAGCCTGTTTTCAGTAGTAACCAGCAGCCTGTTTTCAGCGATAGCCAGCAGCCTGTTTTAAGTAGTAACCAGCAGCCTGTTATCAGTAGTAACCAGCGGCCTGTGTTTAGCGGTAGCCAGCAGCCTGTTTTCAGCGGAAACCAGCAGCCTGTTCTCAGTAATAACCAGCGGCCTGTTTTCAGTGGTGGCCCGCAACCTGTTTTCAGTGGTAACCTTCAGTCAGTTGCGTGCGAAAATCCACACCCAGTTATGAGCAGCAACCAGCAGCCTGTTTTTAGCGGTGGCCGGCAGCCTGTTTCCAGCAGTAGCCAGCAGCTTGTTTTCAGTGACAACCAGCAGCCTGTTCCCAGCACTAACAAGCAGCCTGTCTCCAGTGGCAACCAACAGTTTGTTCCAAGCGAGACCAAGCAGCCCGTCACCAGCACGTCAGGGAATGTGTCTGTACCTGAAACAGAATCTAGTGACTCTTTTTTAGAGCTTCCTCTGAGGGCCGAGGACCCTCCTCCCAGCATGAAAGTAGGCCAATGAGCCCCTCTCTGAGCGAAGGTTTTCTCAAAATCGCTTCATGTAAAACTTGGTCAGTAATTTTATCTATGCGCATGAACTACTCCAAGACAAACACACAATCTTATGTCTGCAAGAGCACTGGCTTTATAATTATCAGGCAGATTTTATCGGTACTACCTTCCCGGCACATGCTGCTGCTATAAAATGTTCTGATGATGACAATCCCTTACCTCCGCTGTTTAGACCTAGAGGCAGTGCAGGAGTGGCAATAATCTGGCATAAAGATATGTCAGAACATATAGAAGTACTTCCGGATGGCAGCAATCGTGTCCTAGCAGTGCAGATTTCTACAAATGAAGTCCCCCTCATCCTGATAAATACATACATGCCATCACTAGGCACCTTAGACAAAACTGCAAACTATCAGAGCGTCTTAGAGGAAGTGTTTGAAATCACTGAGAAGTACAAGGAGAATAATTACATCCTATGGGCAGGAGATATTAACGCCTCATTGACCAGAGAGAAGCCTTCTGAGAATGATGTCCTCTTTAGTAAATTCTGTGACTCAGCAGGCTTCAGAGTGGCGGAAAAACCACCAGACATCCCTACATATTATCACTTTGTTGGGGATATTACTTCTCAGATTGACTATTTCATGGAGGTGAAAGACCAGTCCCCTATCACTACTGCCATTACGGTTGACACAAGGAATATCCTTAATCACAGCTCCCATGATGCTATAGTTGCTACACTGAGTCTGACAGCTGGTCCTGGAATGGCGGAACAGAAAAATAAAGAACTCTTTCCGAAAATAAAGTCGTCACAAGTGGATATGGAGAGAGATAAACATCTAACTGGAATTGAGCTAAGGAAAATATTGGATAATGTCACTTCGGAGACAGATAATGAACTGTTACTCAGAGATATCAATAGTGCGCTACGGAAAGTTGCAATTCAATGTGATCCTACATCCCGGACAAAAACTAGACCTAAAACAAGGCTAAGATGGGCATCCATCCTGAAGCCATTAGTAGCAAAAGTCAAGGCAGCTAATTGGGCATGGGAAAAAGCTGGACATCCAATGGAAAAATCCCCACAAACTGTTCATTGCTAGAAAGGCAGCTAGATTGAACCTTCGACGTGCACAGCGCCAGTTAACTGCAGATTCTCGGAACCAATTACATAGTGAAATTATGCACGCGTCAAAACATAATCAGCAGTCTATGTTCAAACTAATACGCAAACAGCGGGCTGGAAGCCAGTCCACAAAAGCCACTACAGTTATCTTCAAGCCACCGTCAGACCAATCAGAAATTGATGGCTGGGCAGATTATTTTGAAGATCTTGCCACGTTCAAACATCACCCTAGTTTCAGTCAGGAAGCATTAAGTTCTGCTACAGTTATCCATGCACTACTTAGCACCTTATCATTGAAAGCTGGTGCTTTCCCCCCTATTACTGAACAAGAAACCGAGAGGCTTATTAATTCAATGAGGAAGGTGAAAGCAGCAGACCCGGAAGGATTGAACGCGGAGCATGTAATATATGCTTCAGAGGAAATCATTGCTATAGTCACGCTACTCATCAATAATATATTCCAACAGGGCAAAATTCCTGATAGTATGAAGAAAGGTCTAGTGACACCCATATTAAAGAAAGGAAAACCGGCTAGTAACTCAGACAGCTATAGACGAATTACAGTTACCTCCCTATTGGGAAAAGTCCTAGAAAAAGAACTGCTAGAGAGAACAAGAGCTATCACTGATCCATTCCAAAGTAAACATTAGTTCGGATTCACCAGCGGATGCTCCTCCGTCTATGCAGTATTTTTACTCACAGAATGCATTGCAGAAGCCAAGGACTTGAAGTCCCCTTTATACATAACCTTCCTAGATGCATCAAAAGCCTTCGACATTGTATGCCACAAGAGCATGTTAAATTCTGCTTTCTCCCAAGGCATGGATGGGCAGCTATGGGAACTATTCAACAGTATGTACTCAGGGATTACTTCAGAAATTAAGTGACTCGGCGGAGTGTCTAGACCAATTATTGAGGAACTGGGCATAAGACAGGGTGCCTATACTTCACCAGATCTGTTTAAGCTGCGCAGCAACCCATTACTTAACAAGCTGGTTGCCCATCCGGGAGCGTTCCACATAGGATCCATTCCTGTAGGCGCAGTGATGTGTGCCGATGACCTGGCAGTTATAACCAGCAATTCAAGTGCTATGTAACAGCTACTCACCATCACTGAGATTGATGCCGCAAATGAAAGGTATCTGTTCAGCTCAACGAAGACTAAGGCAGTGACTCCGAAAACAGCCCCTGGTTACCCATACCCTGAGCTCTTCTTCAAGCTGAATGGTAATACACTGGAACAATCAGATGATGAAATCCATCTTGGAGTCCATAGAACTACAGATACCAGAAGCCTGCTTCCAGTCAGTTCGCGTATACAAACAGCATGGCGTACGGCATACTCATTAATGGGAGCAGGTATGCATGGCCTTAACGGAATTAACCCCAAGATATCTAGGAAAATATGGGACATATATGTCATACCAGTTCTCCTGCATGGTTTGGAAGCTCTGATACTCTCCAAGACAGAGACCCAGCTTCTAGAAGACTACTATAGAGGATCCATGAAACAGATACAGCATCTTTTCCAGCTTCAACTGCAAATGCTGCCACATATCTTCTTCTCGGTATCATCCCTATAGAAGGCCAATTGCACAAGAGAATCTTGACTCTATTTATAAACATGGTCCGCAGACGAGATTCCATCGAGGCCCAGGTTATCTGACGTCAACTTGCCGTTAAGGACTCCGGTTCACACAGTTGGGTGATAATGGCTAGACAACTACTCTCTCAGTATCAGCTCCCATCGGCGTTTCAACTTGTGAAAACCCAGCCGTCAAAGTACATGTGGAAAAATCTATTGAAGCAGAGTGTCAATGCTTATTGGAGAGACCATCTAATTAGTGAAGCTACCTCTAAAGTAACACTATCATTCATCAACCTGAACTCCTGCACCATGAATAGATGTCATCCTATTTGGGAACTGACTAATACAGACACACTAACAGTCCTAAAAGCAGCAGTGAAAGCTAAATTAATCACACAGCGATATAACCTGTTTGGCGGATCTACGCGAGACTGATCTCAAAGCACTATCTGCCCAATGTGCAAGTCGGCCGCTGAAACAATCACCCACTTTATCCTGCTGTGCCCGAGCTTAGAAGGTGTTCGTGTCACATATCTTCGTAGAATAGATGACATCCTTCAGACTGCAAATGTACCAAGGCTGTGCGAGCTGACGGAGGAGGATGCCACTAGACTGATACTTGACTCTTCACATTTCATTCCACTTAACAATCCACTGAGAATTCTCCTGGAACAAATATCACTAGACCTCTGCTTCAAGTTACACCACACTCGATCATTAAAACTTAGCAGAATATCTGGATACACCGTACAAAGACGAGGAAAAACCAAAAAAAACCAACCAACAACAAAAGGCGTACATGTGGTGATTAGGATAACGAAAGTTCTGACTAGTAAATTTACATTCGTCACATCAGTCCAGTCAGGGCTGATGGTTCGCCTAGAATTGGAGAGGCGGTATCTACACAACAAGTAACAAGTAACAAGTAAGGTGATATGAGTTGAAAAGAAATGCTGTCTTATGGTTTTATTTGCCCGCTTTTTGGTTAATTTCAGGCTATGACCACGGGTTTTGGCTTTGTTATCTAATTCAAGATACTGGCTTTGAATATTATAAATATTATGTAGATGTTTGTATGATTCAATCATGCACGTCGATAGTATAATGATGGAAGCTTCAAATGTTTAAATCTATCAGGATAGCTGCGAGATCTTAAATAAGGCACCATTTTTGTTGCTCTTCTTTGTACAGATTCGAGGGTTTCACAATCTTTAATGAACATGGGGTAGCATGCACCGTTGCCATATTCCAGGATTGGCTTCTTTCTTCTTCTTTTCGTTCGCTGATCATACCGTCAGTCCTGTAAGTGACTATTGACATGATCATAAGCGTTAAGTGCGTGGATCCATGGTTTTTAGAGTGCGCTGTATGGCCTGGAACCTCCGTCTTCAGCACTCACGGTTTCTGTCAGGGTTACCCCACCCTTACCTCCTTTAGTCGCCTCGTACGACACGCAGAGGATACGGAAGGTGTATTCTAAGCCCCACCTACAGGGCATTCCAGGATTGGCCTTACAAGCGAAGTATACAATTTTACTAACGTTGGTGCATCCAAATAGGTATAAGATCGTCTGATTAATCCTAAAATTTTGTTATCCTTATTTGCATGTGCCTTACAATGTTCACTAAATTTTAGCTGATTATCAATATTAATACCGAGATCCTTAACGACAATATCTTCATTTAGTTTGACTTGTGTACCGCTTTGTTTGCATAATATGGATACTTCTTGTTATTTGATCCTAAATGCATTACGGTACACTTTTCTGGATTTAAATGAATCTGTCATGTGCAACACCAATCTTCTATATTGTTCAGATCATCTTGAAGTTCTGATGCATCTGTTATGGAGTGTGAATTTTTGTATCATCTGCAAACATATGTGAACGGGTGAGTTTATATTTTCATGCAGGTCATTTACATAACAAATGAAGAGAAGTGGGCCCAGAACACTACCCTGAGGGACCCCACTGAGAACCTGCACTACTTTAGAGTGTGTACCATTTACTACCACTAGTTGTTTTCTATTACATAAGAACCCTCTTATCCAATTTAAGACCATTCCCTGAATAGCATATTTCGCAAGTTTGAGTAGAAGTCACTCATGTGGTACAGTGTCGAATCCCTTAGCAAAATCTAAATAGAGAGCATCAATCAGCTCGTTATGATCTAAGACATCTGTCCAAATATCTAGAATGGAAATGAATAAAGGTGATACATGAGCCAGTTTCCAAAGTGATGGTAAATTTCCCTGCTTCGGCGAGTTTCTAAAGAGGTGAAGAAGGGGGTAGGCTATGAGGCTGTTTAGTTCTTTCAAAACACGTGGATATATCCCATCAGGGCCAGCAGATTTACTCGTATTGATACCTTCCAATTTTTTTTAACACCATGTCTTCTGCAATTAAGATCTCATTTAGAATTGTGGAATATTGTCTGCATAAAGACTGAAGTGAAAAATGTATTTAAGACATCAGCCTTCTCAGAATCTGAATTTGTACGGGTTCCATTTGGTTTCCATACGTTCACAGGTCACATACAGAATTTTTTGTTTTCAGTTTAGATTTAGCATAATGAAAGAAAGCTTCGGGTTATATTTTGATTCGGTTGCTATATTTTGTTAAAAATTTCGCTTTGCTTTCCTACATTCCTTTTTTGTATCATTTTTGATTTTTTGGTGATACAAATAGTCATTATTGTCATGTGATTTTTCCCATTTTTGAAAGGCAAGTCTCTTCTGTTTTAGAGTTTCAAAGACGGTTTTGGCTAGGTAAATTGATTTTTTTTCTTGCATTAATTTTAGATATTGGAACAAATGTATCAGTTAGCCTTTTAATTTCATTCAATATTTCACACCAATCATGCTCAGTGTCACCAGATAATTTAGATGTCCAGTCAATATTTGCAGCATCTGCACGCATACCATCATAATCACCTCTATTGAAAATGTAATGAGGGTTTTGCAAGATGGTATTTATATAACAATTGAAAGTAAAGCTTATGCTTGCATGGTGGCTCTTTCCTATAGGTGCATAAATTTATGATTATATTTTCTACCATATTCTCCTCATTTGATATTATAAGATCTAATGTATTTGCTGTTTGATTGCCTCGGCAAACTTACCATCCCCAAGTATATGAATAGGGCTAGCTTTTAAAACCTTTTTTTATATATAAAGCTAACCCCTACGAGAGGTAGTGGTGATTTCACTAATGTTTGTAAATAAGTCGTACTGTTCCAGTGCAAATTCGCCAACTTGAGGGTTTATAGAAACATATTTTGGTAAGATCTCTGTAACCCCTATTATGTCCAGATTTTGTTCAGCAACAATGGCGCTGAACACTGCATGTTTGTTTAATAAGCTATCAGTATTAGTAAAGAAACCTTTAAGTGGATCTTTAGTTGTCGATGAAATCGATTTATATATTTTCCTACCCTGTATAGACATGAATTTGTTTATGTCTTTTGCATTGTTTTTTTATTTTTTCATTTGCTTTTCATAACTTACATCATTGTTAACATTATTATTTAGAATATCAATATTTACATCATTTACAATAATGGCTTCACTGGTTCCACTGACAAGAATGTTGTCAGTGTGCAACTGATGTTTATTACAGTCATTTATAGCTCCAACTGTATGATACAAGCATCCGTTACCTTTCTGATTTACTCGAGTCTCTATTAATAATGGATTAAATTTGTTTGATATGGATATTGTGTGAGCTTTAGGATATGATAAGGAGTTTACTGGCTACCTTGGCTCCTCCAAACAGATGTCCCTACTAACAAATCCTATGAATCAGTTGTGGCAGTTATTGCTATATCCACATGAGCAGAGAGATAATTGGTGATATTCTCTGACAAAAGCCGGGTACCCTGCTTGTTGGGATGTACGTGGTCCCAGAAGAGTTATCTATTTATATATATATATATATATATATATATATATATATATATATATATATATATATATATATATATATATATATATATATATATATATATATATATATATATATATATATATATATCTCACCTTCTGGACTGGAAGAGTTGAGGATTATCAATAAAAGTTACATTTAACCAAAAACCAACGAATTTAACATGCCGTTAAACTCTATAACTAAACAGTTTGCATGCCTGTCTGTATGGCGTGGTAGTAGTGATGACACAAAGATCTTAGTGGAAGGTAACAGTGATCTGATCTTATGAATAAGTTCATCATAGTCTTTGATCGTACTGCTGCAACTACGTTTACCAATGTCATTTGAGCCTACATGTACTACCACAGCATCAAACTCAGTGTACATTAGATGGTCTAGCTGGTCAGTGATATCATTAATTCTAGCTCTACTAAATGATTTGATAGTGAAGGTGACATGTTCTGAAGACATGTACCTTCCGCTAAGTTTACGCAATGTAGAGCTTCCTACTACAAGTATGTGCCTATGCTCTTTGCTACTATCTAATGATATGCGTGGATTTTGATGTTGGAATGGTTGTCTAGTACCACTAGGAAGATTATTTGTAGTAGTCATTTCTTTTCTGGATTGCTGATGCTATGGGATATTACTCACTACCTTGTTATATGGCCTGTAATCTTCAGGTGTTGCTCAAATCCCATGATGTAGCGGTGATGATCGACGAGCAGGAAATCTGTTTTCTCTAGTGTTTGAAAGCTTTGAGAAATAAGGCTTAGCTGAATGTGGATGAGACTGTTCCAGTCTAGCCATGTTGTTCGTAGGAAAATGGACCTGCTTGGAATTGTTATGAGTGTGTCTATCTGTGTCAATTTTTGATATATATGTCTGTAAAATTGAACCAAGATTTGTAGGTGCTTGTTTTTCTTTCCTATTCAGGATTCGTTGGTCTAGTTGATCGGGTTGCTGTTGGAAATTTGATTTGTTGTTGTTGTAAGTGGCATATGTTGAGGCCTGACTAGCTTGTTTAAGTGATTTGTGTGGAATTGTATGCTCTGGGGAAAGCATGTCCAAACCTATTTTGATAGATGTGTTTGGCTCATCACCTGAATCAGAGTCAGCTATATCAAATTTTTTGTTGTGTAACCTGTCAATTTGCTTCTGCATTGTATTTTGGTTTGCCTTGATTTCTTCGATATCTTGCAGAACAGATAATAATGAATCAGTTGAATTTTTGTAACCCTGACCTGAATTTATAATACTAAGAGCTGAATGTAATTTACTAGTGTTTTTTATGTTAGATTTTTCGATAATCTTAGGACTTGCGTCTTCATCATTTAACTTATTGATAACATTGTATTCACAGTCATAATTTTGGACATGCCAAGCAAGAAATTCCGAGATCTGGTCTGAGAGAGGAGTACAAGACTCACATGTGAATATCCTTTTTGTTGACGTGAGTGCACTAAGCATATACACTGGTAGATGTGTACATATATAGTGAGACCCTGATTTACATTTACCACATTTGATCATGTATACATTATCAGGAGCTCCGCATGCACACTTTCAATCAATCGACATGTTTGCTATACTACTGTCATTTTTCCCAGCCTGACTTGCGCTGACGGGAATATATGGATCATTTACAGTTATGTCAGTTACTATATCAGAGTGATTTATATTTCCAGGTGTACCAGGGTCATTTTCAGTTTGATCAGTATCTGCGCTGGAAGTGCTGATAGCATGAGAGATGGTATTTGCCTCCTCTGTTATGTCAGCATTTCCAGTTACAGCTACAGTGATGGTTTCTGTTGCAGGAGTGTTTATTTGATCCGCAACCGGCGTGGAGTTCGTAGAACAGGGTGTGATGGTGTTAGGCCTATATTTTGTAAATCTTATGTAAAAGCAATCATCACAAAGCATGTCATCACAGTGGCGGTTTATTACTGAGGGAAGTGATCTATTACAATCATGACAACCCATTTTTATCTAGTTTACTTGTAAACAGGTTTATCCGTGTTTACAATAATGCACATACAAATTTATCTATATCTATCCTTAATCAGTGATGTAGACCATTTTATAACTTGTAGCCCTACAATTCTCGCTCACGGAAACTAAGTTTACATCAACTGATAAGAATAATAATTATGATTTTATCAACAAGATACTTTTAGTGCAATTTAAAAAAAAATGTGTATCAGGTATTAAAATTGCATATTCGGTGTTTGATTTATTTTGCGAAATGGCACTTTCGCTTGTTATTGCCATTGCTATGGGCAACAGCCTAATCAAAATTGAATACGAAAAATTACGAAATTTGGTGTTTACACTAACTATTACTTGTTCTAATGATCAGTTTTTGCTAAAACACATATAATTATATCTTTAATGATCTAGCAAGAGAATTAAACAATAATAACCGAGAATTTATGTCTTAGAGGAAAAAAAATATTATCTAGCATTTCAAAAACGATGTTAAAGCTGCAGCTATCTGTTATGTTTACATTTAAACAAATTACGGATGGTAGGGTGGAGGTGATGGATCGTGTGCTGGTAACACTTGCTGGCCATCCATTATCTACAGGCCTGGCGCGGATTATTAAACCTACCATGGCCATAGACTGACCACGACGTCCTTTTTGACGGGTGCACATGCGGTGTAAGCTGATAAAACTTATTTCTACTATGCTATAGCGAAGGACACTATTATGATTAATACAAGAGGCTGAGATAAATATGCTGAAAACAATTTGATTGAAAGTTATTTTACTTCTACTGTTATAGTGCATGATGCTACTATTATTAGACGGAAGGCTGAGCTAAATAGGAGGAAAACTATTCGATCGAAAGTTGTTGCTGCCAACATTCACCACACCTGTTAAAGCGTTAAGCCCGAGAGGTAGCCTGCAGCTCTAGCTCTGTCAATGTTTTAATTACGGGCAACCCCTACAGTTATTAGCACCAGTAAAAAATTATATATAAACAAAGAAATAAGATAATTTAACCAATAGTGTCTTAAACCTGCATGGGAGGAATGATGCTGACGATGTTGATGCTGATGATAATGGTGCGAAATGATGATGATGATGATGATGATGATGATGATGATGAAATATTTGTCAGAAATCATCTGCCTTTTGTAGGTGAATGCGAAGCCCTTTTTCGTATCTTTGCTACAAGGTTTGTGATCTTTTGAGCTAATGATGGTTTTATGATACTTCACGATTGTTTCTAGATTAGGTTTATTGAGTGTAGGGAGTAAATTGTCGAAACCTATTCCCTTATTTCTAAAGCCTAGCGTTAACTCTTTAGCCTTGCAGACAGTCTTGATAATGCCTGTCTGTCTGTCCGTCTGTTTGTACACAAAGCTTTTAGCACTCATGCTAACGAACTCTGTTATTTTGCAACCTGCCGCAACTTCATTAGTAAAATAACCTGATAACATGAGTCTGTCATGATATACAGGAATTATCAAGGTATTATCACGTTTCTGAAGATAAACTATTGAATTCGTGTCGTGATAAATTCATGACGTACCGACCACTACAAGACTCGAGCAAGTTTACCCTAGCATAACTCATCAGGAACGATACCACATTGGTATGACTATCGCCATAGGCCATTAATAGGGTGCTAAATGTTGCATACTTTAATATGGTTAACCGTGAGCTTTCTATTGGTTAGCAGTTCCAACATTCTCACACCCATATGGTCCACAGGTGGACACCACCAACAGCATCACTCCCCTAGGTCAACCGAACCGCTCACAGAATTCTACACCCTGCCCCACCACTACACCATATGGATAAGTCTACACCAGCATGCGACCACACTCCACATGTACACAATCCACACGCACACATGCATGTACCCACGCACGCACACACCTGTACATGCCTACAAACACATGCATACACGCACACACACACACCCCACACACACCCACCCACACACACACACACACACACACACACACACACACACACACACACACACACACACACACACACACACACACACAGGCATCCATGTGATCGGTTAGCATTGAAATGCATAAACGTCAAAATCGAAAACTTACTGAGCTAGCACCAAGCATTGCACGTAGTTGTGAATGGACTTTCATCATCGCTTCATGTCTGCTAGGAGTCGGACTGTCTATTACCTCTTTTGGATGTTTCTTGGACACTCCTTACAGATCGTAGTCTACATAACCTGCAGTGGTTCAAGGTGGCGATCATATGCCAACAACCCCAAGCCTGATAGGTGAGTTGTTCTTACTCTCCATAATGCAAACCTTAGAAAAAACCCATTTTGAAAAGACTTACAACTTAATACTTGTTTTTAAAACTTGATGAAACTTAAAAGTTTTTTAAAACGTGAGAACATCTTACTTTCTGTGATGACGTCTCTGAATGAGATTTAATTGTTATAATCCCTTAATTTAGTCGATAATTAACAAGTTTCCTTGCTGTTGACAATGGTGATTCATTTGTAGTTCAGAGGAACAAGATTACATTGCACCGTTATTGGCCTTGATGTTGATGGTAAGCTGTCAGCAGCGTATTGCAAGTTTCATCAAAATCCTATAGACAATATTCTGTCAAACTGTCACAAACTTTATCGCTGTCATATTTCGCGTCTTGCCAAGGTACATTACTTCATCGATAATGTAGCAGGTCTCACCCGAGTCTTAAATAGGTGTAGCAATTCGACACCATAACATGTTTATATTTAATAACTTAAAGAGAATCCATCGACTCGTAGAGTCACCTAATTTCGCTTTACAAACATGTACACCCAAAATTATGTTAATTGTTTTTCATCCCAACTTGTGATTGCCAAATCTGCTTACGATCAATGTGCGTCAACCATTAAACTGTTATCTCAGTATTTGTTAATCCGCCGCACATCTGAGGATGAGTGATTCAAAAGTTCAAGACCACTAGAGCAAGAACTGTTGTTGGATATTGTGAAAACTAATTGAGTTGGGGGTGCGTTGTAACCGCCTGCCTGGGGTGGGGGCAGCGCAGGACTATTCTTTGTATTGAAAAGCTCCCTCACCCATTTCAGGGTTGCGTCAGTTAAATGGTGATGAAATTGTCATTCAATGGAAGTTTTACTCTGAGCTCATATTCAAAATGAGATATACATGCCATTTGTCTAACAATGTGTATAGCTCTTGGCGCAACATCAGCCATCTTTCTTAAAGTTTAATAAAAAAAACATGTGACGAATATATTGAAACTTGTGATATCTATTTTGGTTCTAGAGTGAGGGGTATACATTATGTGGAATACTTTGAAAGTTAAATTGACTGAGTGTTCTTGTGGGTAAACTGTTACATAACTTGAAACTAATTTGACTGGGCGATGTTTCTGCTTATGGCAGCAAGAACACCCAGTTAATTGACTTTCAAAGTATTCCACATAAGGTGTATTAAATAGTAAAGACATACAATTTGTACAACTTGAAGGTCTATTAAGCGATTATAGCGGAATATCCGATTGCCCACAGTGGGCTAATGGATCTTTCCATTTCTAGCTATGCCCCATCCATCTCTAACTAAGCTCCAACCACACCTCAATCATGTTGGGACCGACCAAATCTCTGAACTCCCTGACTAGCAATTTCCAGAAAACTATAATGGTAAGCTGTTGAATATTTTGAAACTAATTTGACTGGTCGATGTTACTGCTTATGGCTGCAATTTTAATCAAAAACTGAAAGAACCATTGCCTATAACCTGTCCAAACCCTGAGTCAACTTAGGCTGGAATTTTTTCCCAATATTGCATTGCCGCTCATTACTCGTTAAAATGTAATCAGTAGTTTTTAAACTAACTCGATTGAAAACTGATCCATTGAACTTTGTACGACTCTGATGATCGTTACACTCAGTTGGAGTTTTTAAAGCTCAACTTGTTAATTTCAATTGGTTGGAGTAATAGCTAACCGATTGGCCTTATGCTATAGATTAACACTTGTACATTGTCATGGATAAAAAGATCCGAGGTTCAGAAGTTTAATTATCAACCCATTAGACTAACTGAGTCATCTTCCACAATCACTCAACAATTGTCCTTACGCGATAGATTGACCATTTAGAATTAATCTCCCATGATTGAATGAGTTTCCAGAGTCAGAAAAAAGACGAGTCCAAATATGCAACCGGTCAATAATCATTATGCTATGCATTAACCTTTGCGAGTTTGTCCTCGCACGATGAAACTGGGCCTTTGAAGTCACTTAATTACCCTTATTAACCCTTGGACACCAGGAGTCACATGAATTAATGAGGGACTTAGTGATTGAATGAGTTCGAGAGTCAGAAAAAGACGAGTCCAGACAAGCATTACCCCTTGTCAAGCATCATTATGCTAATTACCCTTAAGCTCACCTCAGTGGATGGCACGAGTCACAAAAGACGAGTCCAGGCATGCAGCCTGTCAATCATGCTTACACTATGCAATAATCTTGTCAAGCGTCATTATGCTAATTACCCTTAAGGTCACCTCATTGGATGCCAGGAAACACGTGATTTAACGAGAGGGCGGGCCTTCAGGATTGAATGAGTTCCCAGGAAAAGACGAGTCCAGACATGTACCTTGTCAATCATCGGTATGCTATACAGTAACCCTTGTCAATCAGTACGCTAATCACCCTTAAGCTCACCTCATTGGATGGAAGGAGACACGTGATTTAACGAGGAGGCTTCATGATTGAATGAGTTCCCAGGAAAAGATGAGAACAGACATGTAGCCTGTCAGTCATCCTTACGCTATGCATTAACCCTTGTCAATCATTACGCTAATCACCCTTAAGCTCACCTGATTGGATGACAGGAGTCACTTGACTTAATGAGGGGGGAGGGGGGGGGGGCTTATGACCACCCTCTACATCTAACATCCAATCAGAAATAGGGATGGGCTGGTCGCCTCAAAGGAAAAACCGACACAAAAGGTGGTGGAAATCAAAGGAAAAAGGTATCAAAATAACAAAGGAGAGAACAAAGGAAACAACAAAAAAAGTGTAAAAAAGTGGACCAGCACATTCCGCCTCTACTCACCGCACCACCGCCATGACCAATATCACCACGACCACCGCCGCCACCACACTACGACCACCACCACCACCACCACTGGCGATACTGATGAGCAATGCTGTTGTTGATGTTAGGCGATGCCTATATCACTCTGATCATCCCAGTAAAACGAGGGTTGGTTTGTAAAATGGGATTTGGTTTGTAAAACGGGATTCGGTACATTGCAACAACAGCCATTAGGTAGGTAAAGTTAAATATTTTCCTATACACAGCTTAAAACCTTCAGCTTATAGTAAGCAAATATGAAACAGAATGTATCCTTTCCGTGATGTTTATATTTTAGCTTCAAAGGTGTTGTAATAATGACGTGGTCATGATTTGATTTCGAAAGTAGTGAAGATTTCTCTCAATTTTTGCCTTTCGCTCCAAACATCTTTGTAACAAAAGGTTGTTTTCAAGATATGTCACTAAGCACATATAGTTCGATCTATTCACTACACATATAGGGTATATACCACACTTCTGGCTTCTCTATAAAATATCGAAAATCACATCACAGCTATAGAGAAAATGAGTAAAACGGAATTCGGTCATCGTAAAACTGCATTCGGGTTTGAGTAAAACTACATTCGGTTCACGAGAGTGGATGAGTAAACGGGATGCAGTTTTTAAACACACGATTCGGGAAAACATACTTATGTTCATCCATTTAGTCTGGGCAGGATTTCAGAAAATGTAACTTATGTAGGCATTTTGGGGTAAAATTGGGCAAATAATGTTTTCTAGACCAGAATTTTAGGCTGATTTTGAATATGTTGTTTGCCAAGCTGGCAAATGATATATTGACCATGTAATTTCAATAAACATTTGATCACTGGCCAGTTTTGAGAAACCTTGACTATGACACAAATGCTTGAGCAATGGCTATTAAAGAATCAATTAATAAACCATTTTTGTGCATATTATACTAAAACATAAATATATATATATATATATATATATATATATATATATATATATATATATATATATATATATATATATATATATATATATATATATATATATATATATATATACACACAAAATATATATATATGTGTGTTTGCGTGCGTGCATGCGTGTGAACATAACTATCATGATAACCAGCCCTAGAACCTCTTCTTCAATAGCCACTGGTCATCTAATAGGTGTCCGGAAGGCAGATTTGTCAAAACCGTTGAAGTATCATCATTGTGTATGAAGTACACAGCATTTTCTAGATTATACTAATTAGGAGATTAAGACCACTTTATCTTATGACACAAACATGTGATTTGGCAAGTTAATTTGCATAGCTGACCAAAATGTGGCTATTATATAGAACAGTGATTATGAATAACTGTGCCACTTAGAATTACATAGTTTCTTAATAGGTAAACATTTGGTATAACATCTTTATACTATTATATTGATTATACATGCACTAATCACATTGGGGTAACTTTTGTCGGAACATTTGTAAGAAATAAATATTCAGTGTTATATGCCTTATATAGCCTATGTATCATGTTATTTCTGTCTAGTTCCTACATATATATATATATATATATATATATATATATATATATATATATATATATATATATATATATATATATATATATATATATATATATATATCTGAATGGTTATGCATTTCTGCAGTCCATTTCACTGTCCTTGCAATGACAATCAGACGTGAACGTCAGATGCACACGTCTACAACTACATCGTTGTGTTGCGCAAGCTTTACTGCAGCCACATGATATAATTTCCGCGCATGCCTGAGGAATAAGGAGTTTATACATCAGTTCTGGAACTAGCCACCTATCACAGTTTGTCTATCCACAACTCGTAACTGGAGGCAGGTGAGGTTTTGTGATGTTTGCTTGTCTCCATATCAGTGCCCGATAATGAGCTCGACGTATGTGAGTTCAGGTGCATCAGAAGTTGGTGGCAGTGCCTCATGCGAATGACATTTCCGGAAAAGAGTCACATATGCCTGATCACATGTGGTTGCTGTTGGAAGCTGGTAGATAAGACAAAAGAAACTGTCTGCTGATTTTATAGTCTCACCATTTAAGTCTCAGACTGCCATATCTTTGAGACGAAGACGATGTGCTTGAATCACTTTTCATGTTGTCTTCTTGCTGTACCCTGCACTATGAAAGCCACTGTGTCACACCCTGTGACAGCATGAAACGATAGAAGTGTGTCCACCAAATTACACGGGAGATTATGAAACAGATCATGAACTGGATTATGCTTGCCCATTTTTTTTGTTCCTTCTGTCATCCAAAACCGAGTGCACTGCATGTTAGCAAAGTGAGCAATCAGCAGAATTAGGAGATCTGTATCTCGAGAACACACTACAATTTTTGTTGAGTTTGTGTGTAGGCAGTGAAGAACTATTCTCGTGTCGGCCAGTTCATGGGTTGGCTCAAGCAGGATAGTGTCCAACTTTCCATCAGAAGACTTTGTTGTAGATGTTTCAGTGAATCCTCCACTCACCACTACAGTTTTGCCAGCAGGTACATTTTCCAGCAAATTGTGTGATGAGTAATTTGCATTGTCTGCCTTATTATCGCCAAGTGCAATGAAGTTACTCCAACTTCCTGGAAGAGGTATGCAATCGTTCTCAATTAAACAGTGCACTGGTCACACGTCTTTGGTTCGCTTTTGCCTAGTAACGCCTTTAATCGATTGTTCATTGTATCTGTCAAATGTTACATCTTTTCTTTGGAAATCCCTTCCTATGTCATATATATAATGGGCAAACAATTCGGCCAAGCCACCAAATGTGTCCACATATTTTGGCTTACCAAGTGCCATCACGACTGCCTGTCCATCTGTTACAATGCATCTCGTTTCAGAAAGTGTCACGTCAGCTGGTGTTGGCATATTGCCAAATAGAATATCATCTAACAGTAATTTATTTCCTGAATTTAACGTACCATTCGTGGATGTAAATTGCAGCTCACGGGGTAGTGTCAGGACATTCCAGTGTATCATGTCGACTCGCTATGCCACAAGTGCACGACGAACGATGACGCTGATTAGCATCTGGTCTCGGGGTGATGGATCCAGTCCGAGACTGCCCTATGGGTAACAAAAACCGGCTCCTAAGGCCGGTGGAACTCAATCATTCCAGTGGGGCCGTGCGACCATTGTCGTGAAAATACAATGGTCTCATCCCAAGAATGTGTGTCACCAGTATGCCTGTCCATAGCAATTTCGTGATCTATGGACTTACAAGATTTGATTTGGTGACCTAAAAATATAAGTCTATACAATGATTTTACCCAAACAAACTATCGAGTATGCTAGATAAAAATGATGAGCATACGAAAATACAAGGCATAGAGACAGCCAGATGAACGTTTAAACATGGGGCCCCCGGAGGTACTACACAGACTCGTAGGTCCGCAGAGGTATCCCCGCTAGGGAGGCTCCCATACATGAGACTTAACTAATTCACTTATTATAAGTTATTATACCTCTAAGCTGAAAGGAAGAAGATTATCTCGGACGAAAAGTCATGTGCCTCACGCGGGCACTAGTCCTAGTGCTAGTTTGGGTGAGGAGTATTATCCTCGCATGGACTGTCGTCGCTGAATCCTTGCGAGAGGCAAGTGCCTAGCACGGGCCTCCATCTCGGGAAGGTGTCACCACTGCTTAAAGCGGGTCGAAGAGTAGTAGGCAAAAATGGGCCCACTCTAATATTTAAACCAAAATGCTTGTAAAAGAAAAGACCATACCTAGTGACATTATGACTATAGGGTTGGGTGCAGTTTTACGTGAAGACAGGACGAACGATTCCTGAAGGATTCCCACATCACCGTCTTATGTGATTCTTAGTATGCTGAATTAGTACTCGCCGCTTTATTTATGCGGGCCTTCTGCTTTGCTTCACTAGCATTTAGTTTTTAGAAACAAGAACTATTTATGCCGCAAATGGCAGGTGTCTACCTTGCTGGTAGACATGGCTGTCATTGAGAACTGATGCCCTAAGACATCAATACCGAAGACAGCGCTCATACATGTTACTTAGTAAGATCTCCGAACTGGATAAGAATCTGAACATCTCGCTCCGTAACCACATAAAACGTCACAAGACACTGGTTACTTTTCACAAAAGCATTTTTAGGCAACGGATCTATCGTTAGCGTGGGGTAAGAGAGACGAATACCCACCGTAAATGTCCTTCCCGTGAGTGCATGGCAGATTTAAATATCATGCCCAGACATTTTTATGGAATTCGGTGGGGGATACCCATCTCGCCTGTCACCGGGTCCTATGGAACTAACCGTTTAACCTGTCATTAGGTTTATGTAGAAGTTGCCCAATTTTGCACTGTGGTGCGGGAGGATTGTTCACAAAATAAAATAATAATTAATGTATGTTTTCGCAGTCCTTTCCTACATTGGCAAAAGTGCTAACTACTAAGTATCCGAAGATACGGAGGGAATGTGTGTGATACCACACCCTGGCCATCACCGCTCGGAAACCCCAACAGTTTCCCAGGGTTGGATCAGCCCATGGTGCGGATAGGGACATCCAAACAATTAAGAAGCCACAAGGCTGAGTGGAGCATGAAGAGAGACAAAATCTTAGAGTTATGAGTCTTACCGGAGTGCGGGGCTAGATTATCGCACTGCCGGAAGAGAAGAGTATACTACAGATTTGAAAGTGTCTCTAATCATATTAAACCTATCCTATCGAGCTAAATAGAAACGGTTTAGTCGGTAGCATGCCGGGCTAAACAAAGTTATAGCATGGACAGCGACCTCAGTGAAAAGTTGTTGGTGGCGGGAGAAAGTGCTGCATATATAAGTGTTGCTGTATGGTGTTATTTTCTACAAATAAACAAAACATATGAACTGATGGTTACTGACCATATAGCTACTACGGTGCGGTTAGTGAAAACACCCTACAGAAAATGAGAATAACTATAAACATATACAGAAATTATAACTAGCGGTCCTAAGACCGGTACGGTACCTTTTAGTCATCGGGACTGTTCTTACGGATACAATATAATTAGAAAAGTACATTTAGCAGAATAATTAAAATGTGAAGTATAGTTACTTGAATACTCGGTAGCCATTCTTAAGTTAGGCTATAGTGTTACTGAAATTGATACGTTATTCCTTAGTTGACGCGAGTTGATGCATTCTCTGGAAGCTGGAAAGTTCCCGCAGGTCCGTTCCCGCAAGTTGGTTCCGCAAACAGGATACCCGCAAGAACACTCATGGCGGGAGTACATCGCTCAGCACTGTAAGCCCAACGGAAGGTCTAACGAGTAGTCAGCAAGCGATACAATAGCATTACTGCTGTGAATAAAGTTCCCGTACACCGATGGCACGGATGGAAGTTGACAACAACTCGATCACAATCGGGGGTTGTCAGATGCAAATGAAGATATAAAACAAAGCGTAACGGTGCTGGGTATGTCAGCCAGCTCTGAAGATGCACCGGGCAGAGTTTACTTGCTGCGGTCGAAAGTTAGAGCCTACACGACATTAGTGCGGTGACAGTTGAAATACCACTTTTAGGCATGGCTCACAGATCCGGCGAGTCATCCATCAAAGAACATCCTGCCTCTACATCGGTAGAATCACATATTCCGGCCGTAAAGGCCTCACCGCAAGTTCGTGTTCCGAAGTAGATATTGAGATTCGTGAACGGTAGTTAGAAAGTTCCAAATTGCTCCCGCAAGTAGGGAGTTGCAAAATTGTTTTTAGTGCGGTGGGTTGGCACTGCTAGCTACGGGAGAGAACCCATCAGAAACCGAAGTTATATGCGTAATATCTGTCGCTTAATAGTAGCTAGTACAGGTTCAACCTGTTCGGCCCCTTGCCGAGGATGCTCTCAATCTCTGGATCGTGTCTCTTTTTATACTCCTCGTGACGTCACAGGTGCAGGCTCCAACCAATCATCGTTCGAGCAACAGCCAATCAGCGCGTAGCCAATAATAGTGCAGTCGAATGTTCTAGAACATTCTAGAAGTTCTGCGTCCACGTGGTTATGACGTCACGGCAATATTTCGAAGAAAATCAAAAAGGGTTTTCCGTGGATAACTCAGCCATTTCTTAACAGATTTTGAAATGGTTTACAGATTTAAAAATCCCGTCGAATTCTGGTATTGGGTAATGCCAGATCCAGCGGGACCAGGTAATCAAAAAGGATTACAGAGTACCATCTCGGTACACTAAAATCGCCATCCTATCTTGGTCATAAACTACGTGCTCCATCAAAAATAGCATCCAAGCGTGCGCATGCGCACTATGCGCTTTAACGAACTTGGTCGGTTTTTTTACAACACGATCTCTCCCATAGGCCACTATACACTTATGGCTCTACCCAGGGGGTCATGTTCAGGGAACGAATCCAGGACGGGCGGCGCGCACCCAGCTTGGCTGGTGCGGCCAGTACCTGATCAGTCGATTGGAACTACACCACCCCCTCCTAGTTTGACATCCGTGGCAAACGATCGCGCATGGCGGATCGATGCACGGACATACGCTAGGTGGGAATTATAGACTTCCCGGGTAGGCTCGTGGCCAGAGAGGAGTAGTGACGCAATAGGCGTGTATTCAAGAAACAGTGCACATAGAGGTGCCAAGAGGAGGGGGAGGCATACTTTTAGTTTTCAATGTTTTACCTGGAATTATTTTTCCAGGCCTTTGGGCATTCTCTCCGAGTGCGGATAATCATTATCTCCACAGAGAACACCCAAGCACCAGCGTACCACAATTTAGTTTTTAAAATATAATATAATAAAATAAATAATATATATAAGTATACATATATGAACCATGTGGCATACCCTCACGGGATATTTTTTTAGTGAATTACTCCGAATTACTTGCGCACCCCGGGTAAATAAAGTGGTATGCAACACGTATCTCTTATTTATTAAAAATATATTTGCAGCCCGTTATAGCGGCTCCACAATGGGCAGCTCTCGCTGACCCCATATCCGTCCTGACATCTAAGACAGGAAGAAAAATAATAAGAAAAATAGAATATAATAATAATAACATAACAGTTAGTTTATCAGGCAGCCCCAGCATAGCTGAGACTGCATGACGGGATTATGACATTATTGCACAGTGGGATGTTGTATTCTTTACGTCGCACACAACATTCTTACAACATTGGAGTCCGCAGTGCTCATTTCGTGTGGGACACAGCCGGGCACTGAAGTATGCGGCTGTGTCAGATAACCGCAGTCATCCTAGGGACGGGATTCAATTGATCTAACATATATAATAAGAAGAAAAGTATTAAAAATATAAAGTAATAATTAATACATTTCCACGAATCACACCTCTGCTGCAAAATTTCCCCATTGAGTCTGTGTCCCGCGATTGACAGTGGTTGGTCGCGGTGGATGCACTATCATTTCTGAGATGCGTTCACTATTACTGGCACTGTCGGAAATGTCTGAAGTGATCGTGGCAGAAATATGCGCATCCATAATATCTCTCACAGTTACTGCCGGTTCTAAAATATCCATCCGTAAGGCAGCGGCGGTGCTAGTGGTTGCTAATGTCGTTGATGCTGTAGTGGTGGTAGTCGTCATGGTGGCTGCTGTAGCTGTCGTGGCGATGGTGGTGAGCTGAATCGTAGGCTGAGGCAATGATGCGGGAGCGGGTATGGCAGGAGATGACATCTTCCGCAGCTTAGCATATTTTAACAGACGATTTGCGGTGACGTTAGGCACGGGCTGAATGTCATGCGTGTGGGCGATACGTCTCTTTCCAGCGTATGGACGTTCCGGCGTAGTTCCCTTTCTGATGGCAGGGTCAGAAAGGCATGGAGGCGGATGCTGGATAACACGGGTCAGAGTTATGCTGATCGACGCAGGCTGCGACGGTCCTGGTCCCTCGTCTATGGTCAGTTCTGGCGGAGATGGTGACTGCGGGTAACTTGGAATGTTTATTCCCGCAGGTGTCGTGATCACTACCGAAATCGGCTGACTGGCTAAAACTGTCTCAGACACTACGGGTGCGGGTGCAGTGGCCATAGCCAGATGGCTAATTACTGATGCGGGTGCTGCCGGACTGGATTCTGCAGGAGAATTTCGCTTCTTACTCCACTTCAGGACCGGTGTAGATGAAGTGACTGGCAGCGGTGTAACACTTCCCGACGTGGCTGCGGGCAGGATTTCACGTCTGGATGTCGGGAAGATGATGACTAACGGGATATCTACGAGTAGTGTTCTTCGTGCGGGTCATTTTCTCGGTCGGGAGAACTTTGACCGGAAACCGAGATTCGAAATGGGTGGATAAAACGGCACGATCCTCGTTCTCTTCCCCGGGAACTAATGTCACTTCTAACACACGGTGATGATAACGGAACACGTGGGTCACCCGGTAGCAAGTAGCGGTGTAGAGATACTGGCACGTCTCGCAGAAGGCTGACTGGAAGAGATGATCCTTATTAACATGAATGGTGCGGTCGGATTTTCTCGTAAAAGTTCTGGTACAGGGCTTTCCGCTAGCTAATAACGAGCTGCACAGGAACCGTTTTGGAACTGGTACCGATTCTTCTTCAGACGAATCCGATAAGACTAAATCTTCAAGGAGTGACATCTCATTCCCGCATAGTTGTTTGCGGGAACCTTATTCAAAAACCTAATGCCCTATCTCTTCATTGTATTTAACTTTTCAGGCCAAGTATAATAATGAAATAATAAAACAGCAGAATTTGGTTTTCGACACGAAAGAAGCCTAATGCGATCTGTTCTTCCCTGGTGTCGAGTTTTGACGGGAAGACAAAGTTTCAGAGCGCGCTTCCTCCTTTAATACTATTTGGTGACGTCACAGGCGGCGGATGAGCACACCCAAAAGTTTTAATAGGTGATTCGGTCAGCCCTATATGGAAAGTTTCCTCTTTTTCCACTCTAGACGTCTAGGGATTAATTCTTCCCGTATAAAGTGAGTACTTTTAATTATAGGAAGAATGGCTCGTTAACTTTGTCCTAATTTCGCATATTTAACAGCCTTCGATCAACATAGAAACGTGGTACTACTTTTTCTTTGAGCGACCTCACCTTTTAATTAGCGTGAGGCGGTTCTCCAGATTGGATGTTTATAAACTTGCCTGTTTTAATTTTAGGCTGGAGCGCTCGATGGGGTGTGTGGGAGCCAGGTGACGTCAGCAGTAATTACCCCGACTCACCCTCACCACTCCTCCATCACGCTATGGTAGTCGCGTCTTTGGGCAGCTCTTGTGTTTAAAGCGTTTGATCCAATTTACTGGAAATAGCAGTAAATGTCACGTGGCTCTAAAAAGCATGTGGTTGATCGGAAACATATATGCTGTTTATGGCGACGGCCAAAATGCTGTTGCTGAGATGTAGTCTGTTGTAGATGCGAGTGATAGAAATATATATGTTACATCAAGAATCATTATAATGCCCCCTATTTGCACGAGTTCTTTAACATGCGTCTTGGTATACGTCTGTAATAGGTAGTTCTCAGCCCGTGTTGATTATAGACTGGAAAGCAAGGAAAAGAGGGTTTTTTGAAATTCTCTCTGTAATTATACTGTCAGATTTTTGATGCCGCTTTACCGGCCCGTGCACTAATGATTTGTAGCATGGTATAGCAGTTGTGCTCTTAATCAAAAATTTAACAGTAAAGTTGTAAGTAATTTGATGTGTGGTTTAAACAGATCTATTCAGGTGGTAGATCAATGTTACTGATCCCGTCAAGATAGCTGTGTTTTCCGAGCGGGAGGGCTTGCCAAGCATTCTCCTCAATGGGTAGAACTAGCTTCGTCCTGGCCTAGACCAGACATATTAACACCATTTAATAATGGTTAAATTACAGTACAACTCGAAAGTGGGTGGAACAGTTATTACAAATTACAATGCCGTCGTTCGGAGATTGTGAACACAGTCAACCTGAGTGTCTGTGTTACTGACATGTTGGTGATTTGAATCTGATATGCGTGGCTGGTTTATCTGTGGATGATACTTGCGCTGTGGTGAAGGTGACATGTTTATGCCTGATGGTATTTCACTCTGTAATGGCCGAGCCCGTGGGCGGGACAGAGTTACTTTAGAGCACAGATGACCTGTCGGATGCTGTCATAAGTTTGATCAATCCAATGTCGAATTCAACTTTTCGGTAGCAAAATCCTACTCCTGACTGACGACAATGCGGGCATCTTGCTCTCTTAATAATATCAACTGTTATTACGTGTAAATGATGTATGTAGATTTAGCTGTTTTCGTACGACATCGGGAAAAGGAAAAAGGGAGGACCGTTGGACACACGTTCCTCCCGTGACATGCACTGTAGATGGCTGCAGTGCATTCCTTATATCCATATGATTAGTTCTCCCGTACTGGATAAGAAGGCATGTGCGGGAGATTTGTCGGCTGCTGTCTGTTGATGATAATGCTGTTGTCGGGATGTCCGGGCTGCTGTATGATGCCGATGTTATAAGCGAAGTGGGCGCATTCCAGTTTTCCACGCTGATGAACGCCAAGTCTGTTGTTATTGCGGGAGGTGGGGGTTTGTGGGCGATATTATTTCTCCCGTAATTTGTGCGTGAGGAATTTGTTGTGGGAATTTTATGTCTCTATCGGGAATTAATTAATACCGGTAGGTGCTGCTAAATGATGTTGTTGCCGATGTTGAATGTCTCTGTTATGGTGAGTAGGTATGTGATGTACGCGTAATGATGAATTGACATATCCAGCCTTGATGGCAGGTGTGTTCTGTATGTGATGACGTTCTGTCTGTGATGTGATGTCCTGACTGCTCACGGAGGAGTATGGTAGGCCAAATGGAGGGGGTGGCCTGTGGAGAGGGGGATGTGGTCATCTCCCGTTACACGACAGTTGGTGTCTTGTCATAATTTTTAGACACCGGGAAAATTCGAGCTGAGAGTCTGCTGAACAGGCTGCTTCCCTGCCCACCACGGTGGGGGCGGGGGGGGGGGGGGTAGTGTTGGTCAGTGTGGTGCGGGATGCCACCTCCTGTGTTGCAGCAGTCTCGCTCATATCTGAAGATTGACGGTCAACAGATGACGAGTGGGGTGTGAAATGGACTTGGCCGGTGATGTCCGAGCTTGGTGTATGGATAAGGGATGCGAATTGGAGTGATGGCGGGGGTGGGACTCTTGAAGAGGGTGTTCCATGGAGGGAGTGTGGTTTCACGTTTTTGGGAATTGTTCGGGTACACCGTGTTGTGATGTGATATCCTAACTGCTCACGGAAGAGTATGGTAGGCCAGATGGAGGGGGTGGCCTGTGGAGAGGGGGATGTGGTCATCTCCCGTTACACGACGGTTGGTGTCTTGTCATAATTTTTAGACACCAGGAAAATTCGAGTTGAGAGTCTGCTGAACAGGCTGCTTCTCTGCCCACCGCGGGGGGTAGTGTTGGTCAGTGCGGTGCGGGATGCCACCTCCTCTGTTGCAGCAGTCTCTCTCATATCTGAAGATTGACGGTCAACAGACAACGGGTGGAGTGTGAAATGGACTGGGCCGGTGATGTCCGAGCTTGGTGTATGGATAAGGGACACGAATTGGAGTGATGGCTGGGGTGGGACTCTTGGAGAGGGTGTTCCTTGAAGGGAGGGTGGTTTCGCGTTCTAGGGAATTGGTCGGGTATGCCTTGTTGTACAGTTTTGCGGTTCTAGACATGCCAAGGCTTCATCCAGCCTCTTCACTTCCAGCCTCAGCTTCTGCTTGTGGTAACTCTATGATGGGGGCATAGCATGAAGTGGGTGGGAATGGGAAGAGATCGGAGGAACAACTTTTCCATCCGGTCCCTTGGACAAAACAAACACAAAATTCTTCAGATACGACTTCCCAGATCGAGTAGACCCGCGCTGAGGAGGGAGAGGGCGAGTACATATCTCATCATTGTCGTCAGCGTTAGCCGCTTGTTCACCCACGTTCTGGCTTGGTAGAAGTGGGGCTGAACTGGCACCGCAGTGCTCTGCGCTAACCGTGGGAATACTAATTTCTGTAGAAATATCTGTCTGGGTTCCGGTGTCATGAGAAACACCCAGTCTGAGCTCTGGTGCTGGGTCATCAGTGACACAAGGTTTAAGCCGATCGAAGTGGATGACTGAGGTCAGGCCATCCGAAGCACGGATACGGTAGGTCACGTCCGACGTCCTACCTACTACCACATATGGGCCTTTCCACTGGTAACTCAGTTTACTTGGCACGTTTGCAGACCATCGTGAATCGTGTACCCAAACCATCCTGCCTTCTTCATACGGATCTCCATGCACCCTCCGGTCATGCCATGTCTTTTGCCGCCATTGTGCAGTGGATAAGGTTTCTCTCACTAACTCGTGGGCTTGTTCTATCCTTTGCTGCAGGAGTTCAACATAGAGAGATGGTGAATTTTTCTCTCCTGGTATTCGAGGCATGGCCAGATCAAGGGGTAAGGCTAATTCATGGCCTAACATTAACCGAGCAGGGGTATAACCCGTGCTGGAATGTACTGAAGTGCGGGAAGCCATGAGTACATACGGGAGCCGTAGGTCCCAATCTCTACAATCAAGGCGTGTTTCTTTAGTAAGCATCTCCGCGAGAGTTTGGTTGAATCTCTCTATCATCCCGTCACTCTGGGCGTGGTATGGAGTCGTCCTTGTCTTGACGATATGGAACAATTTGCAGAGCTCTGATATGAGCCGGCTCTCAAAATGACTTCTTTGATCGGAGTGCAACTCATAAGGCATACCAAAGCGGCAGAACACATTGCTGGCCAAGACCTCCACTACGCATTGTGAGGCGATCATATAATCAGGATCGGGTTCCAGCATGGCGATGTGCGTGTTGCTTCCTAACTGTGGTGCGGTGGCCCATAAGATTTCTTCCTGTCCCAGCTCAACTGTGGCTGTACTGGATAATATTACAGCACATGTGTCATATAATGAAGCCCCCGGTCTAAGAGGTATTCTTTGGCCGTGTATGTGGAGTTCTTGTTGTTTGCAATGTATGATGGCTTCGCTGGCACTGAGGAAATCAGAGCCAAGGAGGGGCATCATTGTGAATAGAGGCGATGACAATTCGCTGTATGAATTGCATCTCCTCTATTTGGATGACTAAATTGACTACACTGGCTACGGGCACATCAGCTCCCGTAGCCGTCTGTAGGTAAATGTTTGTAGGTTTAAGGTGAGGCTTCTTATGAGATGGGATGCTCTCATATAAGCACTTGTTAAATACTGTGATTGAAGCACCAGTGTCGACGGTGACACTGGTGGAATCACCACTAAACAGACAGGCACATTTGTATATCACTTTGTGGTGTACCTAGGGAAGAGTTTCCAATGATGCCATCTGCGACAATGGCGTCGGAGCGGAATCACTCTGTATGTACTCTGACTGTCTCCGAATGGCTTCTAGTAATATTGTGGATGTCTGAGTGAGGAAAGGGCCAGTTCGTCGTCGCCGCTGCTGTGAGGGCTGCGGTGAAGGCGGAGCTGGAGGTAGCAATGGTGATGGAGCTGTTGCTGTTTCTGGGTATGCTGTATTGGTGTAAACGGTGGTGTGCACGGAATGACGGATGAGCTCCACCTGCGCAAGCCATTTCTTACAATGCTTCATGGGATGTTTTGGTGAAGCACAGAAGAAACAGTGATGCCGCCAGGGCCGTGTTATTCCCTGTTTACGGTGGCACTTGTGAATCCATGAGGCGGAGTGGACCGCTTCTCCTGAGTTGCTGCTTTCTGTAGATGCGGGAGATGCTGCTGGATGGGGTGGTGTTCTGCATACCACCAAAGGACACCGAGAATTTAGTGTCTTGGTGGCGGGACGTAGTACTTGCAAAAACGTTGTTTCAGCGGAGGTGCTACAACCTACCACTGCCGTTTTACAGAGGAAAGAAGGCTTGTTATGTGCGGAGAAAGAGGGGGATGGCAATGCTGCGGATGGGGAGGCAACGTAGGAATTGACATGTGTGAAGCCGTGCATTTGGGTGTCAGTGTAAAAGCTGAGTTTGGTGGATGAGTGTTGGTCACTGAACGTTGTTATACGAAGGCCGCAGTTGAGCCGGGAGGCGGATACGGGCACCGAGGTGGCTCTAGGCAATTCGGTGCCCTCAGGAGTTTGACAGCTTCTCTGGTTGTGGTGTGCTGTGATCAAGAGCAGGCGTGGTGGAAGGAGGTCGGTTAGGACACCGCTCTCTCTAATGGCCTAGCTGACCACATCCGAAACAAGTGTTCGGTGGCGGTGCGGTGTGGTGGCGAGATTGGTGCTAAGTGTCGTAACTAAATTTGTTAGTGCGGAGATCTGTGTATTGATCTCGTCTATCCATTCTTTCATGTTGCCGTTGTTATTGTTGCGCTAGTTCCCGCGCCCGGGGGCCCCGTTATAGCTTCCTCTACGGGCGCGCCCCCTTCCTCCAGGCGCTTGATCCTGATTGGAATTCTGCATAGCTGGTGCTGGTGTCGTCTGTGTGGTTGGTGTTGATGAACTGGGGGAACATTAGCGGGCAGGGTGATAGCTGCACCCTCTATCTCGGCGATAGGATGGAGTTGGTGTCGGCTACTCTTTTCCCACTCCAGAAAGTTTTCTATACGAACCGCAGTCGCCGTTAATTGGGCCAAACTACTATGATCGCCTAGAACATTTTTTTCTTTCAGGGCGGGTTCGCCGCTCCCCGCATCGATAAAAGTATTGAGATGCAGATGGATCACGCCTTCCGTGTTGGTGCTTGGATCTGCGCGGGTGACTAGCCTTCTGATTTGGCTAGCTAACTCAGTAAGAGTTTCTCCCGTGCGTCATCGGAGATTCTTGAGTTGAAGACGACTAGTTTCTCCGAGAGCTGTCTCGCCAAATTGCTCCATCAATGCTCATTCCAATTGTGTGTAGGTGGGTGTGTAGTCAGTTCCAAGATCTGCAAGAACATGAAGGGCTTTTCCGGAAAGCTTTGCGGTGAGATATTCACCCATTTGTTGATCGTTCCAGTGTTTAGACCAACTTATGATCTCGAACTGTATTTTATAATTGGTCCAGTCGTTCTCCCAACTAAATTCGGGAGAGAGGATGACTCGGCCAAGACCGCGGGAAGAATGAAGTGGCTGAAATCTGGGTGGTGTGGGTATCTGAGAATCTGATGAGTATTATGAGGCTGGTCATTGTGCAGGTGGTGGTGGTGATGATGTTGGTGCTTCCCGTTGATGCAGATGCTGAGGGGCGAGGACACGCGCACTCCAATTTAATGAGTCTGCCCTGGTTGTATAGCTATAGACCGGCATGGGTCTATGGACGGGAGGCGGAATGTTGTGAAGATTACGCGGATGTTCTCCCCGAGGTGAGGACTGACATTCCTCATATGGTGGTGGTGCAATCGGCTGACAGTCATGATGTGTAGCGTGACTGATGTACCGGCGAAACGGTGGTGCCGATTCCTCCCGATAATACCGCGGGGTTCCCCTTGAGTATAGCGTTACGGTAGAAGGGGGCAGTGCGGGAGGTTGCCTGTAATGTGGATTATCACCCGGCCATATGGTCTCCGTGGATGACATGGGTGAATGATAGTAGTCTGAAGGATTATTGAGATGCCCGTAATCGGGTCTTTGTCGGAGTCGTCCACGATTCGGCCCTGATGGTGGTGGCCTTCCGTGGACGTTCGATGTAGTTCTGAACTCCAATCCCACCCGTGAGGCATCCCGAAAGGTGCCATCACTGACAGGCGAAAACAGGTTATACTGCGGTGTTGTTGATTCCGCAGAATTTCCGGCATAGTCGGTGAGCATGTGAGCTGAAAATTTATCATATGACGCTACCTCTTGATCGAGGGAGTCGTCGCTAAATGGAGAAGGTATTGAGCTAAGCTCACTGTATGGTGTGGATGTGAGTTCGCTGCGTGTAAGTACTGATGTTCTTCGAGCCCCACATCTGGCACCACTTGTAGCTCATGGGTTCGTGTCGGGCCATTCCGGTGTATCATGTCGACTCGCCATGCCGCAAATGCATGACGAACGATGACGCTGGTTAGCATCCGGTCTCGGGGTGACGAATCCTGTATGAGACTGCCCTACAGGTAACAAAAACTGGCTCCTAAGGCTGGTGGAACTCAATCATTCTGGTGGGGCCATGCAGCCATTGTCGTGAACATTAAATACAACGGTCTCATCCCAAGAATTTGTGTGACCAGTATGTCCATAGCAATTTCGTGATCTATGGACTTACAAGATTTGATTTGGTGACCTAAAAATATAAGTCTATACAATGATTTTACCTAAACAAATTATCGAGTATGCTAGATGAAAATGAGGAGCATACGAAAATACAAGACATAGAGACAGCCAGATGAACTTTTAAACATGGGGTCCCCGGAGGTACCACACATACTCGTAGGTCCGCAGAGGTATCCCTGCAAGGGAGGCTCCCATACACGAGACGTAGCTAATTCACGTAATATAAGTTATTATACCTGTAAGCTGAAAGGAAGAAGATTATCTCAGACGAAAGGTCATGTGCCTCATGCAGGCACTACTCCTAGTGCTAGTTTTGGTGAGGAGTATTATCCTCACATGGACCGTCGTCGCTGAATCCTTGCGAGAGGCAAGTGCCTCGCATGGGCCTCCATCTCGAGAAGGTGTCGCCACTGCTTAAAGCGGGAGATGAGTAGTAGGCAAAAATGGGCCCACTCTAATATTTCAACCAAAATGCTTGAAAAAGAAAAGACCGTACCTAGTGAGATTATGACTATAGGGTTTGGTGCAGTTTTACGTGAAGACAGGACAAACGATTCCCGAAGGATTCCCACATCAACGTCTTATGTGATTCTTAGTATGCTGAATTAGTAGTCGCCGCTTTATTTATGCGGGCCTTCTGCTTTGCTTCACTAGCTTTTAGTTTTTAGAAACAAGAACTATTTTAGGCCGCAAATGGCAGGTGTCTACCTTGCTGTTAGATACGGCTGTCATTGAGAACGGATGACCTAAGACATCAATACTGAAGACAGCGCTCATACATGTTACTTAGTAAGATCTCCGAACTTGATAAGAATCCGAACATCTCGCTCCGTAACCACATAAAACGTCACAAGACACTGGTTACTTTTCACAAAGGCATTTTAGGCAACTGATCTATCGTTATGGTGGGGGTAAGAGAGACGAATACCCACCGTAAATGTATTTCCCGTGAGGGTGTGGCAGATCTAAATATCATGCCCAGATATTTTTATGGAATTCGGTGGGGATACGCATCTCGCCCATCACCGCGTCCTATGGAACTAACCGTTTAACATGTCATTAGGTTTATGTACAAGTTGCCCAATTTTGCACTGCGTTGCGGGATGATTGTTCAGCAAATAAAAGAATAATTAATATATGTTTTCAGTGTGCTTTCTTACATTGGCAAAAGTGCTAACTACTAAATATCCGAAGATACGGAGGGAATGTGTGTGATACCACACCCTGGCCATCACCGCTCGGAAACCCCAACAGTTTCCCAGGGTCGGATCAGCCCATGGTGCGGATAGGGACATCCAAACAATTAAGAAGCCACAAGGCTGAGTGGAGCATGAAGAGAGACAAAATCTTAGAGTTATGAGTCTTACCGGAGTGCGGGGCTAGATTATTGCACTGCCGGAAGAGAAGAGTATACTACAGATTTCTTAACGAGGAAAGTGTCTCTAATCATATTAAACCTATCCTATCGAGCTGAATAGAAACGGTTTAGTCGGTAGCATGCCGGGCTAAACAAAGTTATAGCATGGACAGCGACCTCAGTGAAAAATTGTTGGTGGCGGGAGAAAGTGCTGCATATATAAATGTTGCTGTATAGTGTTTTCTACATGCACTGCAGTCCGATATTTTCTACAAATAAACAAAACATATGAATTGATGGCCACTGGCCATATATATATATATATATATATATATATATATATATATATATATATATATATATATATATATATATATATATATATATATATATATATATATATATATATATATATATATATATATATATATATATATACAAAAACTAACCAGCTACTACGGTGCGGTTAGTGAAAACACCCTACAGAAAATGATAATAACTATAACCATATACAGAAATTATAACTAGCGGTCCTAAGACCGGTACGGTACCTTTTAGTCATCGGGACCGTTCTTACGGATACAATATGATTAGAAAAGTACATTTAGCGGAATAATTAAAATGTGAAGCATAGTTACTTGAATACTCGGTAGCCATTCTTAAGTTAGGCTATCGTGTTACTGAAATTGATACGTCATTTCTTAGTTGACGCGAGTTGATGTATTCTCTGGAAGCTGGAAAGTTCCCGCAGGTCGGTTCAACTAACAGGATTCCCGCAAGAACACTCATGGCGGGAGTACATCGCTCAGCACTGTAAGCCCAATGGAATGTCTAATGAGTAGTCAGCAAGAGATACAATAGCATTACTGCTGTGAAGAACGTTCCCGTACACCGATGGCATGGATGGAAGTTGACAACAACCCAATCACAAGCGGGGGTTGTCAGATGCAAATGAAGCTACAAAACAAAGCATAATGGTGCTGGGTACGTCAGCCAGCTCTGAAGACGCACCGGGCAGAGTTTACTTGCTGCGGTCGAAAGTTAGAACCTACACGACATTAGTGCGGTGACAGTTGAAATACCGCTTTTAGGCGTGGTCGGCACATCCGGCGAGTCATCCTGCCTCTACATCTGTAGAATCACATATTCAGGCCAGAAAGGCCTCACCGCAAGTTCGTGTTTTGAAGTAGATATTGATATTCGTTAACGATAGTTAGAAAGTTCCAAATTGCTCCCGCAAGTAGCGAGTTACAAAATTGTTTTTAGTGCGGTGGGTTGGTACTGCTAGCTACGGGAGAGAACCCGTCAGAAACCGAAGTTATATGCGTAATATCTGTCGCTCAATAGTAGCTAGTACAGGTTCAACCTGTTTGGCCCCTAGCCGAGGATGCTCTCGATCTCTGAATCGCGTCTCCTTTAATACTCCTCGTGATGTCACAGGCACATGCACCAACCAATCATCGTTCGGGCAACAGCCAATCAGCGCGTATCTAATAATAGCGCAGTCGATTGTTCTAAAACATTCTAGAAGTTCTGCGTCCACGTGGTTATGACGTCACGGCAATATTTTGATGATAATCAAAAAGGGTTTTCCGTGGATAACTTAGCCATTTCTTAACCGATTTTGAAATGGTTTACAGATTTAAAAAGCCCGTCGAATTCTGGTCTTGGTTAATGCCAGATTCAGCGGGAACAGGTAATTAAAAAGGATTATAGAGTACCATCTCGGTACACTAAAAGCGCCATCCTATCTTGGTCATAAACTACGTGCTCCATCAAAGATAGCATCCAAGCGTGCGCATGCGCACTATACGCTTTAACGAACTTAGTCCTTTTTTTTTTACAAAACGATCTCTCCCATAGGCCCATATATGCTTATGGCTCTACCCATGGGGGCGTGTTCAGGGAACGAATCCAGGACGGGCGGCACGTACCCAGCTTAGCTGGTACGGCCGGTACCTGATTTGTCGATCCGAACTACACAATGAAATTGGCACTGGCATAAGTTCGTGATTAAAGATCGCTTCCAGATCTACATTTTTACCACCGTCATATGCAGTGATAAGCCTTTGGAAAATATTGCGTTCTACTTTTACCACTGTTTGTTGATCTTGCAAATGTAGACACTGGCGTCTTCTCCAGGCATGCAGAAAGTTGTGTCACGGTTTCTTTTAAAGGAGCTAATCTTTCTTCAACGAACTTGGTGAGAGATACCTGTCCTAAATCTCTCGTGTTGAGAAGACATGATTAAATCTCAGCCGTAGCCAAATCTTTGGTGACAACGTTTTTTTAATACAGATGACATACTGTCAAAGACACAGTGGTGATTTAATATCGAAACTAACTGTGTCTTGCCAGTTGTATCTCGCATTTCCCTAGCTCGAGTAAATTCTTTAGGTTTATAATCATCATTACTATATTCTGACAATAATATTACTCTGGTTTGCTTGGAAATCTGCCCTCCCAATTTCACAGTGCCCATCTGCTCAGGGCTGATGAAGTTTTCGTGATGCCGACTATGCCACCACCCTTTTGGCCAATCCCATTTAGCCATTCAAGACTGGTCTGCACTGAGTTGGTTGAACTTATTGTTCGTTTCATGCACTACAAAGTTACCATTCTGGATTTAGCTTTTACTTCTGGTGGAAGGAGGTACATCTCTGCTACATATGCTGATACCCACCTGGTATAATTTGTGTGATGGTAGTGGAAGAAGTAATGGAGTATTTCGGTGAAAGATTCTAAGTGAAGTTCCCAAAGGCCTTTGTGGTCTGCTCATGCATAATGTAGTAGAATTGCAAGCATTTCCATATAATGCCACCAGACCAATGCCCATGGATTCTTGCCATGTACATCAACGAGGAATGCATTCATGCAATCAGTGAATCTGGACGAAAGACGTATGGAGACTAGGTCATCAAAGTCACTCCTGTCATTTGATTTTGCAGCATTCTGTACCGAAGATCTCAGTTCGTCATCATGGTCTTCATCAACCATGACGACAACATGGCTTTGTTTCATTGAAGTTGTGATGTGAATAAACCATTGTATTACTGTGTTTAATGTCTCGATTTCGTGCGCTCACGCTTGTATTATGGGTAAATAGCCGATTGTTGATTTCTCTGGATTTTTCACACTATATGCTTTATTGTGCCCAGTCCAAGGTTTCTGTTCCCCATCTTGTCTTTTAATTACGACTGTCACGTCTAAGGCTTCTGCCTTCCAGATCTACATTTCGACCAGCGTCATATGCGGTGATAGGCCTCTGAACAATATTGCATTCTACTTTTACCACTGTTTGTTTATCTTTTCCTAGTTTCAATATGGAATAGAGTGAAGCAAATGTAGACACTGGCATCTTCTCCAGGCATGCAGAAAGTTCCACATGTGTCACGGTTTCTTTTAAAGGAGCTAATCTTTCTTCAACGAACTTGGTGAGAGATACCTGTCCTAAATCTCTTGTGTTGAGAAGACATGAAGAAATCTCAGCCATAGCCAAATCGTTGGTGACAATGTTTTGTAACACAGATAACTTACTGTCAAATACACAGTGGCGATTTAATACCGAAACTAACTTTCTCTTGTCAGTTGTATCCCGTATTTCCCTAGCACGAGTAGATTCTATAGGTTTATAATCATCATTACTATATTCTGACAATAATATTTCTCTGGTTTGCTTGGAAATCTGTGCTCTCAAGTTGTAAGACAGTGCCCATCTGCTCAGGGCTGAAGAAGTTTTCGTGATGCCGACTATGCCACCACCCTTTTGGCCAATCCCATTTAGCTATTCAAGACTGTGGTCTGCACTGACTTGGTTGAACATATTGTTCGTTTCATTCGCTACAATGTTACCATTCTGGATTAAGTTTTTACTTCTGGTGGAAGGAGGTACACCTCCCCTACATATATTGATCCCCACCTGTCATACTTTGTGTGATTGTAGTGGAAGAAGTAATGGAGCATTTTGGTGAAAGATTCTAAATGAAGTTCCCAAAGGCCTTCGCGGTCTGCTCGTGTGTACTGTAGTAGAATCGCGCCCATTTCCATATAATACCACTAGACCAGTGCACATGTATTCTTGCCATGTACATCAGCGAGGAATGTATTCATGCAATCAGTGAATCTGGACGAAAGACGTATGGAGACTAGATCATCAAAGTCACACCTGTCGGTCGATTTTGCAGTATTCTGTAGCGAAGATCTCAGTTCGTCATCATGGTGCTCCATGTATGTGAATAATTTCGGCAGAAGAATACGTCAAAGCACCTGCAAAGTCATCTTGTGTATTCTCATGCATCAGAAAAACTTGATTATACACGTGGTGGAACTCTCAGACAAACCAGAATACTAAGTATCAGACAAGATATGGTGAATTCCGTAAGTGGAGGAAAACAGTTGACACCCCACCCACCCACCCCACACCCTTCCCCCACCCCTAGCAGCAAATTAAGAAACATATGGACACTGTTAGGTACACAATCAATCGCGTTCTCTTCATTAACATCTACTCTGTGCAATGTCGTATGCTTAAGTATATCACTTCTAAGCTTTAAGGCAACATACACCAGTGACAGAAACTCGGCACTCTTCAGGTCGATATACGGGTAGTGTCATATTTTCTTCCTGGTCATCAAATGTCATGAATGCAGATATCGCGATATGAGCATATTTTTTAGACACAAGTACAGTACCGCTTTCTGTGGCGACATGGTCACGTCATACACTAACATCAAACAGTCCTTCAAATAACACTGTCAGCTTTTCTTTGAATGTTGCAGGTCTGCTAACAAATGACAGTGGTAATACCTGATTCATTTATGTCACAGTAACGATGCCATACTTCAGTCAGTTCAAGAATATCACCATGTTCTGCTGATTTTTCTAATTCAATTAGTAACCAAACCAACGGGACCCGAATTCAATAGTGACATGTGGTCATTTGATTTATGCAAATTAAGTGACCAATGGCTACTAAAGACCAAACTTGGTGAAAATTCTGATGTATTACTCCTCAAATAGTGCAATGCATGTAAAATATGACATTTAAAACATAATTAGACAACTCTAGGTCAATCACTTACGTCATAATAATCAATATTCTTTTTAAATGGCCAGTGGTCAGCGGTGTGTGCATATTACGTGGTCAAGAACTCATTTCTCGGCTTGGCAAACAAAATATTCAAAATCAGCAGGAAATCTTAGTCTAGAAAAGGTTGTTTGCCAACTTTTACCCAAAAATGCCTACATGATATTTTCTATGGCACTTTTTGAAATTTCTGCCCAGACTGTCAATAGAGCTTTCCCACATTAGCGTATTTGGGGACAATATCTTCCTGGAATGCATCGCTCATACCACTTCTGGCTGGTAACCGCGATGGCCGACGCGCAAACAGCATTACTATTGGAATCAGATACAACGCACTTTAAGCAGCTTATATGAAGAACTGATTTCATAATATTATTAAAGTCATACACCATTGGAAAGCTAACCCAATTTTCTATACGTTTCTGTATTAGTTTTTATAGTTTTGCACATTTTAATACAGTTGATTGTAATCTTTGAAAAGGCCCTCTTGTCCATGATTTAATGAATCCATGTATAATGGTGTATTTTATATTGGCAAATAACCCAATGAAAGATTTACAAAAATAATGCATTAATGATTAGGTAATTGAATGTGTAGCGCGGATCGACCGGTTTCACCCCCCCCCCCCCCCACCCCCCCCACCCCTCCGGGTAGGACAGTGTAGCGCGGATTGACCGGTCAGGTACGAACCATCCCAGCCTGTCTGCGTATGGAACGGCCGGACTGGGTCGTTCCAAGTACGCCCCCTGGGTTGGACAGTACGCATGTATAAAGCCATATGAGAGAGGTTATTAAAATGACAATATCCGTGAGATCGCCAAGCGCGCATGCGCTGGCGTCAGAGATTCCTTGTAGAGAAAAGCTTCATATTTTGTACCGAGTTGGTACTTGTAATTCCTTTAACTTATACTCTCCTCGTCATTCTTGGTATCGATCAAGACCAGAATGAAACGAGGATCCAAAATCATTTTCCTATTTTAAAATCGGTCCAGAAATGGCAGAGTTATCCTTAATTAAACTATCAAATTCCTTTCAAAATATACTTCTCCATAGCCATAGCGCATGCATGTACTTAGTGCATGGGTACGATAGCGCATCATGTGACCGCTTTCCCTGCCTCTACAACGCGTGCGCTGGTTGGTCGTGGCACTCCAGCTGTGACGTCACAAGTACTATAAAAAGAGCGGAGAAATCAGAATCGAGAGAAGTCAGAACAGAAGAGAGAAGGTGGTAGGTTGTGGCCAGGGCATTGCGAGACGCAGGTAACTGCTTACTGCTAGCAGAGTTACATACAACAACAGCAGTGCCCATCGGATTTCAGTTCTCGTCTCTGGCACAAGCCTACCGCATCCGCATCACAGTTTTTGTATGCTCCCGCAAATTATATTCATGTATTATCTTTCTGTAACCGGTATTAATGACTAACAGGTACCGCACGGTCGTCTGAAACCACCTTTTTATTGTTTATCTTTTATATGCATATATTATTCTTCTTTTGTGCCGATGACTAACAGGCACTGTCAAGGTCGTGCGACCGTCTGTTTTACTGTACTGTGATAAATAGTTATATGGCAGTAGCCATCGTAGTTATATACGTTTTGCCTATTTTATATAAAACCATTGGAGCCGCAGTTCATTAGATTCCACAATACAGCAACAACAACCGCACCACCTTGTTCCCCAACAGCATACATTTTTCACTGAGGTAGCTGATCATGTTCTCATTGCGCGAATATAACATGCGGCTGACTAAACCTGGACTATCTAAGTCTACAAATGACTGGGTGCGGTTTTAGAATACACCACGCCCGCACGGGAAGGTCACTATAGTTGGATAGCTGCATCTTTGTCCCCACCTTAAGGTTTTATATGCTTTTCAATGCTTATGTAATGTGGCTTGTCCCTGTGTTGTTATATGTGCTCGTGATGCGGTGGTGACAGGATCGTCATGTGATTCTGGAGCTGCCGCCTCATGACATTTCTGCACACTGTCTGAGGTGGATGCTTTGTGCGGGTGACCATACGGTCACCAGGCATTCTCGCTGGTCAGTCTTATATAATAAAGATAGTTAGATTACACAGCCATTTGCGGCTTAGCCTTGATCTGGACCCAAAAACTAAATATTAGGATAGTTTCTAGCCGAAGGACCGCATAAATAAGACAGCAACTACTAATTCAGTATCTTTGAGCTTACATAAGATGACGGTGTTGAATTCTGCGGAAATCATCCACCTCATCTCCGTGTAATACAGCGTGCATCACATTAACTTATAATTTCACTAGGTTGACTCTTTTACATAGCATAGTTGAATAAGATAGTGACCCTTTTTGCTATATCTCTTCCTCCGCTTCGGTGTTGTACACATTTTCCTGTGACGGAGGCCTGCGCGAGGCACTTTCCTCTCACAACAAATGATGTTTGTGTTAGGGGTTAATATTGTTTACTTTAAACTTGCTAAGTAGCCGTGTTGGGATCCTTGCGGGGATGCCTCACGGATTATGATCTATGAGGTATCTCTGTCGAGGACCATGATGACGAGTCATCAACTTTACCCTATGTACTTGTCTTCTCTCTTGTAGCAGCAAACGAGTACCATTGTTTTTCTGTTATGTGTATTTATTGTATGTAGTTAATTATGTCCAGGCTCTAGATGGAGCTAATGGACCGTCACACTGGTGACTCAAACAGCGAGCATGAGACCATGCGGTTGAACTTCCACAGCGATGGTTGCATGGCCTCACTGGAACGTGAACGTTCCACCAGCTCTAGAATCTGTCTCTGTACAATCGAGAAATGCGCAACACCGGATCTGCAACCCCGAGATCCGCAGCTAACCAGCAGCCTCACCCCAACATACTGTGGAGTTGTGGTGCCACAGAGACAGAGAGAGAGAGAGAGAGAGAGAGAGAGAGAGAGAGAGAGAGAGAGAGAGAGAGAGAGAGAGAGAGAGAGAGAGAGAGAGAGAGAGAGAGAGTATCCGGCATATCAGCATGCATGCCCGGAGGCTACAACAGTATGCATGTATAAAGCTATATGAGAAAGGTTCTTAAAATGACAAAGTCCGTGAGATTGCCTAGCGCACATGCGCGGGCATCAGAGATTGCCTACCAATGTGCGTTAGCATTGGAGAGAATGGCATCATATTATGTACCGAGTTGGTACATGTAATTCCTTTTAAACCGTACTTTCCTCATCACTCGTGACCAGAACTAAGCGAGGATTCCAAATCTTCTTACTATTTTAAAATCGGTCCAGAAATGGCCGAGTTATCCTAAATCAAATCATCAAACGCCGTTCAAAATAGTTCTCTAAAAGCCATAAGCACGTGTATGTACTTAGTGAATGGGTGGGGGGGGATAGTGTATTACGTGCTCACTTTCCCTGCCTCTGAAACTCGCACGCTGATTGGTTGTGGTGCTCCAGCTGTGACATCATGAGTAGTATAAAAGGAGCTGAAAAATCAGAATCGAGAGCAGTCAGGATAGAGAGAAGGTGGTGGTGAGGTGCCTTGTCTGAGTTAAGCGAGTCATGGGTAACTGCTTACTGTAAAGTCAGGCTCCTACTATGGTGCCTCCCCGTTTTGAGCCCTCGTCTCTGGGGCACTAGCCATCACATCCAGATCACAATTTGTGTATGCTCCCAGAAAGATATCACCCGGGGGCAATAACCAAATTTAAGTGAAGGCAACCCCCACTACCAACACTGCAGAGGGACCTTCTTGCAGATAGGCCTGTTGGCCCCGATGCAATACTCGTCAAAGTATGTAGGGCGAGTGATGCTCTCGATGGATAACTCGCCAGATCTTCTGTACCACATCAAAGAGTGGTAGTTCCAAATCCGCACATGTATCGTGCACAGTTTTAGATATTTTGATCACAGTCATGGGACATTGCCTGATGCACCGCATGAGCTATGTGGTGCATCTCGTCTTGTGAACCACCACGATGCATCCGCATCAAATAACCTTCAACTGTATAGCCATTCATAACTACATGGCAGCTTCAAACTTCTGCACCATTACGGAACTTACTGTGTGTATAAACCTGACTAACTACTAGCCATCCGGACCCACAAAAGTTCTTCTTAACCATTCCTGAGAGTGAGCTGCCTCAGACAGTTCGTCTGCAGATTTTCCTAGCAGTTAAACTTCCACGTTCTGAATATGTGACGTTTCAACTACAGTGATTCCAGAATCTTTTCTGTACCGATGACTAATAGGTACTCCGTTATTGCATTAACCTATTAATTTCTTTATCAGGTACTGATGACTAACAAGTAACGCATGGTCGTCTGAGACCACATATTTATAGTTTATACTTTTTAACTGTATATATTTATTCTTATTTTGTGCCGATGACTAACAGACACCGTCAACGTCGTGTGAGCTCTCATTTAACTGTACTGTGATAGTTAGTTACATGGCAGTAGCCATTCTAGTTATATGTTTTGCATATTTTATGTAAAAACATTAGAACGGCAACTCGCTAGGTTACCCTATACAGCAACAATAACCACACCACCTTGTTCCCCAACAGCATCACTTTTTCACTGAGGTAACTGTTCATGTTCTCACTACGTGAACCTGACATGCAGCCGACTAGACCTGAACTATTTAGCGTGATAGGATAGGTTTATAAGTAGTAAGGGACGATTACTCTGTAGGAGACATTTTGTGTACATCTCTTTTCCCGGAGTAGTGGATATGTAACACCGCACACGGCTAGGTTGTATAAATTTGCCATATACCATAAGACCTCCTATTCTTACGAATATAATTGTCTCTGTCTACGCTGCTCCAGCCTCTGGGCTTGATAATTGTTTGGACTTCTCTCAGCCACGTTGGTTATAGCTGTCTTTGAAACTATTGGGGTTTCAGAGCAGTTAGAATCAAATTGTCGATGAGCACAAACACTCCCCCTGTATCTTCGGATACTAGTTAGTTTAGATAGCCACGCCAAAGTAGGAAGCACTGCGAACATATTATAATTACTGGCCTGCAATCCATCTCTGGATTACATAACCATAAAGACAGGTAAAATGTTAGTGCCTGGGTGCGGATCTCACATGATCCGCCCCTGACACGCTGGGTGATGGACAGGACACAGCTCGCCATCTAACTCTACAAGTGCCTGGGTGCGGTCTTAGAACCCAGCACACCTTCACAGGAAGGTCACTATAGTTGGATAGCTGTCTCGGGCTCAATGCTTATGTTACATGACTTGTCCCTGCGCTTTTATATGTGGTCATGATGCAGTGGTGACAGGATCGTCATATGATTCTGGAGCTGCCACCTCATGACATATTCGCATGCTGTCTAACTGAGGGGGATGCTCCGTGAGGGTGACCATACAGTCGGCGGGCATTCTCGCCAGTCAGGCTTATATGTTAAAGATAGTTAGAATACACAGCCATTTGTTGCGTAACCTTGATCTGGACCCAGAAACTAAATGATAGGATAGGATCTAGCAGAAGGATCGCATAAATAAAGTGGCAAACACTAATTCAGTATCCTTGAACTTACATAAGATGACGGTGTTGAATTCTGTGGAAATCATCCATTTGATCTTCACGTAATACAGCATGCATCACATTAACTTATAATTTCACTAGGTTGACTCCTTTTACATAGCATAGTTTGAGCAAGAGAGTGGAACTTTTTGCCATCTCTCTTTCTCTGCTTCGGCATTGTAGGCATTTTCCTGTGATGGAGGCCCACGCGAGGCACTTTCCTCTCGTAACAAATAATGTTTGTATTAGGGGTTAATTTAGTTTATATTAAACTTGCTAAGTAGCTGCGTTAGGATTCTCCTTTGCAGGGATACCTCACTGATTATACCAATCAGAGATCGGCGAGGTACCTCTCGCGAGGACCATGTTAGCGATTCATCAACTTGACCCTATGTGCTTGACTTCTCTCTTGTAGCAGCAAACGAGTACCGTTGTTTGTCTGTAACGTTATAACTAATAATGTATTTTAAATATGTCTAGGCTCTAAATGGAGCTAATAGACCATTACACCGGTGACACAAACAGCCGGGACGAGACGGTGTGGTTTAACTTCCACGACGATGGTTGCATGGCCCCATTGGAACGTGAATGTTCCACCAGCTCTAGAAGTCCACCTTTGTACAATCTGGAAACGTGCAAAACTTGATCCGCAACCTTGAGATCCACGGCTAACCAGCAGCCTCACTCCAATGTACCGTGTACTTGCGGTGCCGTGGAGTGAGAGTATCCAGTGGACCAGCGTTCATGCCCAGAGGCTACAAGTGGTGCCTGATGTGGGGCTCAAATGGAAAGTGAAGCCACGCCCACACTCAACACCCACACGTTCCAGTCTCCCTTCTATTATAATCAGTATTCTCGTGATGCAGAGGTGGAGTACAATGGAATGGCAGCTTGAGCAGTCACTGGTGATGTACACAATTATCCCGATGTAGAGGACACACCACCAATCAGTCAACAGGAGTACTCGCTGATCAGTGAGGAGGCTTTCTGTAATACCTCCCAGGTGGATGCATCCTTCATAACTCTGTCTGACATACGTGCTTTGCATTCAACACCTTTGCCAGATCGTGGGCGTCAGCAGCGAAGTCCACCACGCGGGCAACCTCGACAACCTACACACCCAATGTGTTCACCTCAGCAACCTGATGGTGACCAATGGCCTGCCCCTTATGCACTGCGGCCTGCATCTCCGCCCATAAGAACTTCGTGAACATGCTATCCTTCGGTACATTGGTACGAACAGTGGAATGCAGATCCACCACAGCCATCTAATCCCAGAAGCAACACTCACACGCACCACACCCATCGCCCTAGTCATTCACCTGGGCCACCACCGTATGAAGGAAGACCCGTGCAGTGACTTGCAGATCCGCCACGACGGATGCATGACACACCTCCTCCAATTCATCATCCTATACCAGTTAGGAAACCAGCAGAGTCATCGTTACCCACCTACTGCACTAAGCAATATAGGTGGGATTCTCCATTACAGATGTATTGGCACAAGGATATAAGATACCATACACGGCCAGCACCACACAGATACTGACCAACATCCGCATTTACACCTCTATCTCCCACGCCCCCACCTGGATTTGCACCCATTACTCCATATCATGGCACTATCCTAGTGATCCTCCCACCCGAATTCAGCAGGGAGGGTGACTGGGCTAATTACAAATGCCAGTTCGAGATCGTCAGCCGCACACACAGATGGACAGATCAGGAGATGGGAGAATATTTGCCTGCAAAACAGTCAGTGAAGGCCTTACAGGTACTGGCAGATTTGGGGGTCAGACTTAACACGGAGCTAGAGAGCGCTTTGTCCGAGAGATTCGGGGACACAGCCCTGGAAGAGACCAGCCATCCGCAACTCAGAATTTGCGGAGACGAGCAGAAGAAACGCTCCCAATATTAGCCAGCCACATCCGATGACTCGTCACCAGAGCATACCCTAGCACCATTCATGAAGGAGCAACGCATCTTCACCTAGACACATTTATTGATGCTTTGATCTGAGAACCTGCTCTTAAGGAGAAACTCACTGCCACAACAGCATGGATAGAGAACTTCTCGAAAGAGAGAAGAACAATCGCCGACAATTACATCCAATTAATGAGTTGAATGATGCCAAGCTTCTAACAGACATCACACAAGCAGTAACAATGATAGAATCAAACACAGCACCACACGAAGAACACCCACCCAGTCAGAATCACACGCCTAGAGGAAGGGGGCATGGCCAGTCCCATCGCAGAGGCCACAATAATGCCCCAAGATGTAGGAACCAGCACAAAAATAACAACCAACGAGCTACACATGACAGATTAGAAGAGATAACGAAACAGGTCTCTGCACTCACTAACTTAGTCACCACCCTCAGCACCGCAGTAGCCACACAACAGACTACACACCCACCACCGAGCAGCAATGCACCACACACTCAGCCACCTAACGCCTGATTTGGATGTGGTCAGATAGGCCATTGAAAGGAGCAATGTCCGCACCATCCTCCTTCTGCAACTAGAACAGACACTGATTAAAGAGTCGGTTTAGTGCCCACTCCTGCAACCCCGCTCAACTTCAGTCCATAGACAACAACGCCAGGTGGATACACCAACAGCAACAGCAAATTTTAATTTCCTTGACCAAATCTGGCCATTAAAGTGTTAAATTTTATTAGTTTTCTTACAAAACTGGTCTGAATCACACACATGAGCAGCATTCTGTTGCATGTGGGCTAGGTCATCTTATCTGCCAAATAAGGGTCTGTAAATAATCAGTCGGGCCAGTAGAAAGAAGCTAGTGATCACTAGTCCTTTGGGCTAGTGGATCATCCAGTTTTATTTCTACCCCTGCCCATTATCAAAAAATAATTTTATTTTGCTCCATAATTCACATAATTAAGAATAATTAATCCAGGTTTACCACCTGGAGACAAGGGACATGGGTCTGGACACAGTAAATGGATGATACCTGAGACATTTCTTCTTCGCATTTTATTGTGAATGCATGAAATCCGGACAATTTTCAGGTGTATTAAAATGTTCAGGGAGCGTAAATACTGGCATACAGCCAAGGGCAAGGACAACGCCACAAAAGATTGTTTGCTATCGAGATAAAACCAATCACAGTCTGGACATGAGCCAAGACTTTCACCAATACAATGAAATGTTAAAGCAGGAGATGCGCCACTTCCCATCAGGGGCTCAAACCTGTTCAAATCCCCAATTGAACGAAGTAAACAATTACAAGAGACACCCCGATTGAATAAGAGTTGAAATTAGCATATACAGGTATGCTCTCAAGACCTGATAGCCAAATGATTTTACCAAATAAATAGATCATTGGCTGTCAAAACATACTTTCGGTACGGCATCCATCTTGATCATACTGTCAGCTGGGATACCGATGTACCAATTCAGACTTGTGAGTACCCACTTAAGAGTTGAATCTCCAGCACGTTGAACCTGGTAATCGCTATTCTATAAAACGTAAGATGGCAAAATTTATGACAGAAATACAACAATATGCCCCAATAAGGCACGATATCACCTTAGAGTTTGGTGTACAATCCTTCTCTGACATCGCTTTGAATCAGAATAACCTCCAACAACGAACATTTTAGGTAAAAATGTCTTAGACACAGAAAATTCCGACGTTCACGTTTGAGCAAATTTAACTAAGCACAGTTGAGTCTGTACTCGAGTTCCAGTTTTTGAATCGGGTCCCAGTCAACAGGCTGGATCGAAGAGCTAATACGGACATGTCTACATGTGGGTTCAACACACTTGTAAAACTTGTTGTACGAATATATCATATAGCATGGCTCTGCCAAGGCCCTTGCATCATTTAGCGCTATAAAATTCACATTGTCCCATCACCGCCATCAAACATGGGCCAATGGCTCACACAATATTTAACACTTTAAAGGTACAGTACATATTCACACCAGAATGGTTGAAAATAAAATTGTTAAAATTGTATACTTTGAAAGGCTTAAATTATGGGTCTAGATGTACATGTATTGAAACCAAATTAATATTAACATATGATTTTATTCTATATAAATTAATATAATTGAAATAGAGGCACGTGTCTCTAATTAAATTTTTTAAATTAATTTATACATACTGAAATCTTCATATGCTAATATTTATTTCGCTTCATTACCTCTAGGCTAGAGGCAACGACTTTCCGTTTTCGCAGAAACGAGGCGGAACTAAGAGAACTCACATTTTGAAATGGAAAATGGTGTTTTAGATGGAAATCAACGGAAATTCACATTTTTTTTTTAAGAATATCAATATTTTCAGATCCTAGACAGGTTTTAACAACTATTTTGACTTTTAGTTAATTTCATAAATTTCTATTTCACCATGAAAGATGGTGTTGCTTAAGATACTTGATTTACACATGGTGAATTACATGGCTGAATAGTGCACATACATGTCTGTATGAGTGGTCGGTAATCAGGGGACGTATAATAGCACCATATGATAGCAGTAAAAAGCGGTGCCAACTAAAATAACAATGAAACCGGAAATTTTTTATTTCTGAAACAGAAAATGTAATTTTTTTAACCGGAACACATTAGCCATAATCTAGGCTCACAGTTTAAGCCTCTAAAAGTATACAATTTAAACAAAGTTATTTTCAGTTATTGCGTTGTGAATATGCACCTTTAACACTTATAGCAGTAAAAAATGGCTTTGGCAGTGGTGGTCAGATATGCCCACTTTCTATGAGAAAACCAAAATTCTCTTAAACAAATTCGAGGGATAAGACCATGTAGCTAATTTCCAAAATTGACTCCACATTTTACAAAATGGCCCATGGTTTATAGAGGGAGTGGGCCATTTGAACCCTCATAAACAACTGGCTCGGCAGAACCCTGATATAGTCGTCCCGATTGGTGAGCATATGGAAGCTGAAAGAGGGATAATGTCACTGTTTGTCATCGAATTAGGATCAGTTTCATAATGCATAAATTAGATGAGTAATATTGGAACATCTTGGCCACATTTGGTATAAATCTGCCCAGACATAGCAAAACTTGCCACCATTGTTGACGACAGACGGACGCCAGGTGGGAACTGATTGCTATTGCCCAACTGTCTGGCAAGTCAACTGAGCTAAACAGCTAAGGAAATTCCCTTAATGGAAAACTTAATATCCAAAGGACAGAGATCAATTATCAAGGTCCAAATGGTATTGACCGTTGACTTGATAAGCTCCCTATTGACAATCTACTTTTGGTAAGCATACACATAGGTAACGACATGTGCAAGTTAGTCAATAAATCCTGAATAATTAGTCAAGACGATTTGCTATACGCAAAACCTAACGTTGAAAAGAGGCACAATGATCTTTTACCATAGTGACTCTATGACACGCATGTAATTTACTCTCTGAATAGATAATAATTTACCCGAGCTATGTATCTGATAGCTTTAACCGATACTGAATGACATAAGCCAAAGTGATGTTAAGAGGAAAACATAGCATTGTCACTGCCATCATGCCCATTGTCAGAACAGTGATGCCTACATGTATGTCTCACTCATGCTTCGGAAACGAGACAAAAAGTATGCCAGCCTGTACAGCCGTGTTACATCTACTAACAATCTTTTTAAATTGTCCATAATAGACACAATTAAACTCTACCTCAAGCATTTCTTCAAATTTCTCTTCAGCATTTCACGTGGAAAATTGGCGAGGGCATCTAATGTATATCCTGGTCCATATCAACATCTTTAGGTATTGCATGAGTACTTGTACATGTAGGCGTAGCTGAAAAGAAGAGATGCCTCCATTTTAAATCAATAAAATGACAATATATGGCACACCATTGTAAATTACCACGCTTTCACCAACTTAACACATTCTTCCACATACCACCCCTACCCAACCCCACCGCAACAAGCATGGGGCGGCGCCTATATAAGTAACCCACGTACCAAATTCTGCTGTTTTGAAATTACCCCTCTCCGGTCATGTCGGTGGCTGAGCCTAATTTAAACAGTGCCGTGTAATCCATAATGATATTGGTAACTAACAGACCAAATTTTGTTCAGTTCCTCCAACTTTGACTATCTGCACCTCCCACCACCTAACCCTGAGCACAGGAGGCTCCATCTAAATGTGTCGGAGAATATAGTCAGGCAGACAGTCAGATAGAGGCGATTGCTATAATCCCTCTTTTCATAACATCTGGGGTAATTAAAAAACAACTGTGATATATGTAATTACCATGTCAATAAAGAAGTAACTTGATAATTCAAGCCTGGTGCTTGATCTTCACTTGGTGAGACCCAGAGTCTGAATGTTTTGAGTGCCATTTTTCGGCTCTTTATAGTATACCTACCATGTATAATGATGGAGTATCATGGAGATCTGGATTGGGGATGACATGACCAAATGTGGGCATGGGACAGGGGTGTTGGTTGGCTATTGACCCATTGACGGTTAGGTACTTTGGTACATGTAGTTTTGGCAGTCCAGTGATTCTTGAGAAGTCGTTTAAAAGAAAATGTTGACGGATGCAAGATGGACGGAAGACAGGCAGTTCCCATGGCAAAAGCTCACTTGGACAGGCAAGGTGAGCAAAAAAAAAAAATCGCCCAAAATCCAAAATGGCTGCCAGACAAACTGGCCAATCGGCTTCATGTGAACAAACTTGAATCTCTAATCCCTACGGATGCTTCCTGCCAATAATTGAAAGCGGCCGCCCACAGGTCCCCCATCACTTCCCTCCTTTAGTGGGATGGGCTGTAGTTTTATTAACCATTAAACCATCCGTACCATTCAATCACTACTTGCTAAATCAACCACTGCATTTACCACCAGAAAAAAGATTTTTATACTTGCTTTTAATGCCTCCCAATGCCTATACTATACCATTCTACCATACTCCAGGCTTCTGGTAGGATAGACTCCATGTAACCTATCCCAATGAGACTGGCACCAGTCTAAGGGCATTTTAATATGACCTTTCATATGACCTGTGCACTTTCAATTTTTAAGTTTATACAAAACAAAGATTCTCAAATCATTCCCACGCAGGGTGGCCGAGACAGTGTTGTAGTGATTGAACGGTAAGTATGTTTTAGTGGTTAAAACTACAGACCATCCCACTAAAGGGGTCTGTGGGCGTTGTTATTACACCACAAACAACATTACCATTCAATCACTACATGCTAAACACATAGATTTGGTTAGTGCCCCACTTAAAAACCATCTGGTGGGTGGCGATTTGAGAACCTTAAAAGAAAGTAAAAAATAGATCAGTAACCAGGGATTTTATTAAATCAACAAGACATAATAGAGCAACTAATCAGTTCACACTGTGACTATCAACCAAACAAAACTGAACTCGGTAAACTAAATAAGGCAATACCATCTCAACGATTGCCATACAGACAATCATCCTCAATGAAAATCGAGAGATAGGTTTGGAAAATGATTGCTTGCTTAGTTAAAATGGTTATATTTCTAAAGAATGAGGCCGCTGGACTCGTAAATGAGGCTCTACTTGCTTACATAAAATATATATACTTCTAAAGAGGAGGGCCGCCGGACCAAGGTTGGCTCAGATTTCCATCCAGAAACCATGATTTCAATCTTGAATGATAGCTTCATGGAACAGCAACCTCATTTGTTTTGTTCGCCGTTTCAATGATAAGATATTTGACAATCTTTTAGCTATCATCAGATGATGCTAGATCGAGGCATCTTTAAAGTGTAATGCAAATCCAACAAGTAGCCGAAACCAAGAGGCTGGACAGGCTGCCTCGTTTGCGAAAGAAACCCAAGCATGGGAAAAACTGGTTTTTAAATCGGAACAAGATTAATTGTAAAATGTCAAATGTTCAGACCAGGCACCAGAGTAGACAAAAAAAGACTGATATTAAAAGAATGGGCTGGATGAAGACTTGATTGAAATTTGATACAAATTCTCTCCTCTGATAGAGAGTTAGTCCCTTACCAGCCGCTTAAAATCTATCATCCTCTGCGGAAGGAAAATGCTGCAATGATCTCGCAAACTCAAGAATACTGTATCTAAAAAGACTGAAAAAAGAGTCAAAGATTCAAATAAACTGAAACACGAGCAGGGTTCGAAATAAACGTTTGCCCGATTGCCTGGGGCAACCGAAATTTCAAACGGGCAACTATACATTTGCTATTGTCGGTACATTGGGCAACCACGAGAAATAGAGAAGTAATTATTAATAATTAATTCAGTTTGCATTCCATGCTGTTTGCATTGTGTGATAGCCTCATAATTTCCTTCAAACATGTAAAATCGGCCACGGAAACGTCAAAATTTGTTCTCTAAATCCGGGACAGATGTGTTTAAGAATAGAATCTCAAACGGGTACCCGTCTATGTGTAATTGGAACGCCAGCCCCGATGGGCTCACCACTCCTTCAGCGAGATAAATGAAAACATCGGATAGTGTTTTTATCTGTACAATTCGAAAGCTGAATATTGCCGATCACACATAAATAGCTGTTTACTAGTTGTAGTGACGACTGTAGCCATCATGTATGGGGCGATCGTCAGTCCAGTCGGTACACTATAAAAATCGCGCTAAATAATAACAAGAACTCTGAAGCGTACAATGTCCCGCCTGTAAAGGCATGGATAGTGTTGATTGGCAAAGCAAACTTGGCATGGTTTGTAATACATATATTCAGTAATGCACCAACAAACAATTGTAACCAATCAAACATGGACATTTTTTACCAAACTGCGGATAGTCTGATCTTGAAATTTTTTTCAAAATGAAACTAGTAATGATGCAGATCGTACTTCTTGTACAGTATATAACTCTGCTGTAAAATTTTGTTGATATCTGGTGAGCCATTGTTGAAAAAATGACCAAGTTCAAAACCATGAAAAAATAGCTAAAATGATCCAAAATTAAATCTATTGTTTGTAGATCAAATCTCCGCATAGTATAGATCACTTCTGTAAAGTTTCACTGAAATCGGATGAGCAAGTGTTGAAAAATAAGTTGATTACAAAATGTTAACGAAAGCTGCCCTGGCAAAATACATGAAAAAGGTCAGTCGAAAACCGTGAAAAAAAAAGTTAAAATGCCCCAAAATTAAATCTATTGTTATTTAGATCACACCCCGTGTATAGTATAGATCACTTCTGTAAAGTTTCATTGAAATCGGTTGAGCCAGTGTTAAAAAATAAGTTTGACCCCTGGCCACTGCCCTCAGATTGAGTCAAGAACAAACAAATTTGTTGTACTGTAGTCTACTAACTACAAGCTTCAAAATGATATGTGACATGACCACATTTGCTAACATTTATTTTCTGCCCACCATTTACCCCACCCCTGCCCCTGGGGGTGATATCAAAATTCCAATGTGCCATGCACATCCCTGGCCATATGTGTAATCATACCGAAAGTTTCGAGTTTCTATCTGAGATGCTCTAGGAGGAGTTGCATTACAATAGAGTGGTGCCCACATTTGACGACCCCCTCCCCCCCCACCCTCAGTTTGACCTAAGATCAAAATATTCCCTGTATTGTAGTCTACTCATCATTGTCTTGAAAATGATATGCGACATGACAAGCTTTGGGAAATTTTTAGCTTTTACCCCACATTTCCCACCCTCAGGGCCGTACTCCTGGGGTTATGACAAAATTTCTCAAAAGTGTCATGCACATCCCTGGCCATATGTGCAATCATGCCCAAGGTTACAAATTTCTATCTGAAATGGGCTTGGAGTTACATTACAATTGATAATTATTGGCCAAAACATTAAAAAAGTCCAACTCCAAAACCGTGAAAAAAATAGTTAAATGTCCCAAAATTAAATATATTAATATTTGTCAGTTCTACCAATTACATAAGTAGGTGAAGTAACAACAATGCTTATATGCCTGAAGCCGTTACCCAACACTTTCAACAATGAACTACCCATATATCTCATTTTCAACGTCACCACGTAGGTAAATTGTTGAATATTTTCGATTAAATTTGTCTGGAAGCCGTTGCTGTCTTAGGCAGCAATGGTTCCCAGTCAGGTTGATTTCAAAAGACACAACAGTATACGTTCGATATCACAAAGATTCTACTTGTTTTTTAAACTTCTCAATGTAAGGCCTAAGCTGTTCTATCTTCAATGACTTAAATGATTGTTACGTGAGTATCCATAATTGTAGTTACGATCCCAATGCCTATAGGCTTGTCTAACCTGTGATCTGAATACTCGTCACTCTCCGAAAATACATGTCACCTGGACTTACCTTCGCTCATATCTGTCCATGGCCTAACTGGCATAATTTATGGTTACATAAATGCTCACCGCTACCCATATATGTCGCCTCGCTTTACTTATGATCTATCAAACTCCAACAATAGATCTTCTCTTACTGTCAGACAATATCATAACTATGTCCATCTAATCCATTAACATTATATATAATCTCATTTTATTAGATAAACACTATCTCTCCATCACAGTAGCCAGCAATAGCCTTTACCCACCCCATTTTTTTGCTGTCCATGCCTGTCCGGTTCCCGTGCTTATCTTGCAACAAACCTGTCAAATCTAATCAGCGTGCAATTCTATGTGACTGTTGTTGTGATTGGGTGCATTTAAGATGCTCCCAAGGGCTAACTATCACAGATTATGAAGAACTCCAGAGTTCTGATGAGCCATGGTGGTGTTTTAAATGTAACCAAACTAATTTTCCTTTTAATCACCATGAAAACAATACCGAATTTCTGCTTAATATCCTAGGTGCCAAATATGACTACAGTACATATATAAATGCAAATATACTTGTAAACCCATTCAAGCTAAATACTTCTAACCAGGGCAATGAATACACAAATTTCTCTGAAACAGATATTGATGATGAATGTAGGAATTACCGAGACATGGTTGAAACCTGACTCACCACTGGACTTAATTAATATGCAAAATTACAAATTCATTGAAAAACACAGGCCAACAAAAAAAGGTGGTGGTGTAGGCATCTACATAAAGGACAGTTTACAGTATAATTTGAGAGATGACCTGTCAATGAATGAAGAATTTATTGAAACTATTTTTATTGAAATTCCCAATGAAAAAACAAAAAATAATCTTGTCGGTGTCACATACAGACTTCCTGGAAGTGACAATGACAAATTTATGAAATCATTCGAAAAAATTCTAAATACCATACAAAATGAAAAGAAATCCGCTTATATATTAGATGACTTTAATATTGATTTGTTAAAACAACATAGCTTCTACACTCAAGACATATTAAATTTATTAAAAATATCTGGCTTTTATCCATTTATAACGAAACCAACAAGAATTACAGAATGCTCGGCTACTGTTATTGACAACATCATCTCGAATAATGCTGTAAGTGCCAAGAATCAATCAGGTATCTTTGTTGTGGATATTTCAGACCATTTACCTATATTCTATATAGAAAAAGAAAACAAAAAAGGAAAATCATTTGTGAAAGAAGCAGTAACTTGTAGCGACTTCAAAAAGGAAAATATAGAAATGTTCAAAAACAATATGGCTAACATAAACTGGAACCAGGTAATTGGATCACAGTCATGTGAAGATGCCTACAACACCTTCCACACTATATGCTCTAACATCTATGAATCTGCCTTTCTACTTAAAAATATTAAGAAATTTAAACAAAATCCTACTAAACCCTGGATTACAAGGGGAGTGATAGCTGCCTGTCACAAGAAAAACAAGTTATATCTGAATTTTATTAAATATCCGACAAAGTATAATGACTCACAGTTCAAGAAATATAGAAACAGGCTAAATCAGATAATTAGAACAGCAAAAATAAATTATTTTCATAATAAATTTGATGAACAAAAAGATAATATAAAGGAAACATGGAAACTGATTAAATCATTACTAAATAAGAAAAAAACAATACTGAAGCATCACGGTTTATTTATAATAATAGAGTCATTAACGACAAAAAAGAAATAGCAGACAAATTTAATGAGTATTTTACTAACATTGGTCCTAATTTATCACACAAAATTCAACCCAGCTCGAACATACATATAAAGGACTTTCTAACAGGTAGTTATCAACACTCTATTTTCCTAAATCCAACAGATACTCACGAAATCTACAAAATACTAATGCAAATTAACACAGCTAAAAGTGCTGGAATTGATAATTTCAAATGGACAATTTTTAAACACTGTAACAGAAATACTAACACCATTGGACCACATCTGTAATCTCTCACTTACACAGGGAGTATTTCCATCAAGATTAAAGGTTGCACGTGTGACACCCATATACAAAGCTAAAGATGTATCTGACTTTACTAATTATCGGCCAGTCTCGGTACTTCCACTTTTCTCAAAACTCTTAGAAAAGCTGTATTTTAGTAGAATTACTAAATATCTAAACAAAAACTCAATCATATATCCTTCTCAATATGGTTTCAGAGAAAAACACTCTACTATGCGTGCCGTTGTGGATATGATAGAAAAATTATCAACCTCCCTTGAGAATAATGAACATACGCTAGGTGTATTCTTGGATCTTTCCAAAGCCTTCGATACAATTGATCATACAATTTTACTGCAAAAGCTTGCATACTATGGGATAAGAGGTACTGCATTGAACTGGATACAGAGTTACCTGTCAAACAGGGAACAGTGTGTACAATTCAATGGGGCTATCCCTGAATACAAAAATATAGTTTGTGGTGTTCCCCAAGGTTCAGTTCTTGGGCCCCTGCTGTTTCTCCTATATATGAATGACATATCCAAAGTCTGCAAACATCGCTCACTAATGCTTTTTGCAGACGACACAAATGCTTTCTGCAGCAACAAGGATATAGAAATTCTATATAAATATGTCAATAATGAAATGGCGAAATTAATAGACTGGTTTAAAGTAAACAAATTGTCCTTAAATGTATCAAAAACTAATTATATACTATTCACAAAATCTAAGAAACTAAAAGAAATAGCTCTCCCAAACCTCTATATCGACAACCAGATAATTCAAGAAGCACAATATGCTAAGTTTTTAGGAGTATATCTGGACAAAGATTTAACATGGGAGAAGCATATTGAAATTATTACTACCAGGGTAGCAAAAATTATTGGCATCATTCGCAGACTGAAACCCTAACTAACACCTAATATTATTAAAAACCTGTACTGCACAATGATACTTCCTCACATCACCTACTGCAATGCTATCTGGACTAATACATCTCAAGCTAGACTAAAAAAACTAAAATCTCTGCAAAAGCAATCTATTAAACTATTTTCACAAACAGCAGGTGGCCAGGATATCTTTAAATCAGAAAAGGTCTTAAAACTTGAGGACATTGGAGGGCTCCAACTCTACACAATCTCAAGGGACCTCCACAATGGCAACTTACCCTCATCCTTATCTAACATTTTTATGCTCAATACACAATTGCATCCTCACAAATCAAGAACAAGAAATAACCTCCATTCAACACACCACCAAACAAAAGCAGCACAACAAAACCCCTTATACAAAGCAATTCAGTTATGGAATAATACAGACACAAGCACATGCACAGACATCATAAAGCTACAGTACTTTAAGCAGAATATCAAAAAGAAGATTATAGAAACCTACTAGACTCTGGAAAACACTCACCGTCATGGCATGCTATTCTCATACTTGCACCCAGTCACCAGAACAAATAATAATAATAATAATAATAATAATAATAATAATAATAATAATAATATTAATAATAATAATAATAATAATAATAATAATAATAATAATATCTGTCACAATGGTAACTACTAAACAACTACCTCTACCATCACAGCCTAAAAAAATGTAATATAGAATTACTAACTTAAGCAAGATAAGCACACATCCCTCTGTCATGTCTTTCCCTGTAAATATGTAAATTGTCATACGTCTATTAACTGTTGGACTGCTGGAAGCCAGCGGACAATAATTCCAATTGGCAATGACTCTGGATTGGCTGAGTATTTTAGAAAAAATTTGACTGAAAGTTGCTTGTGGCTTAGCCACCGACAACGTTCGGTCAAATTGTTTTAGAGGTACTCAGCATACCCTGAGTTAGGCTCCATGGAAAATGTAGACTGCAGAGGCTTGGCAGTGAGACAGTTAACTATATGTATATATAGGACTATAACATGTTAACCGTATGTATTCAGTATTCTCATGTCCTATATTGTTGCTATATGTTATATGTAGGGGGGGGGGGTAATTGAATTGTACCCATTGACAAATGTCTAGGGCTACAGTAAAATGTTTGTCTGCTTCAATAACCGTGAAATAATAATAAAATCTGGACTTTTCAAATTCAAACACTATAATGAGTTTGCTTGGATTTGGTTGACTTCAGTCTAGTTTCTGAATAATTCTGACTTCTGAGTATCTCTAGAGTCTAGTCTATAATTTACAGTGCACACATTGACCCTTTCAACAACAAATCTCTGAAAGAGCAAACTCTTTGCAATGAATCATCTATCAAATATTTTGCAAGTAATATGACTGGAAAGCATTGCTGCCTTCGGTTGATATGACATCCAGTCATATTAACTTCAAAATATTCAACAGAAATAGCATAGTACTATACATAGAAAAAGATCTCTTTTTTCAGTGATTTGTCATGGAGAGGGTTAAAAAATACTAATTCTCCAAAGTTAATGCTGCATTGCTGTTTCTGAGTAATCATGATGTCGTTTCTTGATACATTACCGTTGGAATGTTATAAACTAATACTCAAGACATTTTCTTTGTCGTTATTATTGATAATATTTAAGGGCAACCTTGATCTGTGGTGGTAAACCTGAAAATGGGTGAAATGGCGTTACAGGTTTCCCTGGGAGCAACGAGATTTTTTCATTTATTTCTACCCCTGAAGAGGATCAAAATGCTAGCCTGTCAAAACTTGAATAACTATTGCTAGATTACAGGAAGAAAATGGATTGACAACCGACGGAATAAAACCACCAACACCATGGATAAAAACAATTAAATCGACCCTTGTAAACACGGCTGGAAGCCCCTGTTCAGGACCAATAGAGATTTCCTAAGATCCGAGATAAAGTGGCTTCAGAAATCCATGACTCAAAATTTTCCAGACGCAATGGATGAAGAACTCCGGATTCAAATGAAGATAATTCCCCTTGACTTGTGCCAACATGGTAGAACAGACTGGGAGAAGACTTAGGAAAATCACCAAAAGATCAATCAAGTCCACCCGATACAAGCAACCTAGAGAAGAATCAGATTCCAGGATTCTATATATAACATTGAAGTCGTCAATCGACGCTGATTCTGTAGGAAAGCCATTAACGAGAGAAGTCGGACCAGATTGAAAATATTCTCTCTTTTAGAAAATTTAACAAATGAATTAGAACCCTCAAGACAGCCAACATCTCTTGCGCATTGATATGGGCTGACCCTTCCGAGAACAAAGACTAGATACTGAAAGGAAATTCCACACTTGCTCCTACCCCATCTGGGAGGCATCTTAAGAAAATAAATGACATAAGGGGATGACGTTTTCTAAAAAAACAGGCGTCATTCAAAGGGGAGACTGGACCTGTCAGAAAGCTAGTAACACAAGCAGAGGATTCCAGATAGGATTGAGAGACTAGAGTATTTATCAATTACTCCTACAGGGTCATAAAATACCACTAGAAAGGACTTCTTATCCTAGAAGATCCAAGGATAACAAATTCAGACCTGAGCCCAAGACTCAGAACTCTCAAAATAAACCTGGCCATTATCATGAAAATCGTACACAGGATACCGGTAACACATGAAATTGATAACATGCGAAAGTCTGATGGAAAGATTACGCCCTAAACAATGTCTAACCGTGAGCAGAAAAACGGACTTGACTTATGAGACATATTGTGGCCAAGTCAGAATCTAAGAATGAGAAGTGCTTGGAATGAAGGCATCTGTAAATGAAGTGACTATTCTTGAGACAAATAGACGTCCAAGTAAAAGATAAATGAATTGACTGATGATGAAGTATTCCTGCTGTAGATAAAAACTAGGCACAGAAATAAGAAGGAAGCTGAAGACATACCAGACGCATTGGCCGAAATAGCCAAACATGATCCTGGTAAACAAACCTTAAGAAATACAAAAAGTGTGAATGAAAATGCGAGACAAGGTCTTTCCAAACAAATAAAATCTTCCACATACCGGGATCTAGAGATAAGATGAACAGGGAAAATATACCATTTTGAACTAGGGGTGAGAAAGAGAAACCAACATGGCCCTGGGGATATTAAAATGGGGTGCCAACCATTCGATATCATTTGAAAAAGAAGATAGGAGAGAACTCTATAGGCTCCTGTAAAACCTCTTCTACAGACAGCTACTTTACCCTAGATTTTAACTCCTCCTTTAGAAAGACAGAAATGGAAATGAATTTCTGAAATCTTCCAACTTAAATATGCAAGACCCATGGGATCAAATGAAAATGATCCCTCTCTTTATAAAAGATCCTGGAATTAAAAAAGTGAAGACTATTATAGGATCTAGAATAATCTTAACCCTGAAATAGATGCCAGAACTGTAAATTAAAATATTATAGCGTTTGAGCTAGAACGCCCACTCCAATGAGAGGGCATAATTTAGAAGATGGATTTAACATAGCATGTATTGCTATGCAAATTAAAATTGTATAACTTTTCCACAAAAAACATCTAGCAATTAATAATAAAGTAATTTTGCGCAAAAATATTGCATAGCAGATACAGCTTTGCATGATGCAGAATATATAGCAACTGCCAAATTGTGTGCTTATCAAATTCAGATGCAATACTAGATAAATTATGCCCTGGACAAGAAATACCTTTCTATGAATTTTAGGCTTAGGATACAGATCGATTAGAAGCTGAAGATACCATTCTAGCCTCAACCAACACGAGAGCAGAATACAAAGTATAGTGAATGTGTCCAGCAACGCCCCCCCCACCCCCACAACACACCCCGCTGAAGGGAATGAACTAAAAGGATGAAATAATTAAATAAAATAAAACCCGACTTAAGAGATCCGCTACGAGAACACCCAACCTTTAACGAGGATACTAAATATAATACATAATGGAAGGTACCTACTAGATTCAGGCTTGGAAACAATCTACTTAAAGCTACCAAAGAGATTAAGTCACAACAACAAAATTGAAAATAAAATCGAGACTCAAGAGAGCTCCGGTACAGAGACTACTGAAACCATCTACTGATAACTGTCATGAAGGGACTGATTATGACAAAGTGGCCAATTGAAGAATAAAGCTATAAAATAAACATGCCATAAAGACAAGGCTCAATACCTTAAACCCTGAACTACGGCAAACATCATGATTAAAAAAGAGAGGGGATAAAATAGGATAAATCAAGACTCAATTATAACTAAGATCTAAGGTAAAACCAGAAAGATATGAAAAGTTAGTAAGATATCATGAATGGAATGAAAACGCGAACAAAGATGGGCAATGAAGAATATAAAATACTGACAGATCAGAACCGGGGTCAAATACTTTCAAACGTATTTAAATGCAAATACTTCACATTGGTTAAAATGCAAATACTTTTCTAAAAGGATTTGAAATACTTTCAAATGCTTTTCATTACTAAAATAGCCATATCAGAGATAACTCTCATGATCTCTGGGAGAAAAAGGGCTAAAGAGTTGTATGGTACACTGTATTATATAACATGTACCAGGCAACAGCATCTTCAGTTAAATTGATTTTCAACTGTTCAAAAGTTACATATACCTATATAGGATTTGCAAATTGAAGAAGGTGGTCTCTATACCAGATAGTCCTCTTATGATTATAACATAGAATTAAGCACTAACTCAGAAGAAACGTAGTATTTTGGATGAGGTACAAGTGGAACATCGTCTGATTTACTGAAAGTAAACCCTCCTATTCAGTGTCTAATCTAAGTGTCTTTATATAGTTCTTGCAAAATCATAAGTTTCTTCCAGGTAAACTATGACTGTCATATTATTTTCTCAGATTTTGAAGTTAGCCTACCTGAGGCTAACTCCACGCAAATTCTTTTCAAAATATTTAACACAAGGGACTTTAAGGCAGGCCATCTCTTAGGATAGGATAGCTGTTGAGATTTTTGAAAATAATTTGATTGGAAGTGTTTGCTGTGTTAGACGGTCAGATGTACTGGATATTATAAAGACCTAGTCAATAAAGCAGATTTGACAGCAACTTTTAGACACATTCTGAGAGCTCAGATCTCTTTAGTTTGAACATGATTGCACTGAAAGTCATTTCTTAATTAGGAATAAATACCTTTCAGTCAATTGTTTTCAAATGGACATTCTTTATGATAAATATTCTACATCGCTGATTGATTTGTTCCATTATATGGTTAAACACTGATTTGTATAGTTTAAATCCACAAATCCCCTTTTATTGCTATGATGCGCCCTACAGTATTCATTCACCTTTTCTATTCATTCCCCACACACATCCATGCCACTCCTAATCAAACCTGTCCTCACTGGCTAAACTCACATTATTCCACCTATACTTGACCGACTCTTACATTTTCATTCATTATGAAATTTTGTTTAAACCATTTAATTAGAACCTTTTTTGGGATATTTTGAAATTAATTTGTCTGGAAGTTGTTGGTGCCTAAGACAGAAACACCTTCCAGTAAAATTAATTCCAAAATATTCAACAGCTTTCCTCTATGGTTACATTCAAATTGTCTTTTAAAGGCCCGTTTTATCGATGAAAGTGTTAAATTCACTATAAAACTATACATTTTCTTGGAGTTCAAATTTTGTTACTTTGAAAACTATTTGACAGAAAGTAATTTCTCCCACAGGAACCAATACAGTCCAATTGATATCAAATGTACTTTCTTAATGAAAAATTCATCTTGTTGAGCAATTTATACCATTTCACGGATGGAATACTATAAATCACATTTTCAAAGCAACCACACAGAAAAGCAGTTATATGGGAACATTTTGCTGCCTTAGACAGCAGCAGCTTATAAATAAATTAATTTCAAAATATTCAACAAAATATTTATGTCATGAAAAATTAGTTGCATCTTATATTGAGAAGTTAAGTGCTGTATAATTATATGAAACCACGCTGGAGCATACTTGTATTGCTTCAACACCATCCTGCTGTTTTCTATTCATTCTCCCACAAACACCTGGCCACTTATAATCACATCCTGGTATATGCTCAACTCCTTCATACAATCATTTGACCCTATAGACAAACAGTTCTGTACATAAACCTGACACAAACCTTTATGACGTAGGACAAATTCTGGTGAATAGTTTGAAACTAATTTGCAGGCTAGTTGTTGCTTCCTAAGTCAAATTGTATTCAAGTTATTTTTCAAGTTTTCTGCTTGGTTTGATTCTAGTTCTATTGCTTAGTTGGAATTAACATCTCATGTATGCACAATTTAACGTATTACATCCTGAATTCACTATACGAAAAAGCAATATATAAAATGTAACTTTTTTTAAAGATTATCAGTACAATTAATAGTTTGTTTTGGTAATGATTTCACAAACTGACACATAATATTATAGCTATTCTATTAACCCTTATCACATTAATGCCAAATATAATTGATACAGGGTCAGTAGAAGAATGGCTGGTGTAGATTTTACAGTTTTTTTTAAAAATCTGTGCCTGTCACATTAGATACCAAAAGTTTACAGCAATTTTGTTTCCAAAATGTACACCAGTTAACATATGAAATTGACTTTGAGAAGCTGATATGTCAATGGTTAAAGGGGTTTCAGAACAACAAGGCAAATACAAATTCTTTATGATTAAATAAGGCTTGGGATTATTTTTAATGTACTTGCTTGGAAGATCCTGCTGTCTATATATTATATGAAAAGTATTTGAAAAAGCATTTGAAAACTATTTTAAATTTCAAATGCTTTAGGAAAATGCAAATAGTTGTGATTTGAAATCTTCAAATGCAAATACTTGAAAAAGTATTTAAATGCATTTATGCATTAAAATGCAAATGCATTTAACCCCAGGTCTGTGACAGCTGTGACGACATCTGACAGTTACCAGAAGTAGAAGGAAAAGAAAGGAAAATTATAATTTACCAGCCCAGAAATAACGACACCATGATGGAAGGAAAGAACAGGATTCTAAATAAAAAGATTTAACTAGAAGAAAGCAATAACTTAGAAATTAGGAGAGAACAAGAGCTCCACAAACGGCGCATAATTACCAAGTTTCAAGATGGTTGCCGCCAGCTGGCGGTCATAGTAGATTTCGCGTTATCATAAATTTCGATAAGTTTCTTCAGACATATTCAAACAACTGTAGGAAGTGATCCAATAAATGAAATCCAGAAACCAACTTTTAAGATGGCAGCCCATGGCTGGCTGCCATCTTGGAGTTCGGATCATCGTCAAGTTCGATAGGTTTCTTCTCCACACCTAGTCCACCCTATGAAGTTGCAAAGGGATCCGATAAACGGTAACGGAGTTATCATTTGGAAACAAATTTTCAAGATGGCCACAGGTGGCTGGCAGCCATCTTGGTGCTCCTATCATTGTCAATTTCGATAGGTTTCTTCCCCAGAGGTAGTCGAACCACCCTATGAAGTTTCAAAGCGATCCGATAAACGATAACGGGGTTATCATCTGGAAACCAATTTTCAAGATGCCTACCGGTGGCTGGCGGCCATATTGGATTTCGGATCATTGTCAATTTCGAGAGGTTTCTTCCCCAGTCCTAGTCCAACCACTCCATGAAGTTTCAAATCGATCCGATAAACGGTAACGGAGTTATCACCCGGAAACTAATTTTCAAGATGGCCGCTGGTGGCCATCTTGGACTTCGGATCATCGTCCATTTCGATAGGGTTCTTCCCCAGGCCTAGTCCCACCACCCTATAAAGTTTCAATGCGATCCGACAAACGGTAACGGAGTTATCATCAGGAAACCAATTTTCAAGATGGCCGTCGGTGGCTGGCGGCCATTTTGGATTTCGGATCATCATCGATTTCGATAGGTTTCTTCCCAAGACCTAGTCCAACCTCCCTATGTAGTTTCAATGTCATCCGACAAACGGTAACGGAGTTATCACCCGGAAACAACTCTGCCGCCTGCTAATTTCGAACCCTGGTGACATTTGTAGATGGAAGCATTGAACATGTGGAACACGTAATCTTCATCATCATCCATCATCCTTAGGATGGGTCTGTGTACGTGCGTGCATCACAATAAATTGGGTCTTCATACATGACTGATATACAGATGTCTATGAGACCACGTGTATTAAATGAATACGGCCAAGTAGAGATAGTCATCATAGGAAGTGTTCAAGGAGCCACATCCATTCCAAAACATGGAATTTTAGCAAATTACAATACTTTTTCCATCAAACATTCATTATATATCAGTTGTTTTGAATTACTTATCTCCTTATTACCGTAGAATGCACATGTCCAGATATACTAAAGGGAGCGAAACAATCTACGGCGAAACAATATGGCCCGAACAGGACAGAGCGTGGGAGGGCGGGGGGGGGGGGGGGGGGCAACGACTCGGATTCCTGAAATTAAAATCCTGTACCATCGACTTACAGCTTTGAATTATCAGAATCCCTGGCACTCCCATGCTAGATTGTGGGTATTTTTGTGCACAAACCTATAAAAATAATTAACATTTAATAATCATCAGATTTCCCATGTGACCCGCTTCCACCACTGTAGTGGATCCCAAGTTGCATTCTCGCAGAGTGCTCTGCAAAGACGTCCTTATTGAACGAGCTCTTGTCTCCTAAACAGTTAAATAACTCCCAACCCACCCACTCTCAAACATAACATAATGCACGCCACCGTCCAAATCATCGGCCAAATGGCTACCGGTACAGTGGTGTAACTAAACTTATTCAAATGACTACCGTCTGAATTTGGAAATCAACTGCTCTGAGAAATGTTCAACTGTCCTTACTCAGTTGTGCTTCAATAAGCTTTGGTTAGATGAAAGCCTTTAATGGTAAAAATTTGTCAAGAAAATGCGGTCATGCTGAATGATCAGTAAAAGAATGCAACAAAGATGTTATTAAAAATTGGAAAAAATGGATTGTTTGCTCGGTAAGCGATCTGGTCTATTGAATAGTAAATTTTCAAAAATATTTTCTTGGCCTCCAAGTCACATTGTAATGCTTCCTAATTGCCAGCATCGGATTCTAGCTGTTTGCTGTTTCCTACTGAAGATTACAAATACCATTTAAAACACAAAAGATGGTCCAATAATGGCATATACTCAGTTCCAAAGCTTACACATATTTAGTACAGTTAATTTGCACTAATCACTAGTGCAAAATAATCGTAGTCCTTTAGGATTTGTAAACTTTTTGTATTGAGTGCATTTCGTGATCGGACCAGTTTTAGATGCTATTTGTAATTTCCAGTCGGCGGCACGCCGTGCAACAGTTTGGCACATAGTATTATCTAATCGTTTAGACTTTAGGAAACCGACACAACTCTGTATTACAATGGAGAGATGTCACGAAGTTATTGGGTTGGTTGGCGTCATTTTATTTTTACTACAATCGCGCTAGTATTTATGACTGGGCAGGTTAAAACAACAGCAGTAGAATGTGTACATTAGCAACAGGAACTACGCAGTTGGATGCGGCTAGACTCCAACTACATGACATATGTTAACCATTCTTAGCATGCCACTGTAATAGCTTAACAAGGAAAGATGCTAGTAACTGTAGCTGTTATTGGAAAACAAAACGTTCTTTATGTTATCTTGTCAGACAGTCAAGTGATTGGCCGATATAACACTTTAATTGAAAGTAACGATGACAACAACCAATCAGAGGTCGCGAATAACTATTATAATATTCATGATGTCTGACACTAAAACCTACGGCCTATGAGGGCAGTCCATTTATGAGATTGAGCTGCCCTCCATGTATTTCACCTGCCCCGGGCATGAGGGCAGTCATTAAGTTACACCGCTGCGGTATCCTAGCTGTATCTCCATAGGCTTACGACATTATGTCTACCTACTAGCTATAGATCCTACCAATTTAGTGGTTATTTTTCCGGAAAATATTTCTCCAGAAATTTTTTCCTAAAATTGGAAAAATATGTGTGTATTTTTACCCATAAAATATATATACATAGTGCGTGCGTGCGTGCGTGCGTGCGTGCGTGCGTGCGTGCGTGCGTGCGTGGAATAATCAGTTTTAGAGGCGAGAATAACCATTTTTAGATGCCCAGAACGAAAATGTGTTAAACTGACTGTAATGATACGCTTATTATTATTATTATTATTATTATTATTATTATTATTATTATTATTATTATTATTATTATTATTAGAGTAGTTGCGATGCTTTGTAAACAATTCATCTGATCATAATGTGCACTACGGATTTAATTGTGTAATGCGTATTGGATTTATTACGATTATGAGAACATCATCACAAGTAAGTGTATTGTTTTATTTCTCATCATCGTTTACATAACAATCATGGATGAAAGTATAATGGCGACTCCGGTGCTACCAGAAATGCCACTGTATTCGCCGATTTCACAGGAACAAGACAATATATATTAAATCGGAGCCAACACTAGACTAGACAATCAGACATTTATCGGGCTATATCCATGAGGACGTGCAAAAACTTATTGGTGAATTTGAATCATATTTCACCTTGATGGGAATTGACAGGACATCACAGAAAGCTGTACTCGATATAGCAGTGCGGGAGGGCCGTGTATAGGACGATGGCTGCTCTACTGGGCGTTGGAATCGCTTGCCGTCATTTGCCATCCTGTCTAATTATCGAAAGCCGTTTCTCGGTGAATACCATGCCGTTGTTTTAGTCCGTGGGCTGGAGGGGCTCACCTGGATAGCCCCCCCCCCCCCACTAATTGACGAAATTATATTTTTCTAACAGCGTTCGATGTCCTCTTTAGGATTATGTATGTTAACATGTGATAAACTGAGACTCACTATGGTTTTTGATGGGTTATATTAGAGCTAATACCCACAGTGAAGCAGACCATATTAAGGAGTAGGGGTATTAAAAACTGAGATATCTTTTGATAGAATCATTGTAAATTAGGGATCGACCACGCAAAATGTTTCTTATAGTACCATCTACCATTGCATATGGTTTACATGCAAATCAGTTTTATAATGATGTCGGTAGAGGTCAAAAGGTCACAAATCTTCGCCACAGCTTAAAATCAAGCAACAGTATGTTGCTATCACTGACTAAGCACCGGTAAAGGAACAATCTAGTCGTAACAGCTTAAGATTGATTAAAACGCACCATTTGACAAATATGATGTGTTAAAGTTTTCTCATGTAATATAATATTGTTACTATGACAACTGACAGAACAGCCAATTTTTGAGAATCGATGAAAAAGGTAATCATTGTAAACTAAACTTGAAATGAGCATATCATCGAATCGAAATTGTGTAAAGTAATTGCTTTACATATAGATGGATTTTATATGCTAATAAAGCAACAAATACGGCATCAGGAGTAAAAAATCAAAGAAGTAAGATGTAATGAGAAAGCATTTGATCAATAACAGAATATGCCACTGTAAAAGAGTGTCTAGGAATGTCCAAAAAGGCCTTGGAAGATGTTGGGCAGAAATATGCCACAACGACCTTTCATCTAGGCGTGTGTATGAAAGCTTAGCCTATCATATGGAAAGGCCTAGACTATTACAAGGATCACATAGTTATGATTGGTACTTTTCATTTGGCATGCGCCTATATGAAAATCATATAGGAAAGAAGATGAGTAGATCTGGATTCACTGAGATTCTACTAGAATCTGGCCTGATGTCTACCGGATCTATTAACGGCGTGCTGTCTGGTAAGAATTATAGTCGGGAAATCTACTGCCACAAAGCCATGGGTGAAGGTCTTGAACAATTGCTACTCTACAAATACCATTCTACGAAAGGGTCCGATTATTAGAGAAATTGCCACCAAATTCATTGGCAAAAGTAATCACTTTATTGGAAATAAGAACCAAAGAGAATTTCGAACTATTGTCGAATGAAACAACATTTCATTCATATCTAAATGACTACTCAGACTTGCGACTGTGAGTTAGCAATGGCGAATTAGGTAAGACTGCCCAGTTTTGATTATCTTACATGGACCATGTTTGGTTGCTGCCGTCTCTCCTAAATGCAGCTAAGACAAGCAATTACTATCTGTACGGAACATGTCTCAATCGAATGGCTGACCTGTTCTTTAGTTTTGATGGGCAGAATTATGCAAGGTATCTTGGCTTGGCAAGCAAAGAAGAAACACCCCCTGGAGCAACGGAGCTGATTAAGCTAGGTGTTATACGTTTTTTTAAGATCCGCTCTGCCTGGAAATTTGTGGGCGGTATACAAAACAGTAGAGGAGACATTTATGAAGCATGCAAAATCGCATGCATGAGCAGGAGGAAGCGTGGCTGGCGTATCTGTTATCGTGAATAACTATGATGCACATCGACGCTGGGGAAAGACGGCACATGAACGAGCAAGATATGTGGAAACAATGCGCCAAATGGCAGATATGACAGACGAGACAGATAGGAACAATAGACATTGGGATGTCCGTCCTTCACAGGTACGCGAAAGTGAGGCAGCCATTGTAAATGTAATGGAGTCCGTAGAAAGCTTCATGAATCCTATCAGTCGTGGTTATAATGATAAGCTGTTCCGTATTGGGTCTGGTGCTCCTGCACCTACCCATATCCAAACTGATATTATGGCTGCTGAGTCAATTGGGAAACTGGTAAAAGAGACTTTTATAACAAAGACTTGAGAGGAATACAGATTTATTTGAACCAATAAAAAAGCAAAAATTGGAAACGTTTTCTGACATGACGAAGAGTGCTCTTGAGAAAAGAATCGTGAAATACAATAAGACAGCACGGAAACATTGCCTTCCAGTTATTGGTACTATCACAGAATAAGCCAGCGAAGCTTGATATTGCAGAACTGTTACATTATCTACTTATGCCGGTACCATCATCAATTGGCACGACTGATGGGTCCCTGCTGAAAACAGACAAAAGTAAAGGGGGTCCCTATTTAACCAAGGGAATATCAAATGCAGACACACCATCTGATCACAAAACACTGAACATTGAAGATCGAAACGCCACTTTCTATTGTATGAAAGCGGTGCCAGGACATTTAAGCAGATAAGCCTGAAATTGTTTGATATTGGTACAATAGGGAAATCAAATGTAATATTCAGACGGACATGTACAAGGAAAATTCTATGAAATCAATGGAAAGAACACACATAGCTTCTGGAGAGAAACGTATAATCACGGGTGAAAATATAAAGAAACCTGAAAATTGGAAATTCCTAAGTAATAACGAAAACAAACGGCAACTAGTGCAGCTGATGCTGAAAGTCTGGGGGAAGTGATACATTTAGTTCAAAACTACTTAATAAGATGGTTATTGCTTTTTGTGAGGGCAAGGCTTATGAATTAACATCTACTGATGGCAACAAACCCACAGGAGCAACAGAACAGCTCATAAATGAATGTTTACAAACAAAACAATTTCATTTCACGATATAAGAAATGTCCTGTAGGATATTTTGAACATAATTCGCCTTTCCACTCTATCCATCCAACATATGTCGTCATAATCAACTAAGTGACGTGTATGTTGACGTCATAATCATGACGTCATGAATAGTTCGAAATAGTCCGTATTTAACACTTAATAGTCCGACACGGTGTACGAATTGTATGGCTTTGCTATTTAATAATCATGTTGTTGAATATTTTGAAACTAATTTGACTGGACGTTGCTGCCATGTTTCAAAATATTCAACAGCTTACCTGCATATATTTCTGGAAATTGATAGTCAAGAGGTTCAGAGATTGATCGATCATCTATACCATAATTGCATCCAGTCTCAATCATAATTTAAATGATTTTCAAATTTTTTCCATATTCTTTTTCAGGATTTCGACTTAGAAGAATTATGTAAATTATGTTAAATTTGTTCAATGGCCATTTAATTCATCAAAGACAAAATTTTATGACTCTACTATTTAATATACATGCTGTTGGATATTTTGAAATTAATTTGATTGGACGCTGTTGCTGCCATCATCAACCGTACCCAGTCAAATTAGTCTCAAAATATTTAACAGATAGCGTGTATAGTTTTCTGGAAATTGATTGTCAGTGAGTTCATGGATCGATGATATCGATACCAAGACGAGCGAGGTGTGGGTGGAGCTTAGCTAGTGATGGGCGGGGCATAGCTAAACCTGGAAAGGTTCATTGGATTGGAAGAAATTGCAGGCAGTAATGTCTTCCAATCCAATTATGCTCAAAATATTTAACTAAATTTTAAACAGTGTTTTTATTTTGTTTGTAAACCTTTAGTTATGTTATTTGAGCTGTACTGTAGTCGATGTTTTCACTCAGCGGATGAGTCTTGATAATTCAATTTCAATTTCTTTATTTCGATAAACTTCTTTTGAAGTATAGGAATACAACAATGAACAGTAAGTTTACAAATTAAATTATAATTATTATTATTATTATTATTATTATTATTATTATTATTAATGCAAAATGTTCAGACTCCCTCACTGTTCACCCACGCACACGTATGCGCACGCACGCACACACACAGGCACGCACGCATGCAAGCACACCCACACCATGTATCCAATGCGCTATTAATGCAACTGGGCCCTCGACGACCAACGCTCGTGGGAAAGTTGATCCTGTACATCCGTCTGGACTCACATCCCAATGAGTTGTTTCACTCATCCGGAAGTGAATCCATACGGATATATTGAATCGCCTAATCTTTCCGGAAAGCGCCTACCTGGAGAGTTGATTTATCAACATTATTATCATTTAAAACATCTGAAAATTATTTCTATAAATTTACACAATGATATCATTTTCTTCCTGTTTTGATCATTCATCAGTTGTTTCATTTTTAATGTATTTGGGTGCAGGCGAAAATACTTTTTATGAGTTGTTTACGCTCTCCAGTTATTGCAGGACACTCGAACAAGTAATGGAATTCATCCCCATTACATTATCATTACAGAGAGTACATAAGCGTTCATGCCTTGGTCTTACTTCATCATATTTGCCAACCTCAACTGGTAATTTATGATTGGAAGTTCTAAACTTGCAAAGTACTTTTGAAAAAATTTGTGGGAGTGAAATCAAATAATTTTCGAATTTGAATTCATCTTTAAATATTCTATAAGTTATACACCCTTTACTATTGAAAGGTTCGCCCCTCCACTTTTGTACAAACTTGTCAGTTAGTTTTTGCTTTATGACGAGTTTCAGTTCATCCGGGTCGCCTGGGTTTTGCTCAACCCAAACGTTAGAAAGACCTGTAGTGTCTAATAAATTTCGAATATGGGATATCCATGGGCATTAAACCTTGTTGTTTGAATACATTAGGCTCATTAAGTTATAAAGTCTATGTGCGAATTTTGATTCCTTTCCATTAATTATCCTTGCCCTTTTTTATGAGTTGTTTACGCTCTCCAGTTATGAGTCACTCGATCAAGTAATGGAATTCAATTAGGATAATAAATTCACGCTTGGTTAACTTCGCGTATGTATCATATTAGATGTGGCGTATTCAGCCGAGCAGATTAGAGATATATGTATAGGCCTATATGTTAGACATTAAAACGAATGCTGCTGAACTCATACTGTCTGTGTGATAAAAAAATCAAACTACGCTACTGTGTTTTTTGGCACCAACAAGAAAGTGTGTTCTATTCACATCACGTGGCGACAACCAAGGGATTCCTTCCGGCACAAATATGAAACTATTCGGGATATTAATAAGTAAGTAGGCCTACATTAATTCTGTCAGAAGTCCATACCGCTTCTGATTCTGTGTACCTGTGTGGTGTGATTAACAATGGGCTTTAACTGATTTCCTTTATACGTGTAGCCTATTTATTGTGTATAGTTATTTATGGCGAAAATTTGAATTTTCGCGAATATATCGATGGGTTCCGTTGCGCCGTCCGTCCGTCCGTCCACCCACCCGCTCGCTCGCCCGCCCGCCCAACCATCCGTCCGTACGTAGGTACGCCCATCTGTATGTCTGTCTGTCTGTCTGTCTGTCTGTCTGCGTCCGAACTCCGTTAAGTTTATATCTCAGGATAGGTTCACTCAAATGGGACTAAACTTGAACAAATGCTTCCATATATCAAGCGAACGGAGCACAATGATAGTAAGGTCATGATGTCACGGTTGAAGGTCACTGTGACCGTAAGCTTTTCGTTTAGCTCAACATATTGTCTTATATCTTAGGATTGGTTCAACCTATTGGGACTAAACTTGGTCACATGCTTCCTTATATCAAGGGGATATAGCACGATGCTATTGAGGTCATGACGTCAATGTTCAAGGGCACTATGAAATTGGTATAAAATCAATTTTTATGGTTAAGTTTTTGGTTTGGATCAATATATCATCTTATATCGCAGCATGGTTTCACCCTATTGGGACTGAACTTGGACACATGCTTCCTTATCTCAAAGGGATGGAGGTCAATGATACTGAGGTCATGAGCTCAAGGTTCAAGGTCACTGTGACCGTGGTATGAAACTATTTTTATGGTTATGTCTTTGGTTTGTCTCAACATAGTGTCTTATATCCCACGAGGACTTCACCCTATTGTGATTATATTTGGACACATGATTACATATATCAACCGAATGGAACACACTGAAATTGGGGTCAAAGTTAAAGGCCATCGTGACCTTGGTATAATACTATATTGTTTCCAGTTAAGTTTTTGGTTTTGTTCAACATATCGTTTTATATCTAAGGATTGCTTCATGCTATTGTGACTAAATTTGGGCACATGCATGCATACATACATCAACCAGATGCAGCATTATTCTATTGAGGCCATGAGGTCAAAGGTCTAGTTCACTGTGGCCTCAGTATAAAACTCTAATATTTTCGGTTAAATTCTTGATTTAGCTCAACATATTGTCTTATATCTCAGGATTGGTCCTCCTTATTGAATTTAACATGCTTACCTATATCAAGTAGGTGAAGTACAATGCCATTGAGGTCAAGGTCATTGTAATATTTGTCTATGATGCAGACTTTAACAGTTTGCTTAGCGCATCTGGCCTTTATTTCAAAAGTGGCAAAATTATTGGAACTATGCATCGTTAATCGTCATACAATTACCTCAACTAGGAGCAGCACAGACATCCAGACTTTTTAGGTCAAGGTCATCGTCATCTTGATACAAAGCTAAATTTGCATTTGGAAATGCAAAATGCCAAGCTTTTCGCCAATGTCCTGTCAGTCTAACACGGATGTCTCGTTCTGATATGCAATGAGATCATAATTATTGTTTGGACGACATCGGCATTTCCGTAACCGCCAACCTTTAGTGAATAATCAAATTACGAAACGCCTGAACGGGTTTATGGAATCAAACAAAATGTTCAGAATCATCACATGACCCCCTTTATACCTCAATTACCATTTCAACGAGACAGCCAATACGCCCTTTTGATACGATCTAAAGAAATATTTGCTGAGACAGAAACGGCTTCCAGTCCAATTAGTTTTAAAATGCGTTAGGAGCGCACGCCTTCGTACTAGGCACGTTTAATCTGATATTGCGATACTGAGAGATCAGAAATAGATGGACCTGATCAGTCGTTCAAATATCTGCCGTTATAATCAAATACGTCTCACGTTGTTAGCTGACGTCACAATCAAAATGACGTAATTTAGTCATATGTCTTTCTACATACATAGAAAGTGGACAGATCTTATCTAAAATGGGCGGGGTATAGTATTAATTTGAAGTCAAAGGGTAAAAAATCAAGGTCACGGGGTCACTTACTGCATCCCAAAATACAAATATTTAGCCATAAATCAGGAACGCAAGTAGATAGAACCACACATTCGGCATACACGAATACACATTTTCGTGCATAACAATGGAGTGCAAGAAGGCAGAATCACAAGATTTAGCACACACTCTTTGACAGTCCATGATTGTTTGCAGTTTGAAGTCAACCAATCAAATATCTAGGTCACGGGGGTCACTAAGTGCATTGGTAAAAGAGAACGCAAAAGGCGTGAGTCAGCATCTCCCTCGAGTGCATTGTCGTTTAAGTTAGATTAGGCCCAGGATATTCGTGATTCACGAATTATACTGATCTCACCACAACAAGCTTCCTTTCTTCATTCCACACGGAGCAGCCAGTCGTGGTATAAAAGATTTATTAGAGCTGAATAAGAATTTGTAAAAATTGTTTATTATTATTATTATTATTATTATTATTATTATTTTTATTTTTCCAAATAGAACCACAATATTGGTTGCGTGGTTGCTCAAGATCGGGCGTTGCTTGGCTTATTTTTGGAATCGTCGTCATTATCTTTGCCTCGACAATAATAAGACTGCGAGTTCTTCAAATGGGATATCCCACTATCAATTATTTATTATCGAAAAATAGCTCTGTGTTGACGCAAAAATCAGAATTAGACCAGTTGATAATTACAGCGCGCAATGTTTACAAACGGGGAAAGCCAATAATGCTCGCTTTAACTAACACCGCGTTTTTGCCCATGACATTTAATTGGCTATGCAATACCATGCGCATGCGCGGAATACATGATCATGTACTTATTCTTACAACGGATATGAACGCATCAAAATACATGACCACCATGTGGCCGGAAATAGCCACTGCGCAACTCGCCGGATTGATTGGTCTTTATGGTGATCAGACATTTGGTGAGCATGGATACAATAAATTATTATCGAGACGAACAGAAGCGGTGATGGAGCTTCTTAAGGAAGGCATGGAGGTCCTGTTGTTCGAAGCCGATGCGTTATGGCTAAAAGATCCGATACCACTTTTTCAAAATGAATCTAACTATGACATAATGGGCATTACAGTGCCAAGCGGATCAGACCAAATTGGAGGCGGGTTTCTGTATATCCGGCCAACACAAGCATCCTTGAGAGTGTGGGCAAATATGACAAGTTTCCTGACGCGCATGGACGGGAATGTTGACGGCAACAACGATGATCAAATGACGTTGTCCAGATTGTTGTTTGGTTCAAGCAGTGACGTTCGGGCAAAACGCTTTCCAGAGCAAGATTTGATGCACGGAAATTGGTACAATTATAATAAATCTGTTAAAATACAATTGAGACCATATGTTATTCAAAACAATTATATTATGACAAATAACTTTAAACAAATGAGAGTGACGCGTTTTCGTCATTGGTTTCTTACCGCACAAATGGAATGTAACCTGCAAGCCGTGGACGAGGTACTAGCGTCGGGACACGGGCTAATTGTTTGAATTGATTGGATTGATATGATTCTGACTTCACATTGAATGATGTTTGTGCGTAATATCATGGATAGAAATTTTAATTTATAAGTAGTATCAATGAGTAATTCATTAATATTAATACATATAACGAGGGAAAAGGGTCCTCTTGATACACCATCTCCTGTAGATCCAGAACAACGCAACCCTTAAACCCGCATATCAGCCATAACCGACTTCTACAGTGGTCTTGAGAAACCGAGGCAGCCATCCCACTGGTGGAATTTCAAAAATAGTCTTCTCTTGGTCTACAAATGGACCTGTCTAGCTAAGCTCCACCCATCACTAGCTAAGCTCCACCCACACCTCGCCGTGTTGGGATTGATCGATCCCCGAATGCCATAGCTATCAATTTCCTGAAAACTATACAGGGAAGCTGTTGAATATTTTGTAACTAATTTGACTGGGTGCTGTTGCTGCCTATGGCAGCAACAGCGCCCAGTCAAATTAGTTTCAAAATATTCAACAGAATATTTATTAAATAGTAAAAGCAAACAATTTGTACAACAACGCATAGACCGTCTTCAAATATGCGTTCGTGACGTACTTATCGACGTCATTCATTATGATGTCATTGTACACATCACGCAGTTCATCATGACGTCATATGATGGGGTGGGCACTCTGGAAAGGTGAATTGGAGGGTTTTTGATTTAAACATATTTTATTGTAACAATTGCACAATGGGATCGGGCACAAGTTTTTACAACTTAGATTTGCCCTCTCCCTACAGAATTATTATAAGCAGCCAATGATTGAGAACACTAAACCGAGGTGAGAGAGAAACAATAAATTAAGAGAGAGAGAGGGAGAGAGAGAGAGAGAGAGAGAGAGAGAGAGAGAGAGAGAGAGAGAGAGAGAGAGAGAGATATGTGGGGGAGAAAAACGATGTAAACAGATTTAAAAAGAATAGGAAAGAAAAGAACAGCTCCTTCAAACACTGTCATTGTCGGATAGCAGTTAGCCATTAATATAATAGATTAAACAATACGAATAATTGAATTAGCAGACCATATTCATGGTTATTCCAGACCGTCGTCATTTACCCCCGTTTACCCACCCCAACCCTTCCTCTCAACTCCCACCATGCTTTCACCAGGTCTTCTCTTCTCGTTTCTTACACGAAAAACGAAACAGAAACGAGAAATGAGACCCAGTCACCTCCAACCCCGCCCACCCCACACATTCAAAATGGCTCCACTCCTGTGTATTTAGAGGGTTAAAGGGTTAAGGTTGCAAATATCTCCGTGAACGAAGCAAATACAGCGTTCACTCAGGTATACTTATCAGACAACACAGAAAAAACCATGACGGCAACCACGTCAGGGGTGGAGTGGCGGTGGGTGTGTTTGGGGTGGGTGGGTTGCGGTGTGGGAGTGGGGTGGGTGGGGGTTACGGCGACTGCACTGAGAAGTGGAGGAAGTGTAGAATCTTGGATTCCTCCTCTACAGCTCTACCGACACGGAACTCTGGCCACACAGTCTAATACCAAATGCGGCACTTACAAATAATACAGAGTCACTTTCTGTGAGGGTGGCGGGACATCGATGGTCTATGTTCGGGCATCTTCGAATGCCGGAAAATGTGCCTGCTCAGAGGGGAGGGGTGGGGGGAGGGGTGTGGGGGGGGGGGGGTGTGTGTGTGTGTGGTAAATATCAGTTTTAGATGCGGGAATAACCATTCTTAGATGCCCTGAACGAAAATGTGTTAAACTTACTGTAATGATACGCTTATTATTATTATTATTATTATTATTATTATTATTATTATTATTATTATTATTAGAGTAGTTGCGATGCTTTGTAAACAATTCATCTGATCATAATGTGCACTACGGATTTAATTGTGTAATGCGTATTGGATTTATTACGATTATGAGAACATCATCACAAGTAAGTGTATTGTTTTATTTCTCATCATCGTTTACATAACAATCGTGGATGAAAGTATAATGGCGACTCCGGTGCTACCAGAAATGCCACTGTATTCGCCGATTTCACAGGAACAAGACAATATATATTAAATCGGAGCCAACACTAGACTAGACAATCAGAAATTTATCGGGCTATATCCATGAGGACGTGCAATAATTTATTGGTGAATTTGAATCATATTTAACCTTGATGGGAATTGACAGGACATCACAGAAAGCTGTACTCGATATAGCAGTGCGGGAGGGCGAGGCCGTGTATAGGACGATGGCTGCTCTACTGGGCGTTAGAATCGCTTGCCGTCATTTGCCATCCTGTCTAATTATCGACAGCCGTTTCTCGGTGCATACCATGCCGTTGTTTTAGTCCGTGGGCTGGAGGGGCTCACCTGGATACCACCCCCCCCCCCCCAACTAATTGACGAAATTATATTTTTCTAACAGCTTTCGATGTCCTCTTTAGGATTATGTATGTTACCATGTGATAAACTGGGACTCAATATGGTTTTTGATGGGTTATATTAGAGCTAATACCCACAGTGAAGCAGACCATATTAAGGGGTAGGGGTATTAAAAACTGAGATATCTTTTGATAGAATCATTGTAAATTAGGGATCGACCACGCAAAATGTTTCTTATAGTACCGTCTACGATTGCATATGGTTTTACATGCAAATCAGTTTTATAATGATGTCGGCAGATGTCAAAAGGTCACAAATCTTCGCGACAGCTTAAAATCTAGCAACTGTATGTTCATATCACTGACCAAGCACCGGTAAAGGAACATTCTAGTTTTAACAGCTTAAGATTGATCAAAAGGTACCATTTGACAAATATAGTGAGAAAAAGTTTACTCATTTAATAGAATATTGTTACTATGACAACTGACAGCATGGCCAATTTTTTAGAATCGATGAAAAATGCATTCATTGTAGACTAATTAAGTAGGTTTTGATAGAATCAGTTTAGGTTGGTGATCGACCACTCAAAATGTTGCTTCTAGTATCGTCCACGATTGCATATGTTTTCCATGCAAATCAGTTTCATAATGAGGTCGACAGAGGTCAAAAGGTCACAAATCTTCGCCACAGCTTAAAATCAAGCAACAGTATGTTGCTATCACTGACTAAGCACCGATAAAGGAACAATCTAGTCGTAACAGCTTAAGATTGATTAAAACGCACCATTTGACAAATATAATGTGGTAAAGTTTTCTCATATAATATAATATTGTTACTATGACAACTGACAGAACAGCCAATTTTTTAGAATCGATGAAAAAGGTAATTATTGTAAACTAAACTTGAAATGAGCATATCGTCGAATCGAAATTGTGTAAAGTAATTGCTTTACATATAGATGGATTTTATATGCTAATAAAGCAACAAATACGGCATCAGGAGTAAAAAATCAAAGAAGTAAGATGTAATGAGAAAGCATTTGATCAATAACAGAATATGCCACTGTAAAAGAGTGTCTAGGAATGTCCAAAAAGGCCTTGGAAGATGTTGGGCAGAAATATACCATAACGACCTTTGATCTAGGCGTGTGTATGAAAGCTTAGTCTATCATATGGAAAGGCCCAGACTACTACAAGGATCACATAGTTATGATTGGTACTTTTCATTTGGCATGCGCCTATATGAAAATCATATAGGAAAGAAGATGAGTGGATCTGGATTCACTGAGATTCTACTAGAATCTGGCCTGATGTCTACCGGATCTATTAACGGCGTGCTGTCTGGTAAGAATTATAGTCGGGCAATCTACTGCCACAAAGCAATGGTTGAATGTCTTGAACGATTGCTACTCTACAAATACCATTCTACGAAAGGGTCCGATTATTGGAGAAATTGCCACCAAATTCATTGGCAAAAGTAATCACATTATTGGAAATAAGAAACAAAGAGAGTTTCGGACTACAGGGTTGTGTTATAAATAATTATTGCAAGTCTGCTATTAATTATCTTTGAGTATGGCTTCCTGTAGCAAAGAATGGAACGATTTAGCTTCAAGGTGGGTGGGCGGACATATGGATGGGCGGACATATGGATGGATGGATGGGTGGGTGGTGTGGGTGGGGTGGGTGGGTGGGTGGGTGGGGGGATGGATGGATGGGTGGATGGATGGATGTGTTCTTTTGGATGCCTCTCTTATGGGCCTACAAGGTTGTGCTTGAACAATTATTGCAAGTCTGCTATCAACTATCTTTGAGTGGCTTCCTGTAGTAAAGAATGTAAGAATTTAACAGCTTGGTCGGTGTGCATTCTACCGTCCACGGTCAAAGAGAGGCCGGCATTCAGGTGCGCAATGCCACAGTCCCTAATCCACCCACCCCACCGACACAATAAAAAAACCCGCCACTTATGTGTCCTGCTACCTATAAAAATGTCCATGGAAATGTTTAAAAAGATCCACATGTTCACGGCTAAATAGCTTTGCAACGGCTGATGGCAGCGAGATACCGTTGCTATTTTCGTGGTCAGTATACAGTGTTTACCATTATGTCTAAGTTGCGTGTTGATAGATCAAGAGCTAAGACAGTTATTAATACGATTTTAAAACGTAATTTAGCGCTATAACTCTCTTAAAAATTATCAGGAAATTTTTTTAGAAATTACCAAACTTGACGGCTTAATAACTTTGCAACGGATTAAAGCAGCGTGAAGCCGTTGCGATTTTCCTGTTCAACGTACAGTACTCACTATTATGTTCAAGTTGTGTGTTAGTATCTCCATTGCTACGTTAATTATTAATACGATTTCAAAGCGTACATTAGGCGTCATAAAGCCATATCATTTATAATTCTCGGGAAAATCTTAGAAATTACCAAACTTCAAGGTGGGTGGGCGAACGTATGGATCAGATCAAACACTCGCGTTCCGAAGAGTTGTACCATAAAATGTGAATGGCATTGTATAACCTCATAAAGATGTCACGGCCACAATCGCATCCACCACTCCATCCGACTTTCCATTCATCCATCCAGCCAGCCAGCCACCCAGCCACCCCACCATCGTGCAGCTTTTAACATAATAGTAGTTCCTATACGGGAATTACAAAAATAGCAACGGCTGCTCGCTGTGATTACCCCGTTGCAAAGTTATGATGAAATTGTTTAAAAGTTCCAAAATTAAATAGATAGACATAAGTTAGGAACAAAGGGTGGCCGGGGGGGGGGGGGGGAGGGGGAGGGGAGCTGGTGGATTAGCGTTTTGCATCTCCAGCCAGATTCGGTTGTATACCCACCAACCAAGCTGTTAAATTCTTCTATTCTTTTCATTGATTATTGGAGGAAGGCGTACTCAATGAATTAATATCAATTGACTTTTAATAATTAGTCATAATACAACGCTGTAGTTCGTTATCCGCCCACCCACCAACCCACCCACCCATCCATCTATCTACCCATCCACCTATCCATCCATCCATCCATCCACTCCACACACCAGTGACACGCACCCAACTACATGCATCCGCCATTCCGTCCATCACATCAACCCATCAGGCGTATGCCTCTCCATCCGTCCTTCAATATTTTCATATAACTAACATTTCGAATCATATTAATACGTATCTTATCAAAGGAGATATCAACACATAAATTTGACATAATAGTAATTCCCATACGGGGATCACGAAAAATAGCTACGGCTTCTCATTAATCTCGATAAGATTAGCCGTTGCAAAGTTATTAAGCCGTGAAGTTGGGCAATTTTAAAAGGTTTTCCGTGAATATTAATTAGGATGATATTTTGTCGCATAACAACCGCTTTGAAATCGTAATGAATAGATACCGTGTCCACAGTGTTACGAACGTGCAACTTTAACATAATATCAATTCCTATACGGAGATCACGAAAATAGCAATGGCTTCTCGTTTGTGATCAGTCGTTGCAAAGTTATCACGCATTGAACATGTTGAAATTGTTAAATTGGGGTTAGTTGGTCGGTCGGTCGGTCGGTCGGCCGGTGGGTGGGTGGATGGATGGGTGGGTGGGTGGGTGGGTGGGTGGGTGGGTGGGTGGGTGGATGGATGGACGGGGTGACGTGATGAATGATGGGTTGGCGTGATGAATGATGGGTGGCGTGATGAATGATGGGTGGATGAATGTGTGTTTGGGTGGATGGTTGGATGGGGTAAAGAGCTGGAAGGACATACGCGATGGGTGGATGGATGGATAGATTGAGGGATGAATGGACGGGTGTGGTTGTTGGACGTGCAATTCTTTTGAAAATCTTACAATGCCATTCATATGTCAAATTTATTTGAATTTTGTTTTTAAATCACATAACTGAGTGATGTCTTCGGAATTCGAGTGCTGATCCTTGAAAGAATCATAAACATTGGTATTAGATACTTCATTTCTTCAGTTAATTAGATAATGAATTTTGAAATTTTTTATTAAATTGACATTTGTGGATGACTACATGCAAATATCTTCGCGCATGGTTGATTTAGGTCGGATAAGGGGCGCCTGTTTGTATTTCCACACTGACCACGATTGCGTGCTGATATGGCTTTGTTAAAGGGATCAGCAAATCAGCAGGCATAATTGGAGCTGGTCAGTCAGTGCGCAGGTTTGGGTAGACCCTGTTCAATAGTTCAGTTCATTTGGGAAATCCCTGACAAAAGTAGAAACGGACTTGTGTGTGAACTATGATGTATTGTCGAGCAGGAATGATATTAGGATGCTGTTGTTGGTCCAGATGTTGTAGGTGTTGGTGTTACATGCGTGCATAGGCTAGAGTGGATCAAATCGATATATGAAATTAATACAGTTTTGAGCCTGGCGTCAATGGGACCTATTTAACAGGGACACGAACTATATGCCAATCAAATCAATCAAATCAATTAATACTTCATCATTCTATGATACCGAATTGACTTCTTGAAAATTCTCTTAAATTTCCTGAGTATTGCTTTATCAGTGTTCAATTTTCTAAGAGATCGAATTGTATTCGAAACCGATTTATCCCTCAAGGTCGGCAGAGTTTGGTAAGTTACTAATTATACTATTTTTAACTGTTTGTATCTGTTTATCTTTAACGCCTTAAATATGTTGGTCTCCAGTCAACTCGTCCTAAATACATCCCGTCCTAAGTCCAACAATTTCGGGTCAATCTACTCTAAAAAATTACGGGAAAATGTTAAAACTTTCACATGTTCAAGGCTTAATAACTCGACAACGGCTTATCTCAGCGAGAAGCCGTTGCTATTTTCGTGTTCACCATGCATTATTTACCATTATGTCAAAGTTGCGTGTTGATATATCAAAAGATAAGGTAATTATTAATACGATTTCAAAACGTAATTTAGTGACAAAGTTATCTATCTTAAAATTCTCGGAAAAAACTTACTGATCTTGAAGGCTTAATAATAACTTTGCAACTGCTTAGCCCTTTCACCGACAAATACCTGAAAAAGTACATTCTTTATGATACAAAATGTATTTTGTTGAATAGTTTGAAATTATTCAGTTAAATTAATTTCAAAATATTCAACAGTTTCCCTACATGGTTGCATTGAAAATGAGATAAAGGGAATTCATCAGTGAAAGGGTTAACTGGCACACATTAATTACTGGAGACCTCTCTCTCTCTCCCTCCCCCACCATCCTCTCTCTCTCTCTCTCTCTCTCTCTCTCTCTCTCTCCTCTCTCTCTCTCTCTCTCGGCTCCCTCCCAATCTCCATCCCTCTCTCCACCCTCTCTCTCCATGCAAAAGGTCAAGTAGTGATCCTAGAAGCTAACAGTCCCAACTGACTAAGGGGAGATAACTCCAAATTGTGAGTTGAATTGTTAGAGATCACGAGGAGTTGCCTCCCTTGTTATTACATTCACTGCTACACGAAAAAGAGTTAATAAAATTTATATCTCGACAACCATGCAGGATATTTGAATTCTGTAAACGGATTCAGAATGTAGACGGCGCTCCGAATCAGGCAGGCCTCTCTCTCGCCCCTCCACCGCCCTTACTTCGCGCTCGCTCTCTCCCTCCCTCCCCCCACCCTGCCTGCCTGCATGCCTGCCTGCCTGCCTGCCTGCCTGCTCTCTCTCTCTCTCTCTCTCTTCTCTCTCTCTCTCTCTCTCTCTCTCTCTCTCTCTCTCTCTCTCTCTCCCATGATACACAATTTATCCTGTTGAACATTTAGAAATTAATTTGACTGGAAGCTGTTGCCCAATATTATTTGACCTATGGCACAACAGTGCCAGAGGAGTTGCATTACAATCAATTGTATGACCTTTTGACTCCATCCCCCAACACCTGGGGCCGGACCAAATGGGCATGTGCTCATCCACTCCACGTTGATATGGGTAACTCACATACCAAATGTGGTTGAATTCCGTCCAACGGTTTCGGAGGAGATGCATTACAATCAATTTCCGCAGGTTAAAATTTGACCGTTTGACCCCTTCCATACCCCCTGGGTTGGGTGGGGGGTCGAAACCAAATTTAAATGGCATTATGCCCTCTGCAATCATATAGGTAACTAAGATCTCAAATTTGGTTGTGTTCTGTCTAATGATTTCAGAGGAGTTGCGTTACAACTGATCTGACCTTTTGACCCTGCCATGCCCCCAGGGGATGGAGCCAAATCTAAATATCGTCATGGAATCATATGGGTAACCCATGTACCAAATTTGATTTAATTCCACCGAAAGGTTTGGGAGGAGATAGCGCGATGGACGGATGGACAGACGAATGGGCGGATGGACAAATCGACAGACGGACAGATGGACGGAGGCGATTACAATATCCCCAACATTTTATTAGAACGTGGGGATAATAAGTGCAAGTTTTATATTGGCATTCATAAGTTCATGGGTTAACAGTCCCATGGTCAACTTGCATTAAATGACAATTAAATCCCTATCACATTAATCCACATGAGACACGTTCAAAAGTGCCAAATCTGAGCTCGTGCGATGAAACAACTTATAGGAAGACATTTTCACCTTCAAAATCCTTCAAATCAAAAGTTCAAAATGGCCACCAAAACGCTCAGATTTGATTGGCACAGGCGGCTATGCCATAATAGCTATTAAGCCACCTTTAGTTAGCTTGAGTAGCATTCGTGAGTGGCCATGATTGGAACTCTTAAATATATCATCCTCGCATGTTTCGAACGTAGGCCTATTAAAGACAACATTTTAATCACAATTTCTATCATTTATGTGATAGGTCACCCATGATATTTTTCGCAAAAAAGTGAGGTAAACCTTAATTGTTTAGCTGAATTACTCTGGCCAGATTGATCGCCCTTGTTATCAAGATAGTTCTGATAGGTCTCCCATAACTTATCCAATGGTTAGCTGTGCATATAAATCATGGAAGTTAGTTTGCTAATGTTATGATTTCCCTGCTTTGGGAAGATAATAATAGGTTAATTATTTACATTAAAATGTTTCTAAAGGTGGTCTGTTACGACCTGTCATGCCTGTGCTTTAAGATGCCACAGGTGTCACAATAACCACAAATAGCAATGTTTTTAGAAGCATCACCAATAAGACTCAAGTGGTCCCCCCTAGATAGGTATTCTAATGCAGTAGGCTAATTAAGTGCGTAGATGTATGGTCCTATACTGTAATAGCAATGGGTTTGAGAACCACCACTCAAGCGGTTCACTTACAGAGGTGGTCATAGAACGTAATTGAGCGCTAATCACTAAGAACCACCGTCATCATACATCAGCATCTCTGCCTTAACGAAAATTGGTACTGTCTCTAAGAGCAGTGTTTTTGAGAATCGCCATCAATAAAATTCATGTGGTGCACTTCCATAATATTCAATATTTTCCTGGGTTTTTTTTTACAAGTATCACATTCAACTGCACTATGCAAGCGTATTAATAATTACATAATTAATAGAAATAGCAACGCAAAACTCGAGTTTCTTAGTATTTCATAATCTATGAACACCACCCATGCAACAGAAAGCGGTTGCTAGTGGCCGTTGAAACATTATTAATGCTGGAACATACTGATCTTTTCCTTAATTACCGCTAATTTTTACAAGTTGCATGTGCCAAGCACGCTATGTAATCCTATTAATAATTAATGTACTAGTAACAACTGTAACACATATCTCAGATGTCTTAGTATGTGTAAACCTCTGAATACGACCCTTGCAACAGAAAGCTCTTGCTACTGGTCGTTGCAAAGTTATTAAGGCTGAAACAGTGATTTATCCAAATATTCCCAGAATTTATGCAAGTTTCGCGTTCAAATGTCGCTACGCGTTTTGTAAATGTATTAATTTTTCATCAACTAGCAGCAATAGCAACATGCAACCGATATCGTTTAGTATTTCATGGCTTCAGAACAGGACCGTTACAACAAAAACATGTTGCAGTTAGCAATTGTAGACGTATTAGGGCTGGAACATAATGATATATTCTATATCATCACATATTTGACTCTATTTCCTCCGTCCCTTCAACTACCCGCCCCCTCCACATTCCCACCCCCTCTCTCTCTCTCTCTCTCTCTCTCTCTCTCTCTCTCTCTCTCCTCCCTCTCCCTCTCACTCGTTTCAACCGTATATATGCATGGTGGTTATCAATAAAACTCAAGTGGTCTACCTTAGATAGGTAGTTCTATGCATTAGGCTAAATAATCGCTTAGATGGGTGGTCCTATACAGGAATAGCAATGTGTTTTTAGAGTCACAACTCAAGTGGTCCCCATAGATAGGTGGTCATATGCAATAATTTTGCTGCTAATAGTTAAGAACCAATCAACACTAGCTATGTTTTTTTAAAACAACCCTTAATAAAGGTCAAGTGGTGCTATACGGCAATTGACCGCTAATGCTTAAAAACCACCATCAACATACATCAGCATCTATGTTTTAGTGAACGCTGTTGCTGCCTTGTTTTCATTGACTAAACTTGCTCAATAAAGGTGTAAATGTCAGCATATATTGTAGTACTTTTTCCACTACATTTGTAATAGTTATCCACATACAAAGCACGTGCGCACTGCAAGTGTGTGTTCAGGGGGTGTGGTGGGGGTCGGAGGAGGGGTTGTGACATCTGTGTGGACACAATGCAAATAATTTGTCCGCCATGCGATGCATAATAAATAGCATTGTATTCACTCAGAGGCCAATTGCCTATTGGGTAATACATCTATCTATCTAGCTAACTCTTACACACTTAAGCTGGCCAAAACGGCTTCTGCGGTAGTCTTGGAAAATGTCCGTTTGCATACCAAGAGAAGACTATTTTTGAAACATTATCCTCTCTCTCTCCACCCTCTCTCCCCTCCGTCTCCCGCCCCCCCCCACCCCACCACCCCTTCTCCCTTCCCTCAATCCCTCCCTCGCTCCCGCCATCCTCTCCCGCCCTCCCTCAATGCCGCCCCTCTCTGCGTTATAGTATAATGTGATCCTATTGTATGATGGACACCAGATGGAATGGTACCGAGTACAAAATGCATGCAGCAACATCAGCTAATACGTTGATATATGTGTATGATTTCGCAACGTTAAAATGAACAGCCTTGCGTATTTAAAATGTCATGATATTTGATTGCAGATTTAAAAATACCCAATTTGTCCTACCCTTTAAACAGCGCAGATTGGACCTCTAAAAATAATGCCGGTGTTTTGGGCTAAGTTTTTGCAACATAATTCAGCAATGAAGTGATCATAGGTACATAATTAATTACTATCATTGACTATATAAATTCCAATCTACGGCACAATTGGGACAAAATTGTACCATCGGCTTTGAGTTCTCTCACTAATATAGATTGTCCAAGCGTGGAGGAATATCAGCCTCAGCGCTTACGCTACAACCCCGCCAAATTGGGCATGGCGCTGAATAGACAAAGAACAAGGACAAGTATTTAAAACTTAATTTAGGCTACACCTCTTGCACGGGGCGTGACCTAGCTCTCAAACAAGGAAAAGTTGGAGATATCGCCCTATCTATAAAACTAACCTTTAGTTAGCTTGAGTTGCATTCGTGAGTGGCCATGATTGGAACCCTTAAATATACCATCCTCGTAGGTTTCGAATCTAGGCCAATTAAAGATAACATTTTAATTACAATTTCTATCATTTATGTGATAGGTCACGGTCGTATTTTTCGCTAAAAAGTGAGGTAAATTTTAATTGTTCAGTAGAATTACTCTGGTCAGATTGATCTCCCTTGTTATCAAGATAACTCTGATAGGTCTCCCATAACTTATCCAATAGTGTACTGCGCATATGAATCATGGAAGTTAGTTTGCTAATGTTATGATTTCCCTGTTTTGGATGATAATAATAGGTTAATTAATCACATTAAAATGTTTCCAAAGGTGGTCTGTTACGACGTGTCATGCCTGTGGTTTAAGATGCAACATGTTTCACAATAACCACAAATAGCAATGTTTTTAGAAGAATCACCAATAAGACTCAAGTGGTCCACCTTAGATAGGTAGTCTAATGCAGTAGGCTAATTAAGTGCGTAGATGTATGGTCCTATACTGTAATAGCATTGAGTTTGAGAACAACCACTCAAGCGGTTTACTTACAGGGGTGGTCATAGAACGTAATTGAGTGCTAGTCTCTAAGAACCACCATCAGCATACATCAGCATCTCTGTCTTAGCAAAAATTGTTTCTGTCTCTAAGAGCAGTGTTTCTGAGAATCGCCATCAATAAAATTCAAGTGGTCCACTTCCATATTATTCAATATTTTCCTGTATTACATTTAACGCACTATGCAAGCGTATTAATAATTAATTAACTAATAGCAATAGCAACGCAAAACTCGAGCTCCTTAGTATTTCATAATCTATGAACACCACCCATACAACAGAAAGCAGTTCTAGTGGCCGTTGAAACATTATTAAAGCTGGAACATAGCGATCTTTTCCTTAATTTCCACTAATTTATACAAGTTTCATGTGCCAAGCACGCTATGTAATCCTATTAATAATTAATGAACTAGCAACAACTGTAACACATATCTCAGATGTCTTAGTATGTGTAAACCTCTGAATACGACCCTTGCAACAGAAACCTCTTGCTACTGGTCGTTGCAAAGTTATTAAGACTGAAACGTAGTGATTTATCCAAATTTCCCAGAATTTATGCACGTTTCGCGTTCAAATGTCGCTATGCGTTATGTAACTGTATTAATTTTTCATCAACTAGCAGCAATAGCAACATGCAAACGATATCGTTTAGTATTTCATAGCTTCAGAACAGGACAGTTACAACAAACACATGTTGCAATTCGCCATTGTAGACGTATTAGGGCTGGAACATAATGAGATATTACATATCATCACATAGTTGATGCAACGCTATCCCCCTCGTCCCTTTAACTACCACCCCCCCCTCCACCTCCCCCCTCTCCTCCCTCTCCTTTCAACCGTATATATGCATGGTGGTTATCAATAAAATTCAAGTGGTCTACCTTAGATAGGTAGTCCTATGCATTAGGCTAAATAATCGCTTAGATGGGTGGTCCTATACAGGAATAGCAATGTGTTTTTAGAGTCACAACTCAAGTGGTCCCCTTAGATAGGTGGTCATATGCAATAATTTTGCCGCTAATAGTTACGAAACAATCAACAATAGCTATGTTTTTAAAACAACCCTTAATAAAGGTCACGTGATCCTATACGGCAATTGACCGCTAATACTTAAAAACCACCATCAACATACATCAACATCTATGTTTTAGTGAACGCTGTTGCTGCCTTCAATAACAATGTTTTCATTGACTAAACTTGGTCAATAAAGGAGTAAATGTCAGCATATATCATAGTACTTTTTCCACCACATTTGTAATAGTTATCCACATACAAAGCATGCGCACACTCCAAGTGTGTGTTCAAGGGGTGGGGGGGGGGGTGTCGGAGGAGGGGGTTGCGACATCTGTGTGGACACAATGCAAATAATTTGTCCGCCATGCAATGCATAATAAATAGCATTGTATTCACTCAAAGGTCAATTGCCTATTGTGTAATAACTCTATCTAGCTAACTCTTTAACGCTTAAGCTGACCAAAACGGCTTCTGTGGTAGTATCATATGCTGGGCCTTCAATAGTTCATTCAAGGCAAATTGCTTTGTTCCAATAAATAATGAAATTAAGAATCAGATAGAAGGAATAAGGAAAGAAGAGATTATACAGAGCAGACGAATTATACATAGTGCCAGTGCGTGTTAACTGTTCTCTATAGTGATTAGTTTGGGTAAAAGACAGGGTCCTAAAAGTGTACTAAATCATACAGTGATCACATTAAACTCTCAGTAATGGGAGAAGTTGGTCCAAACTAATGCGAAAACTGTCAGATTTCGTACTGGAATAGAACTGAAGCTTGATGCATGGATGCTATGTGGTATAAAAGTCCAATTACTGGTTTCGATTCTATCAGATTTGCAATTACAAAAATCCATGCATACTATTCAGTTTGACAGTTCCAATTTGTTATCCAGGCTGAGACACTATGATAAACAGGAATAAAATGTGACCTAGGCTGGATCTGATTATGACGTAGGTGGAATTCATTGAACACGTGTCCAGAAGTCAATAATGGTCACGTGAAGGTCCAGAAACCTTTATAAAGGGAAAAGCACCCACTTGGAGCATTCCGTTTTTGATCATTCTTGGAATCATTTGTCATTCTCGTTATAAGTTTTGGACTTAGAAACAATAAGATTCAGAATCATTTGTTTAAAAGAAATATAAGTCTTTCATGAGGTCTCGTGTTGGATAATGAATTGTACTGAAATATAAAGATAATATTGACAAGAATTAAGAGAAAGTGTTATAAGACATTTGCTTAGGAAATTAATTAATTGAGAAGGAAAGTTTAGATGTTAAATAATAAATATTTGATAAAAGAGAATAATTCACCTTAAATTATAAACTGTGGAATGAAGATCTCCTGCAATAATGATTAATAAAAATTAGATAAGTGACCCCACATTGTCTCAAAGTTGTGATTTAGCTTAATTCGTTCAGAGAATAAGAACCACTGAATATTGAAACTTAACGGACAGCATTGTGTTTTGAGAGATTATCATCCAGCTTGAGGGTGGATCGATCCCCCAGATCCACAACCCAAATGGTGATAAAGTGGTGGAGTATCTTTGGGTACAATTCTCAGACAATTTCTGCAAGTTTTGTGCAAGTATTCAGTGGTAATATCTTCAGATCCAGCAATCCGGTAAGAGATTTAATTAATGAAAATGAGCATGAACAAAAACTGATCGATACTGATATCTTAGAGCCAGCTTGGAATGCTATCTGCTTGACCTGAGCTATGCACGCGCATAATACAAACAATTTGGCTACAGCACATGTATTGATTTTCTTGAAGTGATTGCGCATAATAGAGCTGTTAATATGATTAGGAAAACGAACAAAAAAGAACCTTATTAGATTAAAATATTCAACCAATTTTAAATCAATCAATCTACACCATAAAAATGGTGACATTACGAATATTATTGACTTTGGATAGAAGAGAGATAAAAATTACTTAGGCAACGGCTGCATGAACTTATTTAATACAGCCATGAAGTATGATGGACAACACAGTTCATCCACAAAATGCTAACTATGATACCAGAAACTGGGCAAAAATTACAAGGGCAATTAATAAATAATAATAATAATAATAATAAGTACATTTATAAAGCGCTGAATCCATGACAATGCGTGCTCTAAGCGCTAGTGCGTGTAGCTATATCTACTGAGAATATGCTCGTTTGAAAAGGGTGGTTTTCAGTTGTGATTTGAAAATATCTAATGATGCTGAGTTTTTTAGACTAAGTGGTAGATTGTTCCACTCGGTGGGAGCTGCATAAGCGAAAGTTTTGTGGCCATATGTAGTAGAATTTACTTTTGGGACGTTTAGCAGCATCTGATTGACAGATCTGAGTGATCGACCAGGCGAATAGGGTTGTACTAGTTCAGTTAAGTATGCAGGGGCAGTACCGGAAACACATTGGTAAGTCAAGCATAAAATTTTGAAAGTGATTCTCTGCTCGATCGGGAGCCAATGCAAATTCTGTAAGACAGGGGTTATGTGATCATACTTTCGGCGGAGTGATATGATTCTAGCAGCGGTATTTTGTACAATCTGTAGCTTATGAATAAGTTGTTTTGGTGCACCAATAAGCAAGCTGTTACAATAATCAAGTCTTGACGATATTAACGCCAGTATAAGCATGATTGTAGCCTCCTTCGTAATATACCGTCTGATGCAACCAATATTACGTAGCTGGTACGAGCACACTTTGCAGAGATGGTTAACATGCTTTTCCATGGTCAGTTCATTATCAAGCATTACCCCTAGATCTTTCACCACAGGTGACAGATTTATTTGGCTTGTTCCAACAGTGATGCATGTCAAGTCTGATTTAGCGCGCCTAATCACCGGACCAACTAGCATGGCCTCCGTTTTGTCATCATTTAGCTTCAACATATTCAATGTCATCCAGGATTTAATGTCCGAACAGCAGTCATTTAGTTGATCTGTTGCCATACTTGCGGCTGATACTGATGGTATAAAACTGTTGATGAGCTGCGTGTCATCGGCGTAGAAATGGCGTTGGATTTTGTGGTTCTCGATTTTCTGTCCATGTTGCCGTGTGTATAGCGTAAATAATACTGGACCCAAAATCGATCCTTGCGGCACACCACACGTGAGCTTGATCGGTTCGGAGAATGATCCGTTTACGCAGACTGACTGATATCTCTCGGATAGATACGATTCAAACCAGTTCCATACTGGGCCATCTAATCCAAATGTATGACGCAATTGTGATAAAAGTATCTGATGGTCAATAGTGTCGAATGCGGCACTCAAATCTAACAATAGCAGCAGGGAAACATTACCTTTGTCAACAGCACTGCGAATATCATTTACAACCCTTAGAAGGGCTGTTTCGGTGCTATGGTATTGTCGGTATGCGGACTGAAATGGCTCATATAAATCACATTTTCGTAAATGGACTGACAGTCTTTTAAGTACCCCCGCCTTTTCGACAAGTTTTGACATGAAAGGTAAGTTCGAAACCGGTCTATAGTTATTCAAGGTATCGTGGTCCAGGCCATTCTTTTTCAGTAGTGGTTTGACAATAGCCCGTTTGAATGACGCTGGCATAGTCCCGGACATTAGACCAGAATTAACCATCATGGTAATCGACGGAAGCAGGAGGTCCGTGTATTTTAGCACAAGTTTGGTAGGGATAGGATCCAATGTACAGAAGGTTGGCTTGAGCTCGTTTAAAAGGGTCAATACATCATTTTCTGAAAACTGAAGAAAGTAATCGAGGCCTTTGCCATTGAAGACAGGATGGTCATCGTGAGGAACAGTAGTATTTTGGGACTGGTGCAATTGTGTGCGAATGTCCGAGGAATGATGAATTGATGAGAAATGTGATGGTATTCAAGTAGAACTTCATAATAGCATTAGTGGATTATCAAATAGGATTAATATGGATAGAGCAATGCCTCTTCACGGATGGGCAAATGAAAATGCGGACTCGTACATAAAAAGATTTAACCATTATGCAGCACTAAAACAATGGAACGATCAACAAAAGATAGATCATTTTTGTTTATTAATGAAAGACTCTGCTCAAACATTGGTGGATTTACTTCCTAAGACAGAAATTACATCATTTCAGATTCTTTGTGACTGCTTTTTGGAACGGTTTAAGCCACATTCATCAAACCGATGGATTCAGATAGAAGCTTTTTCTGGTAGAAAACAATTGCCTAGTGAAACAGTAGAAGACTATTTAACAGAACTGCAAAGATTAGGAGCCATGTTAGATAGATCAAATGACCTAATCCTGGAGTGTTTTATCAGAGGACTAAAGCCTCATCTACATAATTATGTTATGCTAAAAAATCCACAGAACTTGACAGAGGCACAGATTTGGCTAGAACGGCGCAGGCAGTAGGGCTACAGCAGACAAATAGTGAAGACATAATCTCTATGCTTGAAGAGATCAAATCAGAATTAGCTAAATTACCGACACGTGTACACACGATTAGCAATATACAAACTAGGAGAACACCACCGCCATCACCCACATTTAAACCAAGAGTTAATTTTAATACGAGAGAAAATGTACAGAATCAATATCAAGGCTCATGTTACACCCAGACAGTTAATGGCAATACAGGCATGCAATTACAGAAAACACGACAGCTTTCTTGTTACCGTTGTGGAGGTGAATACAATAACAGACATGTGTGTCCAGCTTTGAGGCTAAAATGTAACTATTGTCAAAGGATCGGACATTTTGCACGTGTTTGCAGGCAGAGGGGTAGAAGCAATCCAACTCCATAGGGACACGGGCCTCACCTGATTGAACAGAAAACTAAAGCATCCAAACAGGGAGGCCAACTTCTGGAAAATTTGAAATTATGTATCCACTTAAAAATTATAAGAATGACACAAAACAAATTTCTGAAATTCCAGTCTATATAAGCTCTCTTTCCTCCCATAATCATGTCAAAATTTCTGGGAATAACCACAGTATGAATGCTTTGGTTGACACAGGTGCTATTATCTCTTGCATGAATTACGATACATATCGAAAAATGAAACTAAATAAAATATTTCCTTTGACAAGTGCAAAAATACCTTGGGTTCAGGGAGTGGATGGATCACAAATTAAAGTTAAGGGTATTGTAAGTCTACCTGTTTACATAGGTGGCATTACTCTTGTTCAAGACTTCCATGTGATTCCAAACTGTGCTTATCCAATAATTTTCGGCATAGACTTTTTACAAACACAAAAGGCTACTATTGATTTTACTCATAATACATTGCTTTTACAAGATGGGATGTCAACATGTTATTTACTGTCACAAGATGCACCTAAATTATCCCTTTTAAAAATCAAAAAGTCTATCACGGTACCCAAAAACCCCATATTGCAGATGGCGATTCCAGTGCAGCATAAATGTTCAGCCAAGATAATGCTACTAGAACCATTGGATAGCTTGCGTGAGGAAAAATCAATATTGGTTCCACGCGTGGTGTTGTCTGGCGAGCAGGAGACCTTGTGCTTGCATTCCTACAATTACACTGATTCACATGTTGTATTGGACATGGGGACTCCCATTGCTAGGCTCTCTCGGCTGTCTGCAGAGATGGTTATTGATTTTTCTCCCTCAGCAGCTACACAGAATACTTCACAAAATGAGACTAGTTTCATAGCTGCTGTGGACACTGAATGGACATCTGAAAATATGAAACTTGCATTGGATCTTGGATTTGATTTACAAGGGGCTGATATAACAGATAGTCAAAAACAGCAATTGCTAATGTTATTAGGACAATATCATGATATTTTTGCAATGAAACTGACTGAATTGAGCTTGGCTAAGGTCCCAGCACATAAGATAGAAACTTATGATGAGATTCCAGTCTGAATACGATACTACCGGTCGAAACCTGTGATGCGAGAGATTATTGATCAGCAAATAGACGAGCTATTACAAGCCTGGATAGTGGAGCCTAGTGATAGTGAATGGGAATCACCTGTTGTTATGGTACGGAAACCAGACAAGTCATTTCGTCTATGTCTCGATTTTCGAAACTTGAACAAAAAGACAATACAATCTACATTCAGCATACCACATTTTGATACTATAACAGATCAGATAGCTGTTTCTCATGCACAGATTTTCAGCACTTTAGATGTTACATCCAGGTTTTTTCAGGTTCCATTGGATCCTAGTACTGCGCACAAGACCTCTTTTCAAAGTGAAAAGTTTGGCAATCTGCAATTCCGTGGGATTCCATTTGGGTTGAAGAATGCTAGTTTCTGCTTTCAAAGGGTTATAACAGAACTGTTAAAAGGTATCACTTGGGATTATGCCATGGCGTACATCGATGACATAATTGTTTTTAGTCCAGATTTTGAGACTCACCTTCAACATTTGGAAAATGTGTTTGAAAGATTCAGGTCTGTCAATCTAAAATTAAAGCCTTCAAAATGTCATTTTGCACGTGCATCCATTAGTTATCTAGGTCATATATTAACTCCACAGTGTATACAAGTTAATCCTGAGAATACAGAAGTCTTAAGAACTTACCCTAGACCCAAATCAATTTATTGGCTTGGCCTCATTTTATAGGTCGTTTGTACCAAATTTTGCTGACATAGCTAGTCCTCTTAACACCTTGCTTCGTAAAGATATAAAATTTCATTGGGATGAGAAATGCGAAGAATCTTTTAAGGCGATAATACAGGCCTTGCTATCTCCACCTGTATTAAGATACCCAGATTTTAAAAGACTTTTCTCTATATATACAGATGCAAGTGGAACTGCTTTGGGTTATATTTTGGGACAGCGGGATGATGATTGTAAGGAGTATGTCATTAGCTATGGAGGGAGATCTCTATCTGATGCGGAAAGGAAATATTGTATATCTGAACGAGAGATGCTTGCTGTAATTGCTGGTATCAGGAAATATAGAGAGTACTTGTTGCATGCAAAATTATATATATACACAGATCATGCTGCATTAAAGTGGTTATATGCTACAAAAGACACTAGTTGTTGTCTGGGAAGATGGCCATTATATCTTCAACAATATGATTATGAAATCATATATAAATCAGGAAGAAAACATGAAAATGCTGACACTTTAAGTAGACGTCCATACCCAATGACAGATGACATCACAAAAATTCGATCTGATGCTGAGCCAGATGATGTATCACCAGCTATAAATGCTATAGCACTGACTGAGAAAGAATATTCAAATATAACACCTATTCAACATGTAACAGAAATATTAGCTATCAATCAAGATGCTGTGACAGTGGCTCAGAAGGCTGATTCTGATTTTTCTATAATAATTGACTATATGCAAGATAGAAGTCTTCCGGAGGATGAGAAAATTGCCAGACGAGTCATGCTAGAAACTCAGGATTACATAATCGACCAGGGTGTACTTTACCATTTATATTATCCGAGATCAAAGGGTAGTAGAGCTGAGAGGTTGATTAAGCAATTAGCAGTTCTGCATACATTACATGATGATATACTTCTTTCATATCATGATAGCCTTCTGGCAGGTGGTCATCAGGGGATTGAACGGTGTTTTCAAACAATAAGGCAGAAATATTTCTGGCCGACTATGTACCGTGATATCCAATATTATGTGAAATCTTGCATAATATGTCAACAAACGAAACGTCAGGCACATGCTAAACCAGCTCCATTACACCCACTTCCAGTGCGAGATATATTTGACACCTGGCACCTCGATATCCTTGGTCCATTTCGTCAGGATCCTCAAGGGAATCGTTATTTATTGGTTTGTGTAGAATCTTATAGTAGGTGGCCAGAAGTTTTCCCCATACGTAATATGGAAACCACAACAATAGCAGACATTTTTTATAAAGACATAATTTGCAGGTATGGTGCTCCATCTTATCTGATAACGGATCGAGGCTTGTCATTTCTTTCTAAATTGATGACTGATTTGTGCAATATCTTTGCGATAACAAAGGTAAATACAAGTTCTTATCACCAACAAACAAATGCTGCTGTGGAACGGATGAATGGAGTTATTTCCAAAACGCTACGTGCGTATTGCTCACCTGATCAGGAGGATTGGGCAGCTCTTGTACCAGCTATATTATCTGCATATAGATTTAGCCCTGCCACTCAAAGTAGTTTATATAGTCCTTTCTATTTAATGTTTGGACGTGAGTGCAGACTGCCTATCGATGTTGCGTTAATACCCACAACCCCACCAGTGAATCCACATGCACAATTAGAATCAATCATGAATAATTTAGAAATAACTCGAACAATAGCAAAGGAAAATTTCATGGAGGCACAAAAGAAGTACAAAGCATATTATGATAGGAACACAGGTACACCTCAGTATAGTGTTGGGCAGAAGGTATGGCTTCTTTGCTCGCATACTAAACCTGGGTTGTCTAGAAAATTGACATACAAGTACATAGGTCCATATTACATATGCACACATCAGGGCAATGTTACATATAGGATACGTAAATGTATTGATAACTCTCTGGTGCAATCATATGTACATGCTAATCGCCTCCGACCTTATGTTGATCCGAAACTAAGGCCTACAAATCCGCCATTGGAGTACAAACAATCTGAAGAAGAACTTAATCCTGAATTAATTCAAGCTCATCCAGAAGAAGAGGAAGGATCGACTGCTACTGATGGAGTATTGGAAGACAAACTTGACACTCCTTCTCCACCGATAGACATTCAGGTGCAAGATACTGACGTGCCTGAATTGGATGGCTCAACAGAGGAGATACATCCATCTGAATATGACACACCTGTAACTCATGAAGTTGACAGGATCATGACATGTAGAAATGTACGTGGAAAGAAGTACTATAAGATCAGATGGAAAAATAAAACGTCACCACCTACATGGCACTTGGCAGATACATTGCCTGGCCAGCTAAATAGAGAATTTCATGCATCACGCACACATACTGGTCACGTAAGACGTAGAAGGTAGTACATGCGCATTGTAATGATTAACCCACACCGGCACTAATAACATTTAGCTATATATGATATCTATATGGCTATTTCATGTATCTTTCACAGGTCTTCTCTTCCTACTACTATGAATTTGATTATAATTTATCCTCGGCTTATCTCCATCTTTTCTATACAATTTTATTTCATTTCTATTACAGACATGTGTATCATGCTATCTCACATGTCCCTAGTGTTGGTGAGCATTGCATTGGCGATAGGTAGACCACACAGAGAAATTAAACAAAGGATTAATTTCGGTGTCATATTTAATAAGATTGCATTGATGGACATTTCTGAACAAAGTTGGTTACACTCTTTTGAAATGAAGTTGCCTGATGCATCGATACATCCAATTACATACGAACATCCATGTGAGCTCTTACCATCTGCACAAAGACAAAATGCCAGTAATCATACTTACTGTATTCAAGCTGGCATTGTTTTTGATTACATTTCTACATTACGTGCGTCTATACTTACTGATGTTAGGGAATCTATGGAAAGATTAAAGACGACCTTGCCACAAGATGTAGCTCATTCTACTGATTCAAGGACACGTCGAGCAATCATTCCGTTTGTTGCGACAATTGCTAAACATCTTTTTGGAATTGCTACAACATCAGATGTTCAACGGGTTGCTACACATGTAAATAAGATTATACAGCATATGAGATCCAGCAATAAGAATTTTAAGATACATGAATTACATATGTCGTCTTTCATAGCTGCTAAAAATGATAGATTTCGAAATCATATGAAAGCTATAAATGACAATCATCGTAGCTTAAAATATGTGCAGAAGACAATAACAAACATTTCTGTAGCTTTGCAGATGCAATGGTTAACGATGACTCGCTTTATGGCCGATGTTTTGCACAGTGCTATCCATATCAAAAGTGTACTTCAAGAATTCTTACTGGCGGTTAATGAGCTTGCACATCATCGTTTGTCACCTACACTGGTCCCTCCAATGCTTTTGCAAGAGACATTAAGGAACATACAGAAGGAATTGATGGACAAACACCCTAAATTTCGTCTTGCACACCTTGATACTGGATATTATTATATCAATCAATATGTCGACGCCTATCTACATGGGGATTCAGTTATTTTACAATTACACATACCGCTTACACACCATGTCAACCTTTTTACTGTTTACCAAGTAAATATACATCCCGTACCTTTAAGTGATGCTATTTCTCATACCACTGAGTTGGTAGGTCTTCCTGATTATTTTGCCATAAACAATGACAGTTATTTGACATCTTCTGAGTACACTTTGTGTACTGGTAAGCTATTTCTTACATGTCCAAATATTGCAGCTACTATGTCTTTGAATAAACCATCATGCTTGTCGGCTATATATCAAAATGATCTAGGTCAAGCACATAAGCTGTGCGAGTTCAAACTAAAACCCGAGCAATACACGACCATATGTTGTTCAAATTGCACCTGCTACTATTCTAATGTCAAATATTAGTACTGCTGTACTGTCATGTGACAAGAAGGTAAATGACATAGGAGGGTGTGCATTTTGTGTTATACAGTTGCCTTGTTCATGCAGTTTGTTAACCAATGGTTATTACATTCCGTCTAGTCTCACAAACTGTTATGATCTAGATGGTACTGTTACAAAGTCATATGGGGTGAACCTGTGTCTTCTATTACATTTCTTTTCACCTAGTAATCTTTCACACCTTCTGGGTGATACACTTCATAAAATGCTGGTCCCGGTTGAAATTCCGTCTTTTCGTATTCCTACTCACAATTTTTCACGTTTGGTTGCATTAGATGATTCATTTGATTTGTCTTTATCCAAGGCAGCGGCTTTGATTAAAGATGATAAGCCTGTGTATCAGACATTGACTGATTCACTACTAATGGGTGATTTATCATTACCACCCACTTACATGATGGTTAATCCGGAAATCGTTGGGTACATTGCATTGATCATTGCCACTATATCATTAGTGGCAGGTATATATGCTATCCGGCGCATGCGTATCCTTGCAATGACTCTGACTATAGTGCAGATGGCAAAAGCTGCTAATACACTCGAACAGACCCCACCACTGCCAAAATTGGTGTGGCAGACACCCAGTACATCGCCTCCTAGCTCATTGAGTAATGATATTATATTGCGTTTAACACCAGCTTCAATCACTTTGTTTATGATCGGCGTTATTTTATTGGGTGTTGTGTTAGTTCTTTTGAGATCTTATGTTTTTACACCGCCTAAACATACTTACCTTCTGCTACAACTCACTGACACCCAGGAAACTGTTTCTTTGCCTGTTTGGCATGCTCCAGTTTCTCCAATGCTACTATACAGTAGACGGTATGAATGTCCGATTGATTTTACTCTTACCCAACATCAATTTCGAGCTACTCTTTGTGCACAATGGCGTAACTTTGACTTACATAATGCAATTTCAGGTGAGAATGTGAAACCTCCAAATGAAATTCCGGTTCCCATGTTTCAGACCACTGTTTTGAAACGCATATTATCCAAAACATTCTATGTCTATATGATCTTGATTCACTCGGGATACATATATTATCTTAGACCTAATGAACTGCGTCCTTCAGTGGATACAGAACCAATTGAATCTACTCAGCCTGTGAGTGCTGCAACTGCTCCGCTTTACCCAGCCATTCCATATAATGCTACACAGGAGGGTTAGTAATTACAAAGGGACTTACATGTGAATGGTTGTAGATGCCTCAACAATTTTTATTTTGTTTCACACAACACTTACCACATACATATTTCTTATGCTCCTTTGTGGAAATTGAAGCCGCACGTTGCCAGTGCGTCAATAAAAATAAAAATACATATACTGCCAGAGCCGTGCTGGAGTCAGAGTACAATAGGCGTAAAAGCCTAGGATTGATTGTGACAGATGCATCCACAGATAGTCCCATATGAATCGTCAGTGTGTCAGTATATCAGACATGTGAAAACTGGTCGGCCAATCCTTGACTTTTAGTCTTGGTGCGGTGGTCCAGTGGAAAGATGCCTGGTTGCTGATGCTATGCGGAGTTGCAGGATGACGGTTCGATCCCCCGACCGGGAGATGGTGATCAACAAATTAAACTAACGGGTGCAGCACTGTCGGCTAAGTTAGCACATGGAAATTGAAGCCGCACGTTGCCAGTGCATCAATAAAAATAAAAATACATATACTGCCAGAGCCGTGCTGGAGTCAGAGTACAATAGGCGTAAAAGCCTAGGATTGATTGTGACAGATGCATCCACAGATAGTCCCATATGAATCGTCAGTGTGTCAGTATATCAGACATGTGAAAACTGGTCGGCCAATCCTTGACTTTTAGTCTTGGTGCGGTGGTCCAGTGGAAAGATGCCTGGTTGCTGATGCTATGCGGAGTTGCAGGATGACGGTTCGATCCCCCGACCGGGAGATGGTGATCAACAAATTAAACTAACGGGTGCAGCACTGTCGGCTAAGTTAGCACATGGAAATTGAAGCCGCACGTTGCCAGTGCGTCAATAAAAATAAAAATACATATACTGCCAGAGCCGTGCTGGAGTCAGAGTACAATAGGCGTAAAAGCCTAGGATTGATTGTGACGGATGCATCCACAGATAGTCCCATATGAATCGTCAGTGTGTCAGTATATCAGACATGTGAAAACTGGTCGGCCAATCCTTGACTTTTAGTCTTGGTGCGGTGGTCCAGTGGAAAGATGCCTGGTTGCTGATGCTATGCGGAGTTGCAGGATGACGGTTCGATCCCCCGACCGGGAGATGGTGATCAACAAATTAAACTAACGGGTGCAGCACTGTCGGCTAAGTTAGCACATGGAAATTGAAGCCGCACATTGCCAGTGCGTCAATAAAAATAAAAATACATATACTGCCAGAGCCGTGCTGGAGTCAGAGTACAATAGGCGTAAAAGCCTAGGATTGATTGTGACAGATGCATCCACAGATAGTCCCATATGAATCGTCAGTGTGTCAGTATATCAGACATGTGAAAACTGGTCGGCCAATCCTTGACTTTTAGTCTTGGTGCGGTGGTCCAGTGGAAAGATGCCTGGTTGCTGATGCTATGCGGAGTTGCAGGATGACGGTTCGATCCCCCGACCGGGAGATGGTGATCAACAAATTAAACTAACGGGTGCAGCACTGTCGGCTAAGTTAGCACATGGAAATTGAAGCCGCACGTTGCCAGTGCGTCAATAAAAATAAAAATACATATACTGCCAGAGCCGTGCTGGAGTCAGAGTACAATAGGCGTAAAAGCCTAGGATTGATTGTGACAGATGCATCCACAGATAGTCCCATATGAATCGTCAGTGTGTCAATATATCAGACATGTGAAAACTGGTCGGCCAATCCTTGACTTTTAGTCTTGGTGCGGTGGTCCAGTGGAAAGATGCCTGGTTGCTGATGCTATGCGGAGTTGCAGGATGACGGTTCGATCCCCCGACCGGGAGATGGTGATCAACAAATTAAACTAACGGGTGCAGCACTGTCGGCTAAGTTAGCACATGGAAATTGAAGCCGCACGTTGCCAGTGCGTCAATAAAAATAAAAATACATACGTACATACATACATAAATGAACCCATTATATAGTACTATATATATATATATATATATATATATATATATATATATATATATTACATCACGATGATAGCCGCGGAGTGTGAACTTGATATATTGTTCGCTGACTCGATTTAACTACTACATTTGATTTCTCGGAATCTTCACAGTGTTAGAAAGCATCGTATAAATATGGATTACAAGTTCATTTCGATAGCTACTTCTGTGAATATTATCATACAGTTTATAGTATACACATTTCATATGACACAATACAGCGAGGTGTTATAAATTGGGTAACCAATGTGAAAGGCGGGGTACATGGCCTTTCTAGCTCACAACCACAGGTAAAGCCAAAGGAGTGTGAGGATAGCATGCAAGGGATTCCTTGGCAGTGGACGTGTTACAGCATACTAGGTAATATTAACCCTTATATCGTGGAAAATGTGCACTGCAAATGACAAGTGCTTAACACTAGAAAGGATACACAATGAATTGCTTATCATTTGGTAAAAATGATTCCTACATGATACAGGAATGATGGTATAATGTGAATGATTATTGGATTGTTTCTGTATCCTGCTGGGTTACTAATATGATAGACAAGATATTATTGAATATATATTGTTTTGTTATACTTCACTCGTCATGGATGAAAATATAATATGAATCTTGATGATGCAAGTAGTTTGTAAGTGAAGTTGAATGTAATTTATTCTATGTCATCTCGGATGAGGATATGATTGCATGTACAATATGCCATTGCTTAAATATGTATCTTTTCCATATGTTTCATTTATGTCGAAGGGAAATGTTAATGATAATGATACTGATGTACATTTTTTGAGGTTGATGATGGTTAACCAAAGTTATGCTTAAGTAATTAATATATAGCATACATGTTATTGATGCATCGGTGGAGGTGATGTTAAATACACATATATATGTAAGAGTGCATGGCTGAATTTGTAGCCATGTGTGATCATGGACTTAGCTGGCAATCAGCTGAGTGCGTCACTATATGGTAAAGTTACTCTTTCCATACTTTGCATGTTTGTATACTACTTATTAACAATTCCCATGCTTCGGGTCAATGGTTCATTCGCACTCAAGTGTGTTCTGCTAGATACTTAAATAATCAAAGGACTGCCAATGATTATTGGGTGATTATTTGTGTATTGTGTCGGACTACAAGCATTAATACAACGCAGGGATTTTGTACTATTGTACATATGTTGTACTGATTTGTTATTCTTTATGTAATCCTGTGTGGATGAGTACATACATGTAAATGCATAGTGTAAGTGTGAACGAGTGGCTGACAAGATTGAATGTTTTCATTTCTCTCTTTCATCAGCGTGGTATCATATTGCATAGAATGACTTGTTGTTATTAGTGAGTGTTTTTATCCATCTATTGATTTTGAATAGATGTTCAACATGAAACGGTTGGTATGGTGTTTCAGGGATAGTCCTAATCCAATGAACGGAGTTGCAAAAAGGGCTCTGGGTGTTTCTGTTTGAGTGTCATAAGGGTACACACCTGAGGTTGATGCATGAGTACGTGGTAGGATTGCTGTTAAAAATTCGATTCATATACAATGGTGTATTTGAATTGAGAATATGCATTGCCTGAAAGTGCAATGGTCAGCAGGGCCGAAAGATTGATTGCATGCATTGATTCGGTGCTTCCATAGTTTGTGCGTCTTGTCATTCAAATAAGAAATACCCAGGTACTACACGATACACAGATTGAATAGTTCTAACGAGTATTCAGTGAGACACGTATCAATCTGAGCGATTACAATTTCAAGAAAGATAAATAAATCTGCTACATGCTGAGCCTGTTGTACAGTAGCTAACAGGAGAATTACATCCAATTTACATACTTATAAATATACATATTTGCATATATTATTGTATTAGATCTGGTGACTGAAGGCTAGGATTTGCAATGGCTGTTTTATTCTTGATTGGTACGTTGATGGTGCATCTGCCTTCCGCATGGTTTCGCATGTTGCGCATGCATTGTCAGGCCACGGATGAACTAAAAGATACTGATGGCCATTCGGGGACCCCTATTCAATTACCGTATGACATTTTTGATCCCTCGACCTTATATATACTGTCGGGCCAACTGCAATATATATAACGTGATATGAATGTTCTCAGGTTCATAAAAGCTGCTGAATTCCTGCAGCTAGAGAGTCAGTACATGAAATTTCTGATCTCGTACTTTAACTATTCAGACGGGGACTTGGTTAGTTCTCTTTTCCTTTTGTACTCATTGCCATGTTTTCGGGCGGCATTCCAATCACTTGTTGGGATTTCTGGTTTCGATGTTGAGGTTACTGATCCTCTTCCTGGATCAGAAACTCCTTGGCGACTGAACATTGAAGGTTTGCGCCCCTTCACGAACAATGCCTGGGAGTGGGACCATAGAAATTGTACTCGTCCCAATTACTGTGATTGCTCTGGAATGGGTCGAGAGCAGTGACACGTCATGCATCCTGGGGTGTATGCGCATGAGCTATATTGTCCCATATGTGTCTCATCAATGGGACAATGCATGAAGGCTACGAGGCAGTTGATAGCAAGGTTGCGCCATCAAGCCATTTCGGATCCTGATAGGCCGGGGCACATGGTCCTGTGCATAGATGGTGTTCGGTTTACTGTTGATTAGTTATATGCTATATCATATATATATGTTATTATTGACAGACCATTCAAAATTGGTCGATATGGATGTTGTTGCGTGAATACGTTACACCTGCAATTTTGATTTCTGTGGTTGTTGATTATGTTACAATATGTATACACATGGATACGCTATATTTCTGATAGATGAGATTGTGATGGATTCAGGTTACTCAGAAATCAACCAATGTTTGTTTACGTAATTTGAGTACATTTTGCATACCTTTTGGTGGATGGATTAAAAAGGAATCTGATTGGGATTTGAGAGTAATTGTTCCTCTGTTTTGGGCTTAAAAGACCACATGACATTGACAGGTGTATACATTTTTTAGTTTTACGAATATACGATGCGTCTGATTGTCTTGTTTACTATGATAGTATGTGTGTGAACAGCCTACGCATGATTATGAATTATACTTTACGTTTGTTGGGTTTTTTTGTCCGAATTTTGCCTCTATGGAACCGATGGATATGGTCGCATGTGTAATTCGCCTGCAGGTACGCGTTCCAATTGACTTTGGTTGAAGTTGAAGTTAAAGGCAATGGGCCATGAAAGGATGGAAAGCCAGGCTCTGGCTTTGTTGAGGGCGAGGCATATATCATATGCTGGGCCTTCAATAGTTCATTCAAGGCAAATTGCTTTGTTCCAATAAATAATGAAATTAAGAATCAGATAGAAGGAATAAGGAAAGAAGGGATTATACAGAGCAGACGAATTATACATAGTGCCAGTGCGTGTTAACTGTTCTCTATAGTGATTAGTTTGGGTAAAAGACAGGGTCCTAAAAGTGTACTAAATCATACAGTGATCACATTAAACTCTCAGTAATGGGAGAAGTTGGTCCAAACTAATGCGAAAACTGTCAGATTTGGTACTGGAATAGAACTGAAGCTTGATGCATGGATGCTATGTGGTATAAAAGTCCAATTACTGGTTTCGATTCTATCAGATTTGCAATTACAAAAATCCATGCATACTATTCAGTTTGACAGTTCCAATTTGTTATCCAGGCTGAGACACTATGATAAACAGGAAAAAAATGTGACCTAGGCTGTATCTGATTATGATGTAGGTGGAATTCATTGAACACGTGTCCAGAAGTCAATAATGGTCACGTGAAGGTCCAGAAACCTTTATAAACAGAAAAGCACCCACATGGAGCATTCCGTTTTTGATCATTCTTGGAATCACTTGTCATTCTCGTTATAAGTTTTGGACTTAGAAACAATAAGATTCAGAATCATTTGTTTAAAAGAAATATAAGTCTTTCATACGGTCTCCTGTTGGATAATGAATTGTACTGAAATATAAAGATAATATTGACAAGAATTAAGAGAAAGTGTTATAAGACATTTGCTTAGGAAATTAATTAATTGAGAAGGAAAGTTTAGATGTTAAATATAATAAATATTTGATAAAAGAGAATAATCCACCTTAAATCATAAACTGTGGAATGAAGATCTCGTGCAATAATGATTAATAAAAATTAGATAAGTGACCCTACATTGTCTCACAGTTGTGATTTAGCTTAATTCGTTCAGAGAATAAGAACCACTGAATATTGAAACTTAACGGACAGCATTGTGTTTTGAGAGATTATCATCCGGCTTGAGGGTGGATCGACCCCCCAGATCCACAACCCAAACGGTGATAGTAGTCTTGGAAAATGTCCGTTTGCATATCGAAAGAAGACTATTTTTGAAACATTATCCTCTCTGTCTCTCCACCCTCTCTCCCCTCCGTCTCCTGCTCCTCCGCTTCTCCCTTCCCTCAATCTCTCCCTCGCTCCTGCCATCCTCTCCCGCCTTTCCTCAATGCCGTCCTCTCTCTCTGTATTATATTATAATGTGATCCTAGTGTATGATGACACAAGATGGAATGGTACCGAGTACAAAATCCATGCACCAACATCAGCTAATACATTGATATATGTGTATGATCTTGCAACGTCAAAATGAACAGCCTTGCGTATTTAAAATGTCATGACATTTGATTTCAGATTTCAAAAATACCCAATTTGTCCCACCCTTTAAACAGCGTGGCCAATGCTTCTGAATTCCCGGTTGCTAAGATGCTGCTGCTGTGCCCGAGAGCAACAACATTCCGCAACATCATCATCAAAAAGAAACATTGGAACACTATAATTTAAAGAACAGCCACAAAATGTGTAGGGGACAATCGAAATTGGTTGGTTAATTTTATGTGCACCTTGCGTTAGCCAGAATTGCGATACTGGCGCACACTTCTTTATTAATGGCAGTGTACAAGTAGTTTGCAATACAGACCCTTTCATGATCAAGAGTAAAAAACAACCCGAATTGACTAGCTTCAATAATGAACAAACTACCAAAGTGGACCTGTAAAATAATGCCGGTGTTTTGCGCTAAGTTTTTGCAACATAATTCAGCAACGGAATGATCATAGGTACATAATTAAATACTATCATTGACTATATAAATTCCAATCTACGGCGAAATTTGGACGAAATCATACCATCGGCTTTGAGTTCTCTCACTAATACAGATTGTCCAAGCGTGGAGGAATATCAGCCTCAGCGCTTACGCTACAACCCGGCCAAATTGGGCATGGCGCTGAATAGACATAGAACATGGGCAATTATTAAAAACTTAATTTAGGCTACACCTCTTGCACGGGGCATGACCTAGCTCTCAAACAATGAAAAGTTGGAGATATAGCCCTATCTATAAAACTAACATCGCAATTACTTTGTGATTTGTTAGCCGGTTTTAGCTAAACCTGGTTTAAACATCCTTATTGAATTCCGGTCAATGTGACTGAATTGATAGCAACAATTTAACAACTCATACTGGCTATTTTACTTTGACGCAAAATGGAGTGGCTTCATTACATGTGTCAAAATAGCATTACATACGGGGGTGGGTGGTGAGTGAATGGGCGGCGAAGCAACAACTCATTATATACGCTGAGAGAAATGTAAACAAACTTGGGCAATCATCATATTAAATATTTCAGTTCCCTACAGATAAATACTCATGACAGAAAGTTGCTGCTACCCTAAATAGCAACAGGTTTCAACAAACATAATACGATAATTGTCAAGCAAGCTACACGATTTCTCATAAAAACACAGCCTTGTGTCAATACATAGAAGCAGTTGTGGCATAATTTCACTAGTTTCTTCAGCCCTGCTAGAAGGAAACGGGTTAATTTTGCATTTGGACGTTTATTGATATCACTTCTCCGACTATCTATTTAACCCTGCTCAATGCATCGATTATCTATTTAACCCAGCTCAATGCTCAATGTTCAATTCATCACCACTTCCTGGAAAAATGCCCTAGCTGGTTACTTAAAAACAATTTGACTGAACGTAATTGTTTCCTTAGGTAGCAACAACATTCAGTCAACTCCGCACAACTATCTTCAGAAATAAAAGCGCTTTTAAATCGATCATTGGATAAATAATTGTGTTGAGATCAGTGCAAAATTGAAATGCTAGTCTTTTCTTTGCAGGGTAATTATCACCCCTATCATCCCTATCATTGGTCTCATTCTTTCTTTACATGACACTAACACATTTCATGATTGCTTGTTCAAATGAATAAACAGTGCATGTTGTTGATACCCTAGTCAACAATAATTTTCAGTATTTTTCTGTTCGGAATCGACATTATAATTCTGTCAATAACGATCTCATTGGGCGTTTAAGAATTTGTCAGTAAAGGCGGGTTAATACAGGGCAGTTGAAAAAAAGAAATGATTTTGGAGACTGCAGCTCATAATGTGCCATGAACTTAAAAATAATGATGTTACAGTCCATAGATTGACCTTAATGCACTGCATATGCAGCTATGCACATCCGTGATATTTAACTCAGATAAGCCCTCTGACACAGCTCGTCAAAGACTGCCTGGTGTGCGCATTCTTTCAAAGCGCTATCACAGGAAGAGAGGGACATAAAATTATTAAATAACTTAAGGTACTCTATAATGTAATCTCGTTCCAAATGAATCTTTAAAATACTGAATATGTCCCATAGTCTGATGGGACCAGTTAGCGAGCGTTGTTGTTTATTTATTAGTCAGAAAAACATAGGGGTATCCATTGCCAGCAATGCCCCTCCGATTTCTATCTATGCTAGACAGGGTTATAATGTCCATCAATTGTACAAATTGTGAGCCCTTAACATTTAACCCTTTAATGACTAAATCTTGTCAAAAAAACTAAACATTTTCTTGTTGAATGTCTTATTGAGGCCAAAAAAATTGTATTTTGAAATTCTGCCACTGGAATGACTGGCTCGCTTACAGAGCCAGTCATTCCAGTGGTAAATTTTCAGAAATAGTTTTCACTTGGCCTACTAATCGACATTCCCCAAGACCCCTGCAGAGGCCGGTGTAGCTGGCTTCATCATAAGAGGGTTAAGGCCCTATGTTTTTAACATTATGTTGAATATTTTGAAACTATTTCACTGGTCGTTGTTGCAGCAACAACACACAGTCAAATTAGTTTCAAAATATTTTTGAAAGTTTAAAGGTCTCTGAAATGGTCTAGGACGAGTTGCGTTACAATTGATTGGTGCCCACTTTTGTCCCCGCCCCCTACCCTAAGTTGGACCCAAGATAAAAATAATTCCTTGTGTTGTAGTCTATTCATCATTGGCTTGACAATGATATATGACATGACCACCTTTGCATAAATTACATTTTCACCCACAGTCCCCACCCCCTTGGCGGCATGACAAAATTTCAAAAGTGCCATGCACATCCATGGCCATATGTATAATGATACCAGAAGTTTCAAGTTTCTGCATGAAATGGGCTAGGAGTTGCGATGGTAGCTGTTTTAAATATACTGTTAAGATTGCCTTTCTGCTGCAATTTTTTAATTTGTTCAAGAAAATTTAAATTTTCTCATTGAAAATATCCATTTCTAGACCAAGAGAAGACTATTTTGAAAATTTACCACTGGAGTGACTGGCTCGGTTATCGAGCTAATCATTCCAGTTGTAAATTTTCATATATAGTCTTCTCTTAGTTTGCAAATGGACATTTCGCAAGACCATTTCAGATGCACTGAAGAAGGGGTAAAGGGTGAAATCTAAAGTTGTTCACAACTGATTTAGCTAATTGAGACTGGAACTACTTTTACTGTCACGCTTCTAGTATTGAAACACACCACGCAGTTGTCAACTCAAGAAAACCGAATAGATAAGATTCTGAAGTTGGTTGGAGGGCATGGGTAGGGATATATGATGGCTGTGGCCACAGTTTCCAGTAAAATTTCTTTCAATACATTCATCAACTTACGCAATACTTTTAGTATTATCAGGAAAATAAGATTTTAGCACTTTAGGGTTCAAAGTGTTAAAAGCTAAATCGCTAATCCGCTCTATCAAGAGAAGAGTATAGTAGCGCATTTAAGCTGCAAGATCACTCAAGCCTGTTTATAATGGGCACTGTATGGTCCATCAAAAAGTGGTTGTTAAAGACAGATAGTCAGTTAATACAACTTATTCGCTATCCTATGCAGCGTTTTTGGACCAAGAGATGGTGGTTGCTTACGGCTTCTCATCATACCACCACCCCTTTTAAAGAATAACCATCTTTTGGCGCCAGAGCACGTGTTCGTCTTTGGGTAATAAATATCTTCCTGGTTATAAGCCTGAATTTCCTTCTGATGGAGCTTTATCATGCAAGCTATTTAAAATCATCATTACTAGATTGACCTTTTTTCCGCTGATGCCTAAATATTTAAGATATTATTGTGTGCTCTGCCATCTATGTTGTTGAATTTTTTGTAATGTGTTTGACTGAAAGTTGTTCCTCCCGCAGCAATGACCTTCAGTCAAATTATTTTTAAAGAAACAACTCAGTCTACCAAACCATGTTGCTAAGTAAACTTGGACATTCGGCTACAAGGAAAAGGAGTGTGAAATCTAAAGTTGTCACCATAAATCTGCTCGACGGCGGAAACTGTAACACATGTAACCTGTCTATTAAGGAACACTTCTGAAATTAGACCTTTGCTATATATGATGCAGTAATTTCGGAAGTTCATATCTCAGCCGCTTATGGACAGATTATCTTCTAGTTTTCAAACACTCGTTCATCTATGCCCACGCTGATATGACAAAGGTCATAGCATTCCGGGATCCATGGCTCAAAAGAAGCCGAGAGAAGAGGAATAGTAATAATAATAATAATAATAATAAAAGAGAATAATCAGAACAATTTATAGAAGGATCCCAAGTAAAAGTTAGCATTCTGCAATATAAAGGTTAATACCAATCTATTATTTTACCAGTAGAAGGGTTAATAGGCAGGAAGAACTTTCAGTCAAATTGTTTTGAAAAATAGTCAGCATGTATCCTTAGCATCTACAATAAGTGCAAGTTTTATATTGGCATTCATAAGTTCATGGGTTAACCGGCTCCATGGTCAACTGCTGTTAATTGACAATTAAATCCCTATCACATTAATCTGTTTTCCTGTTATCTGATGAAAGTCTGTTTCTATAACTGCTTTAGATAATATTTCTTGTCTCTTGGATCAGTCACCTAGGTGGCTTAGGAGAATATCTATATACAGACACAAAACTGGTCACAAAAATCATGTAGATGATTGGCCATTCAGCAGTAAATAGGTAAATCAGGGATTGACCATACAGCCATAACCAGATCTAGAAGTGCATGACAATTTTCTTATCTTTCCAATATGCTCAATGGAAACTGGAAATTAGTACAAAATCAATCAAGTAAGGGCTAACATTCTGCAGTATACGGGTAAATACAACAACTATAATATTTCACCAGTAGAAGGGTTAAAATTGAGATTGTTAAAATATTCTGTGGGTATCCTTAGCATCTACAATAAGTGATAGGTTTATATTGGCATTCATAGGTTGATGGGTTAATTGACCCCCATGGTCAACATGTATTAAATGACAATTAAATCCCTATCACCTTAATATGTTTGCCTGAGGGCATTTACAGTAGCAAATCCAGTTCATAACCCCCCCCCCCCCCACACACACACACACACACACACACACACACACACACACACACACACACACACACACACACACACACACACACACACACACACACACACACACACACACACACACACACACACACACACACACACACACACACACACACAAACACACACACACACACACACACACACACACACACACACACACACACACACACAAACACACACACACACACACACACATACACACACACACACACACACACACTCACACACACAAACACACACACACACACACACACACACACACACACACACACACACAAACACACACACACACACACACACACACACACACACACACACACACACACACACACACACACACACACACACACACACACACACACACACACACACACACACACACACACACCACAGATATGGAATGAAAATTAAATGTCACATTAAATCATTTTTATTAGACCCTCCACCAAATTGCTTGCTGTTACATAATAAAGAGGAAAATTAAGATCTAAATATCTTGGCTGTTAACTAATGGATGTGGTTTATTTTTTCAGCCCCTCTGTGGATACTAAATCTGGTGACATGTTACCAGTTTGGTTGCTCTAGACCCAGTGGTTCAGGATAACCACCCAGCAGAAAAGTGGGTAAATAATCCAAGATGGCTGCCAAACCAATCATCGGCCATTTTGAAACGTAACAAATTCGAAGTCAAGGTCCCAAATAACATAAGTATAGACATTTTTGCTATCAAAATCCATCAAATAAAAAAGTTCGAAGTGGCCACCAAGATGCTCAAATATTATTTGTCCAGTGCGGCCATATTTGTTTAACTATGGACTTCTTACGAGCGATCTTTAAAAGCCCACATGGACTAATGCTATTCTCCCGAGCTAGTCATTCGACTGGTAAATTTTCAGAAATAGTCTTCACTTGGCCTACTAATCAACATTCCTCAAGACCCCTGCAGAGGCCGGTTTGGCCGGCTTCATCATAAAAGGGTTAAGGCCCTATGTTTTTAACATTATGTTGAATATTTTGAAACTATTTCACTGGGCGTTGGTGCAGCAACAACACACAGTCAAATTGGTTTCAAAATATTCAACATGTTACATGAAATTCAGGGATCAATGTGTACAAATTGTATACAAATGTTCTCTGGTGGAATTCACTTTTTAGTAACTGCTCTAGATAATATTTCTTGTCATTCGGATCAATCACTTAGGTGGCTTTGGATAAGATTTATATACAGACACAACACTGGTTACAAAAATCAGCTAGATGATTGGCCATTCAACAGTAAACAGGTTAATCAGGTATTGGCCATTCAGCAGTAAAAATTCTAAGAAGTGTCTGACAATCTTATCTTTCCAATATTATTAATAGACACTGGAATTTTAGTACAAAATCAATGAAATAGAATTTAACATTCTGCAGTATAAGGGTTAATACAAATCTAATATTTCACCAATAGAAGGCTTAATAGGCAGGAACAATTTCTTGTCAAATTGTTTTGAAAAATATTCAACAGCTATCCTTAGCATTTACATTAAGTATACGTTTTATATTGGCATTACTAAGTTCATGTGCTAATCAGCCAGGTTGTCAATTGGTATTAAATGGCTATTAAATCCCTATTATATTAATATGTTTACCTAGAGCACTTACAGTAGCAAATGCCATTTGTTACTCTCATGGTAACCAAATATAAAATGACAATTAAATGTCACATTAATCATTTTTATTAGAGCCTCTAGCAAACTGTCTTCTACTACATAATAAAGAGGAAAATTAAAATCTAAATATTTCTGCACTTTACAAATAGATCTCGTTCATTTTCACACACACTCTGCAGACGGTCAACTAACATATGTATAGCAATTTTTTCCATCAAAATCCATCAATTGAAAAAAGTTCAAAATGGCCCCCAAATGCTCGAAATTGATTGGTCCACGGTGCCGATGCTGTTTGACCAATCGAGTTTTTGCGAACGTTTTCCCTTGCCGCCATTGACTGATTATATTCCCCAAATTTTAGCCAGAAAGCTTCAGAAGTTCCAGAAAAGATTATTTTGTCATTTATGACGTCATCAAGATGGCCGCCAAATCCCTGAGTGCATCATGTTCTCTTTGATTAACTTTGATCCTAGTTGGCATCTAAACCATAGATGCCGAGTCTTGTATTGATTGACCTGCTGGTTTCGGAGTGTTGATTCAATCTACTTGCTGGAAATGGCTGGCGGAAGAATAATAAAAATAATAATAATAATAAACAGAACAATTACTCTAGTCTTCCAGAGCTTCGCTCTTGGAAGCCTAATAATAATAAACAGAACAATTACTCTAGTCTTCCAGAGCTTCGCTCTTGGAAGCCTAACAATTACTCTAGTCTTCCAGAGCTTCGCTCTTGGAAGCCTAATAATAATAAGTAAGAACTAAGGGGAGATAACTCCAAATTGTGAGTTGAATTGTTAGAGATCATGAGGAGTTGCCTCCCTTCTTATTACATTCCATGCTACAACTGCATAACATATTTTATTTCTGTAAACGGAAGATCCAATCGTAGAATAATAATCTGTGTGCAGTTTCTGCATGCAGATTAATAAGAAAGCTCCTGAGTAATTATAATAATCTGCGATATTTTGAACAAAATTAGCTCGAATCCCATCAAAACTCTAGGTGTAGTCGCACTTCAAAGATCTATTGATAATTTCAATACATTTCCTATGGGACATTTTTGCCCACTCAAAGGCAGGTTGCTCGAAAACTACTGTGCAGATCCAAATTAAAAACACACACCATCGATTCCACCAGGTGTGCTAAGAGTTGACTAAGTCTGGAGTTGATTGCATCATAACTATAGGAGGAGATACGTCCTAAACATTTGGGAGAATAATAATTAATATCTCAACAACAGCGTGACATATTTGAATTCTGCAAACGGATTCAGAATGTAGACGGCACTGTGAGTCATGTAGTCTTGAGCCTGAACCGATCGGACCCAGAATTCGGAAAAGAGAAACATTTTCTAAGAAAATCGTGGTCACGTCGAATTTTATTTTTTTGTACTAAGTTGGGAAAATAAAAAAGAAGAGAAAGTAGCCAAGATTTGCAAAAATCGGATCAAAACTCTAGGAAAACGAGCGTTTTAAAATGGTAAGACTTTTGGCATGAAAAGGTTTACTTCTCGCGAACAATTGGATGGATCAAAGATATAAACAAGAGCAATAAACTACAAATTACGTTCTATTGGGTCGATATGGTTGCAAAATCATCAGAACAAATCTCTGGGAGAAGTTGCATGATCAAAGGCAGGTAACTTGTGCCAAACATGAAAACTGGAAAGCTTTACACGTGAATCACATTGAACCCAAGGCAAATATTAAAATTTTCATTTGAAATTTTTTAGATCTGTCAATGTTCTAGAATCTGGTCAGGTTTGAAGAGAATCGGAAGAAAACTATAGGAGATAACACTGTTCCAATATTGCTTCCATAGGTTTACTATGGGGATATGTGGCACCCAGAAGCTTAAATTTGACCTAGATGTACACCAAATTTAAAGTTGATCGGAGCAAAACTCATTTTGGCGGCCATTTTGAAAAAGAAAATGTGAACAAATTTTTTTTTCATCACGAGTTCATTTCTGCCCAAACATTTGTTGGTTCATTTTGACCCCAAAAGGTGGGCTTGGTCGCAATTTTTCATGTGGTATGGTATGGCATAGTAGACACGCTAGCCATTACCAAAAAATGTTTTTCACAATTTTTCATCATGAATTCATTTCTGCAAAAAACGAAAACTGGTATTTTTTGCAAAAAAATTTTCATGGCGGACATTTTGAAAAAATAATTTTCACAAATAATCATCATTGGCAACATCCTACCCAATTATGTGAGTGATCCGATCAAAACTCTAGGTGTAGTAGCACTTCAAACATTCGTTTGAAATCCCCATACATTTCCTATGGGAGTTTTCCCATGCATTGTGCGGTCAAAGTTCTGGCGGGCATTTTGAAATATTTTTTTATATAAACAAATGGCCAGTGGTAAAATCCTCAGCAAATATGGTAGTGATCCGATCAAAACTCTAGGTGTAGTAGCACTTTAAGAATCAAAATTGAACATCCCCCATACAGTTCCTATGGGACTTTTTTGCCCACTCAAAGGTGGGTAGCTCGAAAACTGTTGGATGGATCTAAAATAAAAGTAATAGCTAGCGATTTTGGCACGGGCCCAAGAACTTGTGAAAGTTTGGAGTTGATCGGATGAAAACTCTAGGAGATGCGGTCCCAACTTTTTTTATATGTAATCACAGGCCTTTGAATTTTCGTCCATCCATATCACCACCATATATCCCCCTACTACATGATGTAGATATACCTACTATATATAATATACACACGGTGTGAAATTTTGACACCCCGGTTGGATAGGCGACGCTTAAATTCATATTATTAATTGCATCGCTTAATTTTCGATGCCTACGTGTAGAGGAATGATTGTTCTCACCTGAAACATATAACACTTTAGGTTTATTAAGGTCTATCATATAAAATTACGAACGAATATACACTCCGGACGAAATCTGTGGGGACCATTGACAGCCACTAGATGAACGGCCCGCAGTAAATGCTACAAGGTAATCTAGTTGTTAAAATCAAGTTCAAAGTCACAACAAATAATTTCTTTACAGTTTTTTCATATAGACTCGGCAATTACACTCTAAATAACTAATGGAGATTAAGTTATTTCGAAGCAATATATTTTTTAAAGCGTCAAATAATACTATTAACGGGTTTAGGGAAATTACGAACTAGCCTATATGGATCAAAGGCAAACGGTTAGCAAAATATGCAGTGCTATATATGAAAATGGTCAAGCGTGTCTACCATGCCATACCATACCACATACTGCACAACAAGACTGATCAGCTTAATTAATTGAGTCATCTGAACATCCGCAACAGTCTGAACGCGTGTGGCTTTCATAATATCAATGAATGGTTTAGTGGGATGTGCTGTGCTGTGCTTGGAATTTCAATCCAAAGAACCGGGTTTGATCCCGACGATCCCGCATTCAGGCATGCGATCAAGCTGTGTAATATTTGGCTGTTCCATGCGTCATTTACCTGACACGTCTTTTGACAGTGGGGTCGTAAAACCGTCGGTCCCGTCTTGTGTGGTATCTGTGCCATAAATCGCAGATAGGATCTCACTGAGCAGTAAAGCTGTCTTGGCGGCTCTCTTATAAAAAAGGAAGAAACCTATACAGGTACATGATAACGCAATAGAGGGATCCATTTCTAGCTATGACTCGCCCATTTCTAGCTATGCTCCGCCCATTTCTAGCTAAGTTCCACCCATTCTTTTTCCAGTGTTGGGGTCGATAGAACCGTGAATTCGCAGAATCCCAGGAATAGCAACGTAACTATAGCCTACAGATAACTTATTAAATATTGTGAAAATGAAAGCAACAGCGACCAGTCGAATTACTTTGAAAGGATTCAACAGCTAGAATGTTTATTAAATATTAAAGGCATACAATTCGTACACTCACCACGTACCTAGATACCGCATTTATTACGCATTTTGATTGTAACATCAGCCTACGTACATGTGATTTAATTGTTCATGCCGTCATATGCTTGAGTGGCAGATTTGATTCATCTATTACCTCATGAGCGATAGCAACAGCGTTTCTGGTCACACACTATGCAAGTACCAAATTATTTGGAAAACCAACTTAATTGGGAAATTAATGTCATACGGTTTGTGAGATGACACCCACATTCAGAGGCAACTCTGATTATGTCTAACTTTCTTCCAAGAAACTGCATTCAACATCGCACTTCATCATAATCTCCCATACAAGTTTGCAGTAGCAACATGCAAAGTATGTTGACTGACTACTGCATCTCAGCGATACACATTAGGATCAGACTGTTAAACATTAACAATGCATGAATCCAAGAAGCAACAGTGCCCACTCAAATTACTTTCAAAATATTCAATAGAATGTTAATTCACTTGTTATTGTCTCAGTGTTTCTGTTGTATTATGGCTTGCTCAGTCGAATTCAAAAGTTCTTTCTATAAAGCCGATATCTAATTTGTTCTTGAATGATTTGGCTGTTGTTGCTTCTTTAAGTCTCCTTGAAACCGTTAGATTTAAGTCTTTAACCCGTACCACTCCGATGCCAATATTCTATCTTTTGCTGTGTAGCCTAAATAACAAAGAAACGGGTGTACATCCTCCACCAAATTTGCCGAGAAATTAACACCAGATCATCTTTTAATGTGATATAAAGTTAAAATTCTGACATCGAAGTGGCAAGGGTTAACCCTGATTTGTGGAAATGCTGTGTTGAAAATGTGTGTTCCCCCGCGTTAGCTGCGGCGTGGCGCCTACATTTATGGTTACACCATGCTGCACAGGGCATTTGATTATACATTGACGTGTGGAGGCCGTAGATGGCCTTATTGCTGTTTTCATTTTCTGTTTATCGCTATCCGAATCGCCTTCTCTACGCTAGCATCTCTTCATACTACCACAAAATGCGGACGTGGAAAGCAGAGGCCTATCAACTGATATATTTCTTTTTGTGGTTATTTCGGGGACGACCGGAAGTTCATCCATAGGCCCCGTGTCACATAGATCTAAATTAAATTTTGAAAACTAAAATAACCAAAAGCAAATTTTCTGCTTATGTTGGATGCGGCATTGTTACTGTCTTCTAATGTACTGTTAGAAGACATGTGTGTGAGTGCGTGCATGCGTACGTGCGTGTGTGCGTGCATTGCTGTTGTTTGGGTTGGGGTATGAAGGGTAGGGTTGAGTGGTGGTGGGGGGGGGGGTACCTTTTATTGGGTAAAGATATAACTTGGGGCTTGGTCTGGGGGATGGGAAAGTCTGTGAAATTAAATCTAGAAGGCAAATTAAGCTAAAATTGAAACAAAAACATTAAAACGAGATGAAAATCAAAAGTAACGCTATCAAAACAAGAAGAAATAAATTAAGCTAATGCCATGCGAATAAAAAGATCAAGAAACGTCAAAAATTTAACTGAAAACCTAATGTATGTAAACGAAATATCCGGAGATTTGAAATTAGGATTATAACCTGTTGCTGTTGAAATAATAAGATCTGTGCGGGTATTGCATTTTATGGATTTAAGGGCCTAGGCGTCGGTGTCGTCAGTCAGGAGGCGCAGGCAGAGAATAGTATTCAGCGATATAAAACAAATTTCAACGTTCTAGGATGTTCTTACTAGATAGATAGATGGATAGATAGATAGATAGATAATTTATTCACAATAGGCCATCGGCCCTTGAGTGTACAACATATTATACATGCATGACGGATACCTTATAGCACACAAGGCAAATTAGAATATATTTACAACAATATTTCATAGAGAAATTTCGTCCCACGTTTCTATTCGTTACCCATTTATCAATAATCTCCAAGACAACAAGAGAGGAACGATGAGTGAGACCAGGGGCGTGTTCGCGAACGGGTTGCAACTCACACCCGGCACACCCACTTTGGAGAGTATGACGGCACAATCTATTATGACGTCATAATGACTCCAAGGCAAAGCTATACCAGGCGCAAGCCACGACCACTCCCGGAACACAGCCCTAGGTCAACAAGATAATCATCGACCCCTAGAGAAATTTATCAACAACTATTCGTCCTTTTTCCTTGTTTCCACGAACGAAGCGAAAGTGAAACAGGGAGTGAGACCGGGTTGACAAGAAAATCATCTACCAAAAATTACATTGTAAAACAAAATGTTGCACGAGAGGAATGAGGAGTGAGACCAAGCGTGTGTTCGTGAAATAATATGGATAACAGTTCGTTAAAATCAGCGCTGGAGAGTGGAGACGCAATTTAATTAGACTGGAGACCCATGAAATCCAGAAAAAAAATCAAGATGGCGGCGATACGAAAACCGGGATCACCTTGTGTTGTGATCACTATGGTTAATAACGCTAAATAAATGGTTCTCTTGATGAGAAAACTGGAGGGCACAAACAAAATACTGTTCAAATTATAACTTAAAAACACATTGAAGAACAGATTATTTAATACGTCCCTTCAACGCGGTCATCGTCTGCTTCCTGCGCACGCCAGGCCTGGAATTGCTACATATCATGTTTGGTAGATACACAGGCTACTCCAAGATAAGTCCACTGTATCGGAACAATTGCAGTATGACTTTGTGATGGGCTGGCATACGTGTGCCTGTTCAGTCCAATCCAAATGATCTTTTTATGAAGTAGATATCTAGTTTGCTTTTGAATAATTCAACTGTTGTTGCTTCGGCTATTGTTGTTGGCAGTGAATTACACTGTGGTACCACTCTATTAGCGAAAAAGTGCTTGCGAATATAAATATATATATATAAATAGAATAAATCAGACTTCAAATGTTTTGGATCTAGTTTTAACAAACAACCAAAACATTGTCCACGAAATAACCCACCTACCTCCACTAGGAACACGTGGGCATGATGTTCTGCAAATATCACTACATCCTGACATCTTAAGCACAAGCAAACAAATAGCCAGATCATCTTTTAATCTAATATGAAAATTTAAAATCTTGACATCGGAGCGGCAAGGGATAACACTGATTTGTGGAAATGCTGTGGTGCAGATGGGTGTTCCCCACATCAGCTGCGGTGTGCCGCCTACACCCATGGTTACACCCTGCTGCGCCTAGCATCTGTTTGGACGCTGACTTGTGGCCGTCTTATTGCTATGGTTTTCATTTTCTGTGTTAGAGCTGTTGAGAAATGTACACTGTCTTCTTTGTTATTTTCACAGCAAAAATATAATATTGACATCGGAGTGGTAAGAGTTAAACTCTTAAATCTAACGGGTTCAAGAAGACTTAATTAATCAACAACGGTCGAATCATTCAAGAACAAACTAGATAGCCAAGAAAGAACTTTTGAACTGGACCGAGCAAGCCATACTACAACAAAAACACTGAGGCAATAACAATCCAATGGCTTATGCCTCGTAAAATGATGATGATGATGATGATGATGATGATAATGATGAAACGACCTATGTAACAGAAGCCAGAGAGTAACAATCAATGACACTGTTGACACAACATCAGCCTGGATAGAGGTGGCCAGCGGCGTGCCACAAGGAAGTGTCATGGGAATTATACGTTTTCTGATATAATATATATATATATATATATATATATATATATATATATATATATATATATATATATATATATATATATATATATATATATATATATATATATATATATATATATATATATATATATATATATATATATATATATATATACATATATACATACATACATACATACATACATACATACATACATACATACATACATACATACATACATACATACATACATACATATATATATATATATATATATATATATATATATATATATATATATATATATATATATATATATATATATATATATATATATATATATTATATCAGAAAACGTATAATTCCCATGACACTTCCTTGTGGCACGCCGCTGGCCACCTCTATCCAGGCTGATGTTGTGTTAAACTAACGGGTGCAGCACTGTCGGCTAAGTTAGCACATGGAAATTGAAGCCGCACGTTGCCAGTGCGTCAATAAAATAAAAAAAAATACATATACTGCCAGAGCCGTGCTGGAGTCAGAGTACAATAGGCGTAAAAAAAAGCCTAGGATTGATTGTGACAGATGCATCCACAGATAGTCCCATATGAATCGTCAGTGTGTCAGTATATCAGACATGTGAAAACTGGTCGGCCAATCCTTGACTTTTAGTCTTGGTGCGGTGGTCCAGTGGAAAGATGCCTGGTTGCTGATGCTATGCGGAGTTGCAGGATGACGGTTCGATCCCCCGACCGGGAGATGGTGATCAACAAATTAAACTAACGGGTGCAGCACTGTCGGCTAAGTTAGCACATGGAAATTGAAGCCGCACGTTGCCAGTGCGTCAATAAAATAAAAATTAAAAAAATACAAAAAAAAAATACATATACTGCCAGAGCCGTGCTGGAGTCAGAGTACAATAGGCGTAAAAAAAAGCCTAGGATTGATTGTGACAGATGCATCCACAGATAGTCCCATATGAATCGTCAGTGTGTCAGTATATCAGACATGTGAAAACTGGTCGGCCAATCCTTGACTTTTAGTCTTGGTGCGGTGGTCCAGTGGAAAGATGCCTGGTTGCTGATGCTATACGGAGTTGCAGGATGACGGTTCGATCCCCCGACCGGGAGATGGTGATCAACAAATTAAACTAACGGGTGCAGCACTGTCGGCTAAGTTAGCACATGGAAATTGAAGCCGCACGTTGCCAGTGCGTCAATAAAATAAAAATAAAAAATACATATACTGCCAGAGCCGTGCTGGAGTCAGAGTACAATAGGCGTAAAAAAAAGCCTAGGATTGATTGTGACAGATGCATCCACAGATAGTCCCATATGAATCGTCAGTGTGTCAGTATATCAGACATGTGAAAACTGGTCGGCCAATCCTTGACTTTTAGTCTTGGTGCGGTGGTCCAGTGGAAAGATGCCTGGTTGCTGATGCTATGCGGAGTTGCAGGATGACGGTTCGATCCCCCGACCGGGAGATGGTGATCAACAAATTAAACTAACGGGTGCAGCACTGTCGGCTAAGTTAGCACATGGAAATTGAAGCCGCACGTTGCCAGTGCGTCAATAAAATAAAAAAATAAAAAATACATATACTGCCAGAGCCGTGCTGGAGTCAGAGTACAATAGGCGTAAAAAAAAGCCTAGGATTGATTGTGACAGATGCATCCACAGATAGTCCCATATGAATCGTCAGTGTGTCAGTATATCAGACATGTGAAAACTGGTCGGCCAATCCTTGACTTTTAGTCTTGGTGCGGTGGTCCAGTGGAAAGATGCCTGGTTGCTGATGCTATGCGGAGTTGCAGGATGACGGTTCGATCCCCCGACCGGGAGATGGTGATCAACAAATTAAACTAACGGGTGCAGCACTGTCGGCTAAGTTAGCACATGGAAATTGAAGCCGCACGTTGCCAGTGCGTCAATAAAATAAAAAATAAAAAAATACATATACTGCCAGAGCCGTGCTGGAGTCAGAGTACAATAGGCGTAAAAAAAAGCCTAGGATTGATTGTGACAGATGCATCCACAGATAGTCCCATATGAATCGTCAGTGTGTCAGTATATCAGACATGTGAAAACTGGTCGGCCAATCCTTGACTTTTAGTCTTGGTGCGGTGGTCCAGTGGAAAGATGCCTGGTTGCTGATGCTATGCGGAGTTGCAGGATGACGGTTCGATCCCCCGACCGGGAGATGGTGATCAACAAATTAAACTAACGGGTGCAGCACTGTCGGCTAAGTTAGCACATGGAAATTGAAGCCGCACGTTGCCAGTGCGTCAATAAAATAAAAAAAATAAAAAATAAAAAATACATACATACATACATATATATATATATATATATATATATATATATATATATATATATTATATCAGAAAACGTATAATTCCCATGACACTTCCTTGTGGCACGCCGCTGGCCACCTCTATCCAGGCTGATGTTGTGTCAACAGTGTCATTGATTGTTACTCTCTGGCTTCTGTTACATAGGTAGTTTCATCATTATCATCATCATCATCATCATCATCATCATTTTACGAGGCATAAGCCATTGGATTGTTATTGCCTCAGTGTTTTTGTTGTAGTATGGCTTGCTCGGTCCAGTTCAAAAGTTCTTTCTTGGCTATCTAGTTTGTTCTTGAATGATTCGACCGTTGTTGATTAATTAAGTCTTCTTGAACCCGTTAGATTTAAGAGTTTAACTCTTACCACTCCGATGTCAATATTATATTTTTGCTGTGAAAATAACAAAGAAGACAGTGTACATTTCTCAACAGCTCTAACACAGAAAATGAAAACCATAGCAATAAGACGGCCTCCACAAGTCAGCGTCCAAACAGATGCTAGGCGCAGCAGGGTGTAACCATGGGTGTAGGCGGCACACCGCAGCTGATGTGGGGAACACCCATCTGCACCACAGCATTTCCACAAATCAGTGTTATCCCTTGCCGCTCCGATGTCAAGATTTTAAATTTTCATATTAGATTAAAAGATGATCTGGCTATTTGTTTGCTTGTGCTTAAGATGTCAGGATGTAGTGATATTTGCAGAACATCATGCCCACGTGTTCCTAGTGGAGGTAGGTGGGTTATTTCGTGGACAATGTTTTGGTTGTTTGTTAAAACTAGATCCAAAACATTTGAAGTCTGATTTATTCTATGTCATGTCGCATTAGTAGCTAGTTGCTGTAGAAAAATCTCGCTGCTAGTTTTAAGAAAAGCATCTTCGTCTTCATTTGAAGAAATTCCAGTGCACCAGTTAATCGATGGGAAGTTGAAATCCCTTACTATAAGAATGTGGTCTGCATTTGCTGTATCAACCTTGTTTAGTAGATTTACGAGTTTGTTTTTGTTTGGGCCATCTGAGTTGGGACTTCTGTAGATACAACCAACAAGAATCTTTCCTTTTGTCGTGGCGTCCATGTACGCCATCCCGATTCCTGAAAGCTTGCATCATTTAGGGTTTCACAGGTTTTAGCATTTAATGATACATGGGAATAGATGATGACTCCTTGATGGATTACTATTCAGCGAGAGATGGTACTCATCAATCTGTAGTTCAGTAATGTTTATGGTTGTGATTTTTGGTACGGCTTCTGTTATTTGTATAATAGCAGGGCGAATCTTGTGTACTAGTGCTTCAAGCTCAGCTTTTTTCATTAATCAGACTATCTACATTTGTGCATATACATGTATTGGTTACTGTTTTAGAATTTCTATCATTGTTTATTTGAATATGTTTTGGTATCTGTCCTGTGATGGTGTCTGTGTTCCCACCAGTTAGTGTTTTTACATGTTTTTATGCCTTACGTGTTTGTGTTTTGATTTTTCATGTCTTCCATTGTCCAAGGTTGTGTAGCTTATTATGTTTTCATTGCCACTCATAGAGTAGTTGGGTGCCTCATTGTTGGTTATGTTTGCAGTTTCTTCGCTTAGTACCGAGTATCGGTTTGAGAATTGTGTTGGTATTGTGTGATGCTTGAACTGGTTTGTAGCTGGGTTCATCTTTGGCTCATTGGGTTCGTAGTTTCCTATCCATCTTACTAAGTTGTCGCCAATACAATAGCTTCAAGATTGGGTTTTTTAGTCAAATTAAACTAATGGGTGCATGACTGTCAGCTGGTTAGCACATAGAAATTGAAGCCGCATGTTGCCAGTGCGTCAATAAAATAAAAATACATATACTGCCAGAGCCATGCTGGAGTCAGATTACAATAGGCGTAAAAAGCCTAGGATCAAATCGTGGCAGGTGCATCCACAGATAGTCCCATATGAATCGTCAGTGTGTCAGTATATCAGACATGTGAAAGCTGGTCGCCCAAGCCATGACTTTTTAGTCTTGGTGCGGTGGTCCAGTAGAAAGATGTATGGTTGCTTGTACTATGCGGAGTTGCAGAATGGCGGGTCGATCCCGAGATGGTGATAACAAATTAAACTAATGGGTGCATGACTGTCGGCTGGTTAGCACTTAGAAATTGAAGGCGCACATTGGCAGTGCATAAAAAAAAATTATATATATATATATATAAATGTTGTGTCATATATATATATATATATATATATATATATATATATATATATATATATATGTATATGTATAGTATATAAGATATACATATATACCCAGGGTATATGCTACAGGTATAATACAGGTAGTATCTTAAATAGCTATGAGGCAGGGAGATCTGACATGGATACCCTGCCCATATCCGTCTGCTAACAATCCTAAAATGCATCCCAATCCATCAAGTTTGTAATGTATAGACGGCAGCTCCACATTGTCTACCGAGGCTGGTCTGTATTCCAATCTACTCATCATTCATATCACAGAATAGTTCTTGCTGTGGCCGTAATTCATGTCCCGATCGTTCCAGAACCTATCCAGTCTGCTATCAAAACACTGGAGATTGGCCGCATTAACGACCTCGTGTGGAAGTCCATTCCATATGTCCGTCACTTGATTAACAAAGGACTGTTTCCTAATATCCAATCTTGAGTAGTTCTTGTCGATTTTATAGTTATGTCCTCTGGTATCAGCCGTGTTGTCCGCCCGTTGAATGTGAAGATTTGACGTGTGATCCGTTTATCATAGATGCCCTGAATGATTTAGTATGTTTATATAATATTCCCTCTCATCCGCCTGCAGTTTAATTGTTGGTATCTGCCGTATCTTTAGCCTCTGTGTGTGGTCAAGTTCCTTTAATGAAGGCACACACCTCGTCGCTCTACATTCGACATTTTTCAGTGTGTCAACATCGCATTTATTGAGCGAGTTTGGATCCATCCATTGTGATGCATGCACTTGTGCTATACCGGGGAAGGGGCATGTTATTTGTATTAGAATGTTTCTGCTGAGTTATGGGTGTGTGATACGCTATGATTTATGTCTGACGATTTTCAATGGCGTTTGTTCGATTTTGACGAGATACGGCTCATTTTATTGGAAATTAAAAGTCCTATTTGAATTCGGACACATTTTCACGAAGCTAGCTCTACGAGAAAGTGGTCAAATTGGCAAAAAAACGAATTTTCATGATTTTCACTTTGTAAATATATGCATATCTCGGAAACCGCTAGTGATATTTTAATTCTGTAAATGACCTCTGATAGAGGATGATGCCTCTAAGCGAATGCACTAAACGTAGTTGAGATCTGGTAAG